>JAUNZO010003452.1:0-10771 GCA_031894775.1 Chloris gayana
GAGCAACTCCAGCCCGGCCTCTATTCTTGGCCCTCTATTTTAGACTTTGCAGGCCAGCCTCTATTTTTGCAGGCCCAATTTTATGGGTTCTATTCCAGCAGAAATATGTAAAACCAGGCCTCTATTCGTAGACCCTACGTGTCAGTGTGATAGAAAAAAACAGCGTTCTTTTCTGCCATCGACTCCCGACTGCGCCGCCACCGCTCCCGCAATCGTGTGCGCGCCGGTGCGCGTCGCCGCCGATTTGGTCGTGCGCGTAGGCCGCTCTTCCCGCACTTGTGCGTCGGTGCACGCCGCCACTCGCTCCCGCAAGCGCGTCACCGTGGTCTCACCCGTGCTCCCCTGTAAGCGTCGTCGCCGTGGCCGCGCCGCCATCGCTCCCGCAAGCGCCGCCATCGCTCCCGCAAACGCCGTGGCCGTGGCTGCGCCGCCACCGCTCCGCAAAGCTCCCGCAAGGGCCGTCGCCGTATAAGGAAGCGGCTTTAGTCTTCCCAAGGTATATGTCGTAAATTCCGAGTTTAGTTTTGTTTCAACAAATCTGTGATCTGTCCTCTCAGATTTCGGTTAGGAATCAGCTTCAATTGTGACCAAAGTTATGTTGAGCTACTAGTTTAGATGATCACAATGTTTATGTTTCTCTGCATTTTGGATTATGTAACTACTGGGCATTTTGGATAATAAACTTGCTATACTAAAGTCTGGAAGACTGTGACATGAACAGGCATCAAATTTCTACTAGATTGTAATTGTTGTCGGTCTGTGATGTTTCTGTAGTTGGACTTGTTGTTCTCAATCAGTGAATCAGCCGGTACAAATCGTAGCTTCGAATGCAGCCTACTACCTGAACCATGTTAGGTGAGGCGATGAGACCATGGAGTTAGTCAGTGTGAGACTTCTAGGATAGAATATGGTGTAGTATATTTGATTGTGATCAAACTTCTGCCTTGTTGAACTGTAGCTATGACTATTGCAATTACAATAGTTGTGTTTAAAGGTGTTTGACTAAGCTCAAGAGCGGGTAATTTGTTCTCCATATTAACTCAGATTATTGTTTTTGTTGCAATTGCAGATGTCAACTTCACGACGTAGAAATGCCCGTTGGTGGAAGGAAGATGATGATTCTGATATTGATGACCTCTTGATCATTGCCGGTCTCCGTGAGGGTTGGAGGAGGAGCAAGTCCAAAAAAAGTATCGTGGTTCGATGCCGGGTCGTCACAACTTACCGAGAGGCATTTCAGGAGGTCATGAGCGCATCTATCTAGATTACTTTACCGACAAGTGTGTCTATCCCGAGAAGCATTTCAGACGACGATTTCGGATGTCCAAGTCGCTTTCCTGCGTATTGTTGGTGCGGTAGAAGCTCATGACGATTACTTCCGTCGGAAGCCCAATGCCGTTGGAGTTTTTGGAGCCTCTCCAATTCGGAAGGTCGTTGCAGCCGTTCGGATGCTTGCCTACGGCACTTCGCCGACTTCTTGGATGATTATGTCAAGATGGGAGAGAGCACCATCATTGAGTGTCCGACACATTTTGTGGAGGCTGTCGTCAATGTCTTTGGCGAAGAGTATTTGAGGGCCCCCAATGCCCGGGACACGGCGAGGTTGTTGGCCATCAACGAGTGTAAGAGGGTTTCCTGGCATGCTTGGTTCCGTAGATTGCATGCATTGGAAGTGGGATAGGTGCCCTACGAGCGTGGAGAGGTGCCTACTCGGGACATAAGGATGGTCCTATCATGATCTTAGAGGCCGTTGCATCTCAAGATTTGTGGATATGGCATGCTTTCTTTGGTATACCTGGTTCTCTAAATGATATTAATGTCTTGCGTAGATCTCCGCTCTTTGACAGACTTGCTTCGGAACGGCACCACAGGTGGAGTACATGGACAATGGAAACAAGTACACAATGGGATACTACCTTGCCGACGGGATTTACCTAGCACTGGGCAATATTTGTGAAGGCATTCCAAAATCCCGAGACCAACAAGAAGCTCAACTTCAAAAGGGCTCGGGAAGCAGCAAAGAAAGATGTGGAAAGAGCATTTGGGGTACTTCGAGGCTCACTTTACAATTGTGCGAGGTCCAGCGAGATTATGGAGCAAGGAGCAATTGTGGTATATAATGCAGGCTTGTGTCTTGCTACGTAACATGATCATTGAAGACGAGCGGGAGGATGAAGATGATTTCAATTACCATCAAGAACGCTCCGGTATTCCGGTGTTGAAGCCGAAAGACTATGAATATCGTGATCCTGTATTGATTGAGAAATTCTTGAAGATGCACGAAGAGATTGAGGACAGGTCTATGCATGAGCAACTACGTGATGATCTTGTGGAGCACTTATGATCAATTCATAGCTCTAGATGATGTATTTTCTATGTGTCTTCTCTTTCGTTGGATAATTTGTAATAAAAGAGATGATGTACTTTTATAATAAAATAGATGAATTGTTGCCTTTCGTTGGAACTGTTGGTGTTGGCTTTATCTCCCTTATCTTGAATTCACAGATCTGTATCTTAATTTTGAGTTCTTCACTTGTTAGCCTACAGTCCATGAGATGCAGATTTATGTCACTGATTGTGTTTTCAATAATCTTTTGAAAGCATGTTTTCAATTCTAGAGCATGGTGTTCTTCTGTCCATACATTCATAGCTCTTGTTACTAAATGTCACACCCCTATCCCGAAAGATAGTTAAGTGTGGTACGGATCGCCTTGGGAGATGATTGACGAAGCAACCATACATAGCATCACATTAACAAACATACTCGATTTGCAAGGTTACATAATTAAGTCTTGATTACAACATAGAGTTCGAATAAAAGATACATTAGGTTCGAAATTAAGTCTTACATAACCATGATCTTTGTTCGAATTTAAAGTGCGGAAGCGAAATACATAACTCGACGATACATAGATAACTTAAAGGAACCATGTCGGCCTAGGCCATGGCTCACTCATCATGGGTCGGAGAGCTAGGGACCCATTCAATGGTCCACTCTTTGGGCTCTTCTCCATCCCAAACCACCTTACCACAACAATCACAAAAACCGGCTTGCGGGAAACCCGTAATCAACATGAAGTGGCAAAGCCCGAGTATCTAACATACTCCGCAAGTCTTACCCGTCAAATTGGCCTTCTAAGACCGACTCCTAGATGCATGGGGCTTGACCGGTTTAACTTGGCATTTTTGCATAAATAGCACCTATGCTAATTAGGTTGGCAATTTTATTACTTAGCCAAATTAATAGGGTGGTTGCATAAAAGAAACTTTAGTGAGCATGCTAACAATACAAGAGTTTGCCATACAATTTAATATCAATATAAAACAGCAAGCTATTCAATCTCTTTCCATTACTACACATTGCGAACTGCTCGAATCAAGTGGTACTCATTAACCGAGAGGAAACGGCGATAATTATCGAATTATTAATCCTGCAGGAAAGAACCCAAATGCACGACATACGCATCATTTAAGAACACGTATGGCCATCGTTCGCGAGTTCATCATAAAGTAAAACACGGGGCCACCGACCCCGAGTACACGTCCCCTTGCGACCGTTCAACAACGCGCCCAAGGCTTAACCCGTGTACTCTCCAACGGTCCTCAACCCGTGCAACCACCGTGCCAAACACATCACCTCCGGGTCGGTGAGATATCCGGCTCACTTTACAACTTACAAGCTACATAGGTTTACCAATCCCCATAAGAAAGGTATGCAAGTGGTACACAACTCAAACTTGTTCGCGGAGCCACAATGGGGTGTTCTCAATTTTAACCAAATTCATCATGTTCACATTTAATCATAAGCCATGAGTGAGATCCCCAATCTATCGTTGACTCCATAACCATAGCATAGCAATTCTAACGAGGATATGACACATAAGCGACATAGGACATATAGGAATTTATGCATGTGAATTTCCAATCAACGCCTAAACTTAAATGCACATTCATCATCCTTAATATAGTGATAAAAGAAAGACATTTTAAATAATAGGAATGCACCGGGGCTTGTCTTGAGAGTGATCGAAGTTAGCACTAGCCTCACAAGCGTTGAGCGTGGCAATAGCTTCTTCCGGCGGGATCAATTCGGCGTCGTCACCTAAGAAATGAAATGCAATGCATAAGTCATATGAATACAAGGTTGATGATGAGAGCAATGCATGTGTGCTATTTTGTAAAGATGCCTATGAACACATTAATCACAAGTTTGTTTGCTCAAATCCTAGCAATCATAACATGCCTCTTATTTTCTTTTACGGGACCCAAATTACGTGAACAAGCATAACCATACTAATATAATGAGTAATGACTTGATGGCATAGACATGAGTTCTGTGGTTAGTGTAGGTTTAGCACTAATATCTTAGCAAGTTTTATAATACAAAACGAAGAAATCTAGGCTTAGGTGTTTTGACATCACATGCGATGACGATTTCCTTCTACATTAGGAATTCGATTTCAAAATTCATACATACGTGAAATACATGAAACCTTTTGACTAAACCTGCCATGAGGTGCTAAAGGACATAATGAACAGTAGAAATTACATAAACATGCATGATCATGATTCTTAATGACATAAAACTAATTATGCTTGTGCTGAAAATGACCCTTTAGAAATTTGGATCTAGGGTTTGCAACAATCATTACTTAACATGCTCAAAATTTAACATGGGATTTTCTACACATGCACAGTACCAAAAAGAAATTAATTACCAAGTTTCATGCAAAAATAATTTATACAGAATTAATTAAAAATTAAATACAGAGAATGCAAGAAATGCAATAACTTGAAAAATATGAAATGAAATGCAGATCTTCCAGTGCCAAAAATTCATGTGTGACTGGGTGAAGACTTTGGCCAAGTGGCTTTTAATTTGGATTTATATTTTTAAAGTTATGGCTTAGTTAAGTTTTCAGGGATTGACTTTTGTCATTTTTGTAAAAATGTGAAAACGACCAGATCTGATGAGTTCATGTTACTTTTATGAAAGTACAGGTCTTCTAGTTTCCAGAACATTTTAGTTTGTAATTTTTGGACGATTCAAACGCTAGATATGAATTTTTCAAACTCAAACGAAGTTCGGGTATATTTACGAGAATGCCATCGGTTCATTTTTAAAACAGAGCGGCGCGCGGGCTCCGGCGGACGGCGGCCGGCGCCGGCGAGGTTCGCCGCAGTGGCGCTACGCTGGAGCTCATGCTCCGGCCTTTGGGGAAAAGGATGCACGCGTGACGGGGAGCTCCCTGGTGGGGTCCACGGGGACCCGCGGTGGCCGGAGGGCGGCGCGGCGAGCGGCGGCGTTTGCGGAACTCCGACGAGCTCGCGCGGGGAGCACAGAGGGAGAGAGAGGGCGGGGTTTGGTCGGGGAGCTGCACCTGCGTGTGGAGGAGCACGGCGTGGGGTTGCCCGAGCTTGACGGTGACCGGGGGGTGCTCGACGGAGGGGTGGCGAGGTGGCGACGGCGGCGACGGATTTCGCCTCGGATTCCCGACGACTTAGGGCCAGGGGAGGGGGCGCGTCAAGGGGGAGCTCAAGCACGACTTGGCGCACGTATTGGCGACGAAGGGAGGGTGAGGCGGCCTACCTCGGCGGCGCGCGGGGCGGGAAGCTCGGGGCGGCCGTGTCGCGGCGGCGGCTCCAAATTCCGGCCGTGCGCGAGCCACGAGAGGGAAAGGGAGCGGGGCGGCGGTGCGGTGAGACGCGGAGGGAGTTGGGGAAACGTTTTGTGGCACGGGGGCGACGGGAGCTTGGCCTCCGTGCCAATTATCGGCGCGGGGAGGACGGCGGCGAGAGGGGGCGGCGGCCGGGCGGGGAGAATTAAACTCCGGCGCTCTACTGTTGGCCGGCGGGTACAGGGGCGGTTGGGGAGCGGCCAGGGGTGGCGTGGCGATGGGACGGGGCAGGCACACGCGCGGGCGGCGGCCAGGCTGGCCGGACCGGCGGTCGGTCCGCCATTGCCCACCGGGCAACCGTAGCTCGAGGTGGTCTTTTGAATTTCAAATCTACAGTTTGAAACTTTGACGAAAATTCATGTTTCTGTTGCTCCAAAAATAAAACCAAAAATATGGGGAGATTCAGGATGATGTGCTCTAATTTTCATCTTTTAGTTTGAAGTTCTAAATTTGCTTCCAAAAATTCCTACAAAATTCACAAATGACAGTGTTCCAGATTTGAATTTGAATTTTTGGGCATTCAAAACCTTGTTCAAAAATTTGGTAAAAATGTTGTAAATTCTTCTTTTTACATGAGCAATCCAGTAGTGCAAAA
This sequence comes from Chloris gayana, assembly GCA_031894775.1. NCBI lineage: Eukaryota > Viridiplantae > Streptophyta > Magnoliopsida > Poales > Poaceae > Chloris > Chloris gayana. Next base: position 6,274 of record JAUNZO010003452.1, read on the forward strand.
ATCTAGGGGTAGTGTTTTTATAATTTTTGCATTTTTGTTAAGGCTAGGGTTTAGGCTTAGGTTTTCCTTTTTTTTCCTTTTTTTTTTCTTATTTTCTTTTTCCTAGTTGGGTGATTTAGCATTAGCACCTGATTAAGGATGTGATTAGGGTAGTGATTACGTGCTAAACCCTAAATCGTGACATGGGATGTCACACTAAAATAGTGTCTGTTTTGTTTGTTCACGCGTATTGCTTGATTTATCTTGTTTGTACAATAAAAAGTTTGCAGAAGCAATGAAGGTAGTTATACTCACCTTTTATTCTCTATGTCACGACCAGTTAAGTTTTTATTGTCATAACATTTGCTTTATTGACTGGGATTATTGTAATATTTTGTTCAACAACACAAAAATCAAGTTAAATTTACAGTTGAAGATATGCTGATTATTAAAAGAGAATTACAGTTAAACTGAGAAACTGAGAAAACAGGAATCATGAATCTGAAAACTGAGAAACTGAGAATCTCATCAGCCATGAATCTGAAAACTGAGAAAACAGGAACCATGACAAGCAGTACATGATAAAAATAACAATATGTTATATGAGAACACAGGAAAGCTGGCCAATATGGGTTCTGTTTTTATAAATAAAAATACTAGCTGAAAATATTAATAAAGATGTCTAGATGTGAGATTCACCAACACTAGATGTGCACAGCAAGACACCAGTTAATTGTCACCTACCAGAAGACATTCCCACCCAAAGATTACTACTCACACGGTACCAGGACAGACATAACATCACAGTGGAAATATCCCAGGACAGACATAACATCAGTGGAAATATCACAGGACAGACATAACATCACCGACACTTAGCTAGCATGAGGGCTAGCATGCACTTTCACCGACACTTGCACTATCGGTTACATTAGCATTAAGCAAGACGGCCTTTGCTAACTCCGCTCTCTTGGCCAGAACATATGTCCTTTGGTTCTCATCCATCTTGCTAATGTTCGAGAACATAATTTCCTTTTCTCTTTCCCATATGATGCATTGTTGCTCCATCTCCAACTTGCGCTCCTCAATTTGTAACCGACGATTGTCTTCGATCTCTTTATTTTTCTTTGCAAGTTCATCAGCCTTCTGTTCGTTGATCCAAATTTCTTTCTTCAAAGCGGTTTCCTCAGCCTTCATGACCAACAGATTTTTCATGATGTCTTTGAATTCATCGTCTCCGTCACTTCTTTTCATCTTCTCCTTTGATTGCTTCCTTCCAAGAGGACGGGCTGTCTTGGTTGGCCGGTTCGATTGTTCTTGTCCTTCATCGTCTGCTTGCTGGCTTCCAGCTGGAACATTGAGGTTGATGTCTCTTGACTTTGTCTGCCTCGAATAGCCAGCAGTTTGCATTGTTGTTGCAAACTTTTCTGTGCCTCTCACCTTGAGCCAGCAGTGAGTGAATTGACAAGCCTTGCCGTTAGAAGATCTGGCATACCTAGTTTGGGCTAGCATCATCTACAACAAAAATATCAGATGTGAGCATGCATGCAGATTTCACTTGGCATATACAACTGCTGTAGAGATCAAGTGTAGGCTTACATGCTCTTGGTGTGGAACACCACTTGGACGAAGTCGCTCTATTTGTTCGAAGCATGCTTGAAACTTCATGCAGTCCTTTAGTATTGCTTGGCACCGTAACTCCAACGACTTGGTACTCCGATCGGACTCAAAATCCTTGTTCTTGTGGAAATGGTCAGCTATCCTCTTCCAATAAGATCTTGTCGGCTGTTCTGTTCCTACTACAGAATCATTGCTAACATTGATCCAAGATTCACAAAGTTGAATGTCTTCTTCATGTGAATAGTTGCTACCACGTTTAGGCTTTGTAGTTGGAGTGGCATCCGAGGGCACTAGGATTTGCAAATCTGAATCGTTGTCCTGTGTCAGTAGATCCATGAAAGTTTGCGAGCTAGATGCTATTGGATCCTACAAAGCATAGTACAAAAGTTTTGCTGGTCAGTTATAGCAAATCTGGACATGGAAGCAAGCAAGTGAAAATTATTCTGGAAGCTCACAGTATAGAGTTTGTACACACCAGATGAATAAAAAATTATCTGAATGGCAATATGTCTCAGGCAAGAAACAGTGAATGGCAATATGTCTCAGGCAAGAAAATAACAACAGTAAATAGTTGATAGTAGGATTCATCTTTCAGGAATACCAGCCAAGAAAATAAACAGAACTAACAGCCAAAAATGCAGCCTCAACATACATGTGTGATATCAAATGGCACTAATATTGACAACCAAGAAAATACTCTACCAATATTACTGGTGGTCAGAGGCTGCTATGCTGAATACTGAAAATTATTAGCTCAATAAACTTGCACTAAGAGGAACTAATATTTACATTGTGAGCAAGCTTCTCTGAATGAAAGCTCCATTCAGGATCAGTGTTCTTTTAGACAAGATATATGTGATATTTGTTTTCATATTATAAAGCTCAAAGCACATAAACTCCAAGCAAAAAGATAGCCTTGTATATTCCTGTAGAAATAGCCTGATCTCAGTTGTCTAATATAAAGATACAGAGAAGAGCTCCACTGACTAAACATTCATATACAAGAAATGAAGTGTCTGAGCTATGGCAACAAACATGGCCATAGCTCAGACAACAAACATAGGCAAGAAAATTATTTCAGGTAAGATATGGATTGCAAGTTGTGCAACTTTAGATGTCTAGAGAAACTGAATTACTAGGAATGGAGAAACTGGATTGCAAGCTGTGCAGCTCCAAGACAGAGGGTGTCAGCTTAAATGTGCAGTAAAACAGAGTTGTCATAACACATCATCTTAAGCTACACCTGTTCCAAGCACAAGTTATACTGAATTATGAGGTCAATTAAACCATTCAGATACACTAAAAATAGATCAGTTAGCTCAGAGGTTACTTTGTTGTGCTTCAGTCTTGAATGGCCTAGAGATCTGTAGTTTAGTAACTTGACAAAAGAAAACAGATGCCCAGCATGAAGGCCCATCTTTTGCTGAACTATATTTGAAATTTAGTATTCTAAATGAAATATTTACTAATAATTTCATTACTATTCTAAATGAAAATTGCTCCTGGTAAGAACTACCATGTCACAGATCCAGAATAATATAAATAAATTCTTTCGAGAAGGCTTACAATATGATAAACAGGCACATTGAACAACTGATGCATACAATGGAGGAAGGAGGAATTCTGTGTAGGAATCGTTTAGGATATGTATTTACTAGTATTCTGTTTCTATCATACAGTGAGTTCATATATACTATTTCTAACACTAAAAAATGACACTAATACTGACAGCCAACAAAATACTGCACAGGTCAGAAGCTGCTATGTTGTATACTGGAAATTATAAGCTCAATAAACTTGCACAAAGACGAACTAATACTGGAAATGACTACAAGTTCCAGTGACTACATTTGCTGCAGATGTCTAGGAGCAAACATTGTGAGCTGTGAGAAGAAATTTTTACATTTGTAGACGAGTCAGGCGTCCAGTCGAATATCGGCATTAGCGTCGAGTTGAAGTCATCGTCAAAGCCAAAATCTGGTGATGATGTTGAGCTGCGGGCGTCCCAAGCAGTGGCGGCACCAAGTCCTGAGCTGTGGTATGGTGGCTCGGTGAAGCTACATGAGGCAGGTTGTTCGCCGGGAGGACGAGCCGTTGACGGAGGAGGCAGGAAGGCAACGGATGTCGCTGCACCGTCGCCGGGAGGAGGCGCTCTAGGCCGGTGAGGCGCCGGTGCAGCGGATGGACGCTTCTTCTTCTTGGCAGGAAGATGTGGCGTCGGTCGGGGAGGGCGCGCGCCACCGGTGAAGCCGCCACCGCGATGACCCGGCGCCGTTCCGTCCATGGCCGGATGACGGGCGGCGGCCGATGAGCGGGAGGGAGTCGACGGCGTGGAAGCACGGCCGGCCAGGGCCAGCGACGGCGGACGGGCGAGCGCGGCCGAGGACACCGCGGCACGGTCGAGGCAGGTCGAGGTCGCGGCACGGTCGAGGCAGGGCGATGGCGACGCGGCGTCCAACAAGGGAGTGGGACCGGGCCAAGGAGGATGCGGCTGGAGAGGGCGGGCCCGTTCGAGGCAGTCGACGGCCGACGACGACGGCCGCCCGGCGACGGCGGGCGGGCGACGGCCGCCGATCGTGACAAGGCTGAGCTCAAGATCCAGATTGGAGAGGTGGGGAAAAGATGAAAAGAAATAAAAAAATGTGGGTCCCACGGTTTGGAGGGGGAATAGAGACCCTCCAGAAATAGAGGCTTGGAGGTGACATTTGAAGGGGTATGCAAAATAGAGGGTCTTTTAGAGGGCTCATTGGAGTTGGATTTTTGGTTGGAGCCTCCAAATTTTAGAGTAGATGGGCTTTTAGAGTGCTCCACTGGAGTTGCTCTTAGCGTACTATAAGTATTACTCAATTGTGCTTCTGATGCAAGTGGGTTGATCAAGCCTCCGCGTGTAGTGATTTTA
>JAUNZO010003453.1:2500-29979 GCA_031894775.1 Chloris gayana
TAAACCCTAAACCCTAAACCCTAAACCCTAAACCCTAAACCCTAAACCCTAAACCCTAAACCCTAAACCCTAAACCCTAAACCCTAAACCCTAAACCCTAAACCCTAAACCCTAAACCCTAAACCCTAAACCCTAAACCCTAAACCCTAAACCCTAAACCCTAAACCCTAAACCCTAAACCCTAAACCCTAAACCCTAAACCCTAAACCCTAAACCCTAAACCCTAAACCCTAAACCCTAAACCCTAAACCCTAAACCCTAAACCCTAAACCCTAAACCCTAAACCCTAAACCCTAAACCCTAAACCCTAAACCCTAAACCCTAAACCCTAAACCCTAAACCCTAAACCCTAAACCCTAAACCCTAAACCCTAAACCCTAAACCCTAAACCCTAAACCCTAAACCCTAAACCCTAAACCCTAAACCCTAAACCCTAAACCCTAAACCCTAAACCCTAAACCCTAAACCCTAAACCCTAAACCCTAAACCCTAAACCCTAAACCCTAAACCCTAAACCCTAAACCCTAAACCCTAAACCCTAAACCCTAAACCCTAAACCCTAAACCCTAAACCCTAAACCCTAAACCCTAAACCCTAAACCCTAAACCCTAAACCCTAAACCCTAAACCCTAAACCCTAAACCCTAAACCCTAAACCCTAAACCCTAAACCCTAAACCCTAAACCCTAAACCCTAAACCCTAAACCCTAAACCCTAAACCCTAAACCCTAAACCCTAAACCCCTAAACCCTAAACCCTAAACCCTAAACCCTAAACCCTAAACCCTAAACCCTAAACCCTAAACCCTAAACCCTAAACCCTAAACCCTAAACCCTAAACCCTAAACCCTAAACCCTAAACCCTAAACCCTAAACCCTAAACCCTAAACCCTAAACCCTAAACCCTAAACCCTAAACCCTAAACCCTAAACCCTAAACCCTAAACCCTAAACCCTAAACCCTAAACCCTAAACCCTAAACCCTAAACCCTAAACCCTAAACCCTAAACCCTAAACCCTAAACCCTAAACCCTAAACCCTAAACCCTAAACCCTAAACCCTAAACCCTAAACCCTAAACCCTAAACCCTAAACCCTAAACCCTAAACCCTAAACCCTAAACCCTAAACCCTAAACCCTAAACCCTAAACCCTAAACCCTAAACCCTAAACCCTAAACCCTAAACCCTAAACCCTAAACCCTAAACCCTAAACCCTAAACCCTAAACCCTAAACCCTAAACCCTAAACCCTAAACCCTAAACCCTAAACCCTAAACCCTAAACCCTAAACCCTAAACCCTAAACCCTAAACCCTAAACCCTAAACCCTAAACCCTAAACCCTAAACCCTAAACCCTAAACCCTAAACCCTAAACCCTAAACCCTAAACCCTAAACCCTAAACCCTAAACCCTAAACCCTAAACCCTAAACCCTAAACCCTAAACCCTAAACCCTAAACCCTAAACCCTAAACCCTAAACCCTAAACCCTAAACCCTAAACCCTAAACCCTAAACCCTAAACCCTAAACCCTAAACCCTAAACCCTAAACCCTAAACCCTAAACCCTAAACCCTAAACCCTAAACCCTAAACCCTAAACCCTAAACCCTAAACCCTAAACCCTAAACCCTAAACCCTAAACCCTAAACCCTAAACCCTAAACCCTAAACCCTAAACCCTTAACCCTAAACCCTAAACCCTAAACCCTAAACCCTAAACCCTAAACCCTAAACCCTAAACCCTAAACCCTAAACCCTAAACCCTAAACCCTAAACCCTAAACCCTAAACCCTAAACCCTAAACCCTAAACCCTAAACCCTAAACCCTAAACCCTAAACCCTAAACCCTAAACCCTAAACCCTAAACCCTAAACCCTAAACCCTAAACCCTAAACCCTAAACCCTAAACCCTAAACCCTAAACCCTAAACCCTAAACCCTAAACCCTAAACCCTAAACCCTAAACCCTAAACCCTAAACCCTAAACCCTAACCCTAAACCCTAAACCCTAAACCCTAAACCCTAAACCCTAAACCCTAAACCCTAAACCCTAAACCCTAACCCATAAACCCTAAACCCTTAACCCTAAACCCTAAACCCCTAAACCCTAAACCCTAAACCCTAAACCCTAACCCTAAACCCTAAACCCTAAACCCTAAACCCTAAACCCTAAACCCTAAACCCTAAACCCTAAACCCTAAACCCTAAACCCTAAACCCTAAACCCTAAACCCTAAACCCTAAACCCTAAACCCTAAACCCTAAACCCTAAACCCTAAACCCTAATCCTAAACCCTAAACCCTAAACCCTAATTAACCCTAAACCCTAAACCCTAATTAACCCTAAACCCTAAACCCTAATTAACCCTAAACCAAACCTAAACCCTAAACCCTAAACCCTGAACCCTAAACACTAAACCCTAAAACCCTAAAACTTTAAAATCCTAAACCCTAAAATCCTAAAACCCTAAACCCTAAACCCTAAACCCTAAACCCGGTTGCCATAGAGGCTCACATGCCCACAAAGGGTAAACCCAAACCATAACCGTGCCCATCCAAAACCCATAATCATGTGAGGATCCAGGCCGCTCTTGATCGTGAGCACGAGCTGTCATGACGGTTTACACTCTGCAGAGGTTGCACCACTTTACCCACGAGATGTCATTTCCGTTGTGTCATTCTACTTCCGTGGTAGATGACCGGGGTCTCACTACGAGCCTTTACAAAGAACTCTCCAAGACCGCACTTCGCACGCTAAGGTTTCGCTCACCGAGTACCCCTCTTGCGCCGGGCGGTTCCAAGGAGCATATCGGGTGTCCCTTCCCCATTCTACCGAGTCGATGCAAGCACCGGAGAAATTCCAATTATTTGGCAAGCCTAACCCACACTTGACCTCGTGATGGCGGTCTTCCTAGGTTGCCGCTCCATGACTCCAACCTCTAAAGGACTCGAGCAAGATCATACCACAAACCCCGGAGGTATCCCCGAAGGAGTGACCTCATATAACCATTCCGCAAATGAAGGTATCGACAAACGAGGGAACCTTATAAGACAACGGAAGTATCGACAAACGAGGGAACTCCGTGCCACGCGAAAAACCACCATACCATCCCTTGGCCTTACCTCAACATCTCCATTATTAACATATTATATCACCGACATAGAGTCGGGAGTCATCATTTAGTTAAGTTCATCAACCTAGACTAGGGTTAACAAGGAATGATATGGAACGGGATATGACACATGGGTGTCATATTAATAGCATGCATTCTAAACAAGAGGGAGAAAGCAATTAGGTTCAAAATGCATTAACGGACACTTGCCTTGATCTCCTATAGCTTGGAATTCGAACTCTTGGTCTTGGAAGTTGACGAGCGGCTCCTCCTCGATAGCGACAAACCGGAAAAGCACACACACAAACAATAAATAACAGTACACCAAACTGATTCTAATGACTATAAAAACAGTACTATAAAATAGTACTCGATCCTACGATCGCGTGAGCGAAACTATCGCCTTAATCGGAGCTACGAGTAAAAAGTAATGATCATTTGGAGTTTTAGGGGCTAAAACGTAAACAAAAAAGAATAGGCTCGGGAATATAATTAGAATTATAGAAAAGTACATGGGTTAAAATGTAAAAGGTCCGGGCTGAAATAGAATTTATTAAAAGGTCAGGGATGTTTCTGTAAAATTTGGAACTTAAACAAATATAGGAGAAATGTTAGGGGTCTATTAGGATTTCGGGAATTATTTCAAAAACCGGAGGTGAGTGATGACGTCGGCCTGACATCTGGATGACGCAGTAACTAAAAAAAGAAGTAAATCGATTCGCAAAACTTGTGGACTTGGTCCACCAGGCTGTGGACCAGCCTTCTTCCCTGGTCCACGGGTCCACCATGGACCAGAGGGGCAGCGCCATGGATGGGAGCTCGCCGGAACGGCGCTAGGGGCTGCTAGGCTCAGCGCTGTTTGCAGAAAAACGGAGAGGGAAACACGGGGAGTCTCCAGAAGGCGTCCGCGTGGTGTCGGCGAGCACGGAAGACGACTGACGGCGGTGCGACTCACCGGAACGAGAAGGTAGCCGTGGCGGCGGCGACTTGGCAAGGGAGAGGGGTTGAGGCGCTCGGGGAACACAAAGAGGATGCCGAGGGGGTCCTCCCGCGGATTTTATAGGGGCAGGGGAGAGCCGAGGCGGCTCGGAGCGAAACGTCGTCGGCGTTAATGGCGGCCGGCCGTTTCGGCTTTCGTAACGTGCGCACGAGCGGGGAACCGGAGTCGCTTCGTTGGGGGAAACGAAGAGGAGAGTGCGGGCGGTCCATCTGCAGGCTCTACGCGGCGTCTCGGTGGCCGGGCAGGGAGATCGACGGGCGGCAGCGGGCGTTGACCGGCGGTGGCGGTTCGCCTGGCTGGAGGTAGGGGACGAGCGGCGCGGGCTGGGCCGACTGGGCCGGAATGCGCAGCGGACTGCTACTGGGCCGAGCGCTGGCAGGCCGGGCGGAGCGGAAAATGAAAAACAAAAGAGAAAGAGAGGAGGTGGGCCGGCGGCTGGGGTTTCGGCCCAAAACAGGAAATTGGGTTTCTTTCCTATTTCTTTTCTAATTCCTGGTTCCTAAATTCTATACTAAACCGAATCGATTTCTAAACGAATTTTTTAACACATTTTCCACACAAGAAAATCCCTGCTGCACACTAATCCAGCATGAATGCAACAATCACAAATAATAAAGCCTAAATTAATTTATTTAACTTAGAAAATAGCTTTATTGCCTAAATGAAATTGGTAATCTTCTAATAATTATCTTGGAAATTTTTACACTATTATAAAAAGTTCAAAATTTTAGTGAAAGTCTATTCACAAACCAAATTTGGAAATTTGGGATGTGACAAATATGATATGGTATAATCTTTTGGGTTATAAGTTGAAATCAGAATTTATCACTTAATATCAATACACATTGTAACTGTTTCCGTACCTCATATATATGCAATTATGAACCTTTTTTTGTATATATTCCTACCGATAAACATCCCGAATCAACACTGGTATCTGGCTGTAGTTACTCAACCCAAACGTACAGTTCAGATTCTCGACTCACTATGCTGGACGGATCACCGCCTGGAACTTGATCAAACGGTGTGCAATAATTTATCCCCTTTCTCCAGCTGTTCATATATTGATTTGACATTATTTATATAAACATAAATACTTCTCCTTTGCAACAGTTAGTCGGCCTACAAAAATGTTTCATTTCCGCTTGAAACTAGCAGCTGTGCTGGTCCTTTGGAAATCCAACAGAGCTGATTTTGACAAAGTTCCACAGGATGATGCCACTGATGACGATGGTCCAATCGTGATAAAGAGGAAGAGGCTGGTTTGTTGGAAAGTTCCTATTTCTGCTGAAGATGAAGATGTTGGAAAGTCGGCGTCTGTTTGATGAACCGGAAGAGGCTTTGTTGGAAAGTCCTCCAATTCTTGAGGAGCAAGAAGAGGCTTTGTTGGAAACTCTTCCTAAGTGTGATGATGACGTTGCAAACAAAATAGATCCGGCCAAACGTGATGACGAATCAGCAGATACTAATCCAGGCAAGCGTTCCAAGCTGTCTGCTGAGAACATGGAAGATATGTGTGATGATGACGTTGCAAACAAAATAGAGCCGGGCAAACGTGATGACGAATCAGCAGATACTAATCTAGGCAAGCGTCCCAAGCTGTCTGCTGAGAACATGGAAGAAAAATATAGAGCCGTGGTCAATGTTGTGGCATTGACCATTCCTGATGCGGTGTTTGATGCTTTTTGCGCGTACATATAGACAGTTGAATGTGAGGAGTTTAATAGGTAAGTCACCTACTCTACATCTGTCACCTATACTAAAATAGTTGACCTTACATATTCTTGAGCGCACTTTCTAACTCTATCATCAACTTTTAATAATGTCCAGCATGGAATGGTTCAAGTGCTCTCTGCGGAAACCGCTAAGCTTAACTGTCCAAGATCTGAAAGATATCCTAAATGTGGAAAAACCCATGGACTGTAACTGTTGTCGCTCAGGGAGCTTCAAACTTGTAGGAACAACAAGAAGCCAGTTCTCACACTCTACATGGACCTGGAATTCAGTGTAAGAATACCTTTCTACCAATATATATTTATTTAATAGCCTTGTTTTCTACTATAATGTTAACCGTGGTAATCATGACTATATGAACACTTACTTCCTCAGGCGTTGTCTTTTACACGCGCCAAAAAATACAAGCTCGATCCGGACCCTTATGAGCTTGCAAAAACCCTTGATTGCTAGACTTGATTTGAGTACAGCGTATTATCCTGTGAATGGGTACGCAAAAATCTCTCATGAATAATAAATACCCATCTCGTTTCACAAATTTGGTTTTTCCTGTCTTGACATATGAAATCGTTGTATGCAGATATTGTTGCCAACCGGAAGCGGACTAGGCTATTACAGAGTGTTCATGCTGAACTTGAAAACAAGACAGGTCTACATACTAGACCCAGTGCCACCGACACAGGATCAAGAAGAACAGATGAAGCGCTACACTACTACACTCTTGCAGATAGACGCGAACATATCACTAGCAATGAGGAAAAATAAATACCCGTCTTTCAACCAGAATATATATTATGACTGGAAACATATCATCCCAGATAACGTGCCTACATGTAATTAGTAAGTTATCCCCTCTTGTGCTTCAGATGCAACGAGTATGTTAAATTTAATTTGAATTCACTAGTGTTTGGATTCTTTGTTCTGCTATAAACAGTGTCATGTCTGGTTTTATGGTGCTGCTACTTATGGAGTCATGGAGTGTCCACCGTGGGAAAGAGAAACTGAAGCTGCCTGCACAGGTTACTGTCTCATATTAGCACGGTAGTATTATTTGTACCTGTTGGCCAGATCTTCTAACTGCCTCGTTCACCACAATGGTTTCAAATGTTGCAGGGGGACCACGCAATAAGGGCGAGGCTTTTGCATCAGATTATGACATATCGTGGGAATGAGAGTTGCAGCAACATACCTGAAGGTCTTCGTGATGTTCTGAAATACATTTAGAAGATTGATCTTACCCTCGCCGTTGTTTATTTTCATGAGAGATATTGTTGGTACCTTACTTATTTGCCAAGGCTTTATTGGTTTTGTTTAATAAAATGGATGTAAAATAAGTTAAACATTAAATACTATATGGAAATTTCAGCTTATATTACTTTTGTTCCATGTTTTCCCGGACTGCGCGAACCCAACTAGCACAAAACTGAGGTGCTCCGCCCCGACTTGCTCGAACCCAACGTGCTCAAACCCTGGGACGAAACCCGACGCCGAAGCCGGCCATCAAACCCGAGGATACCGAATGGAAATAAAAGAAAACGAGGATGAAATCCGACGCCGAATCACTGGGATGAAACCCAAAGCCGAAGCCGCAGCTCAAACCCGAGGATGCCGAACCCGACGCTCAAACCTGAGGATGCCTAGCCTGCCGCTCAAACCCGACGCCGATCCCAACGTTCAAGCCCAAGGAGGACGAACCCGACATTCAAACCCGAGGCTGAATCAAAGGCTCAAACACGAGGACGCCGAATCCAACACTTCAACAAGATGGCGAACCCGACGCTCAAACCTGAGGACGCCGAACCCGACGCTCAAACCCTGGGGTGATCGAATATTCTTGTTTCCTTTTTTTCATAACCTTTTATTGCATACTAAGTTTTGAAATGTTTTTTATGGCAATCGCTGCGAATGTCAAAATAAATCAGAATAATCTGGTGATCACCTGCCAAATGGTATGTGATCTTTTTGGCATACGCGCGTACTTTTGCAAAATTTATAGTATAGTAAGAAATCAGAACTGCGTGGCCCCTTTCTATCATTCAGCAGCAATTTCCTACCATGGGTCTATTTATATGTAACCGCAGGCCCCGCCAACAAACACACAACTCTACAGCCTTCCTGCGTCAACTCTACAGCAGGCCACATTTTTTGTCGTGAAGATGAACAACTCCTCAGCCGGCGCATTTGCGATCCGGATGATGGCCATCGTTTGCCTCGGAACAGATGCGTACGTAGTTCCACTCGACATCGTGTTCGACCATGATGTATCGGCACATGTTTTCTCATATCTGTTTTTATTTCATCATAGGACCCTACTCAGCATGATCGTCGATGACATGTTCGACGCTGCTCGTCGCAATGAAGAACGACGTATCTCAGAAAGGTGTTATTTTATCCCTGCGTGGACCGTATTCTTGTACTTGTACAATCACCCAGATCGGGCCATGGCCATGCTGGCGCGTTATGAACGTTATCACGAACAATACTTGGTGTGCGATGACGGCCCGGACGACGTTTTCGGCCCCGGGATGGAGCAGTTTGACTAGCACCCTGTTGGCGGCTGGTAAACCCCGTTTTCAGCCTCCAACTTACCACTAATTGCAAGGCAAGTACCATCAAGTTCTTAGATTTGCTTTGAAACTAATAAGTTCCACGAGTTTTGGTGAAGTGTGAATGCAGGGTCACACGTCCAAGATTATGCCAAATATCATCATAAAATGAGGCAAAAGTCTACATTGGCTCAAGACCGGCCAAGCCAAGGCCGGCCGGCCTATCCTAGGCCGGCCGACCCGGCAGAGCCAAGGTCCGGGCTCGGACCCGAGCCCCGGACCTGAGCCGGACCGGACCCGGGGTCGGACTTACGCCGGACCTAACCCGGGGTCCGGACTCGAACCCGAGTCCCGGACCCGGAGGCTGACCCGACGTGAGGGCTAAGGCCGGGGTCAACCCGAGGTCAACCCGGGGTTTCAATCCCGAGACCCGGACACGGGTACCCGAGGCCGGCCGACCCGGGGAAGCCCGGACTTGGGGCTCCCGCCCCCGGTGTGATCCACCACTTCCTTGGGAGGGCCCACTACCTGCACTTCACCGACAAATGGCCCAAACCGGCCCAAGAAGGCTCAACCCGACGGGTGAATCTAGGCTGCCCCCTCCGGTCGGCCAATCCGACGGCCTAGCCCAAGAGAAGACCCAAGAGGCGGTGGAAAGAGTCCATCAAAGGCCCCCACCGACCTAAGGGAGCGGGTCAAGGCCAAATCCGGACGTCCACCCGAGAGGCGGTGGCCAAACCGCCTCATCCGAGGTCCGCCCGGCCTACCCGGGGCCGGCCGACCTAGCCAGGTCGCCCGACCTCGCTCGGGCCAGCCGGCTCGGTAAGTCGGTGGATTCCCACCGACTTTGGCTAGGGCCTCCCCCTCGGGCTATAAATAGCCCCCACTCGGCCCCGGCTCGGACATCAAGACACAATTCACTCACTCATCCACTCTCTAGTTACTTAGAGTCTAGGAAAGTAGTTGGGAGTTAGAGTCTAGGCGACGGGCTTTCCCTCAAGAGTCCGGAGTTGTCTTCGAGTCTTGGTATAGTCTCTCCCCTTTGTATCTTTACTTTGTAAGACTATCATTTATCAATATATTTCCTTTAGATCAAAGTTGAGTCTTGTGCTTACTTAGCTCTACTTCCTTTATTCAATCATTTATTGGATTAGACTAAGGTTGATTTATCTTCTTCACTGGCATTCTTGCTTGTCTCGATTACAAGTGATGAGGACATCACATCTTCGGATATAACCAACACTCCTCCAATACACATACATAATTCAAGGACAAAAACTAGAGCACGGGTGAGCATGTTCCTAATCATCTCTTTATTTATATTTGAGAATATATTAGTACCTAATAAGTTAATTATTGTTAGGAACCATGGAGATGATGATCATATGGTTAAGGAGGAGGTTAGAGGCGTGGAGGGCCAGCAAGGACGTCCATGTCAAGTTGGAGGCCCAAACAAAGTCGATTTTGATTCTGTTTCGGAGTCCAGAAACAGCCTGCACCAAAACGGACACCCTGGTCGCATACGAAGTCCGTTTGGGACGTTCTTTATATGGATGGAAAGATAATTTGATAACCTTGGCGCTGGTCTCATATCCAAATTCTTCTCGAGTCGTCGGGAATTGCCGAAATACTAAGACATCCAGAAACTGTCCCGGTGTTGCACCACCGTCTTTTGGCCTTTGGGCCGTGTATTTTGTTGAGCTCACTTAGGGCTGCGTCCAGGGGGAGATGGACGACCCTAGGGACCTCATAAGCAGCCGCCGCCCTTCCTTAGGGTTTGGGGTTTTGCTTAGATTATTCTGTCAAGAACAGTTTTGCCGTTTTGTCGGTTTGTGAGACCCCAACTCGTGAGTTTAATCGTATATTTGCAATTTGGTTGCTTCTATCTTGTTCTTGCTTGTGTTCTTTGATTCGCAGGCAAGGATTAGCCTTCTTGACGAGATCAATCGTGCTTGCACGATTGATAACCAGAGGAGGCATGGTGCTGCGATTGCGGGGTTCGGAACGTGTTGTTCGGAAGCCGGATCGATTTGTGTCAAGCCTCCGCCAAATCAATCCTCTTGCTTAATCTTAATAATCTAACTCTCAACTTGATTAGGATTTATTATCTAGGATTCTGCCTATTAGACTCGCTGTCCTCCCAACTGTCTAGTACTACTCTATTATCTATCTTGTGAGTGTTGTCTTGATCAACTATCTTATCATACACCGTTTATCACTTACCCCCTCATTAGACTATTGATAGAAATACCTTTGAGATATTTTCTCGTTGGTCAACTGATATCATTGTGCCTAAGCTTCCCTGTGGAAATAAATACGATACCCTGGAATACTCTTGGGTGAAATGGTACACCGGTATATCCGTGCGCTTGTGGAATTCTTATTCTATTAAGAGAGCATAGAAGTACCAGTAACCAAAAAGGCCACTCTCGAAGCCGCTGCTGAGAATAGCGATATTCTCGGTGGTGTAAGGAGTGCCAACAAGCATTTCTGGCGCAGTTGCTTGGGGAAGCAATATGCCAAATTATCAGAAAATTAACACTGAAATCTCTTAGGATATTTTTATCAATTTTCTTTTGCGGGCTTACCCTTGTTTGTTTACTTTTTGAATGTTTAAACAGGCAGTGTATGACTGGTTTCGACCTACCGGAAAATTTCACTCAGAATCCGGAGTCAATCGGAAGGAGAATGAGACCTCGTCGTGTGCCTCCTCGGAAATTCTCATCTCAAGCCACAGCCGAAGTCATTCTCACCCTTGAAGCTCCTCCGCTCGCTCGTCCTCGGGCTCAAACTCAGGCCGCTGCATCATCCTCTCAAGCGGCAATGGGAGACAACGTGCCAGCTGAGAAGACGATCCGCAACTACTTCGCCCCATCAACCGACAACATCCGCACCGGTTCGACGCTGAATGTTGGCAATGGGACCTTTGAGCTGAAGCCTGGACTTATTCACATGGCGCAAGCCGAACATCTGCAGAAGATGCGGCCGAACATCTGCAGAAGTTCCTGGAAGTGAGCAACACATGCAACATCCGAGATGTGCCCGATGATGCCATCCGCCTACGCCTTTTCCCGTTCACACTTCAGGGAAAGGCTAAGGCATGGTTATATACCAATCAAGATGAATTCACAACCTGGAAGAAGTGTTCGAAGCATTTCTTGCTAAGTTCTTTCCGCTGGGAAAGACCAATGCACCGAGAAGCAAGATATCCGGATTCAAGCAAGAGGCTGATGAGAACATCCCGAAGCATGGGAGAGGTTCCAGGAATACATCTTGGCATGCCCTCACCATGGTATGGAGAAATGGCTGCTGATTCGGACATTTCATAGTGGACTCACGCGCAATGCTCGTGAACATCTTGATGTTGCTGCTGGAGGATCACTCTTGTCCTGCAAGGTCGGGGATGCATACACCCCGATAGAAAAGATGGTAGACAACGACAATGGATATGAGGATAGGAAGGAAAGGCCATCCACAAACCGGAAGGTATATCAGCTTGAAGACACAGAAATGTTGGCCCTCAAGCTTAATCAACCGATGAAGAAGATCGAGAGTCCCAAGGGTCAATCACTCGGATGCCCGCATGACTTGTGAAGTCTACGGCAATACTCGCCACATGGGGACCACCTGTCCCGAGACTCAACCTCAAGATGAAGAAGTGAACTATATTGGCAACAACAACAACAACGTGAACAACAATAGGTTCCGACCGAGGCAAAACAACATCCGATGGGAAACTCGTCCCAATGTCTCCTTCGACAAAGGCCAAGGTAATTCCGGAAACTTTTCCCGCAATGATTCTTCTATGCGTGATCTAGTCTTTGGTCAAGTAAAGATTAATGAAAGTATCAGTAAGAAATTCTTCGCTATTGATAAAGTTTTGGAATACAAAGACTCTCGCTTAGAAGCTTTCAACACCGCTATGCAAAATCAACTTAGCCATAATAAGATGCTAGAAACTCAAATCGCTAAAATAGCTGCATCTGTTGTGCCTCCCAATGCGGGCAAACTTTCTAGGCAACCGGAAGCAAACCCACGGGAGAAAGTTAATGAGGTAACCACTAGGAGCAAGTCCACTAGGGCTCACCAGAATCTGTGGATGCAGGGAAAGCCCAGGAAACACAAGAACCCGAGCCGAAGTCGGATGAAGAAGAAGAAGTTGTAGCCGAGAAGATCACTATTGAGGAGAAGGCTGCATCCAGTAAGCCTCCCCCGAGCTGCGCGACACCAACTTTTTACCGTTCCCACCTCGTCGGCGGAAGCCGAATGTGGATGAACAATTCGGCAAATTTGTTGAGGTAATCCGAAAACTGTACGTGAATATTCCATTACTTGACGCTATGCAGGTACCCACCTACGCCAAGTATTCAAAGGATATCCTCACCAACAAGAGACCGCTGCCTAGCACCGAAGGCATCAAGCTAACCGAAGAATGCAGTGCTGCTATCCTCAACTCATCACTAGAGAAGAGAAAAGACCCCGGACATTCAACCATTCCCTGCACAATTGGGACCTTGCACTTCCGGAGCGCCTTGTGCAATCTAGGTGCAAGTGTGAGCGTCATGCCGAAGGTGATATTTGACAAGCTGAAATTCAACACCCTAGTCCCGACGGCAATGTGCTTGCAACTGGTAGACCGGACAATCCGCTACCCAGCCGGGATAGCTGAAGATGTGCCGGTCGGGATTGGAAACCTGCTAGTCCCAGTGGATTTCGTGGTGCTTGATATGGAGGCGGACACAAAAACCCCACTCATCTTGGGGCGTCCCTTCCTTAGTACCACAAATGCCAACATTGATGTTGGGTCCGGAGAAATCCTCCTCAATATTAATGGAAGTCAGGAAAGGTTTAACTTCAAGCTCGAGGAGAAGAATGCAAGAAAATCCAAGTCTACATCCGGCAGAAGCCGAGGAAGCCTAAGAACAAGAAGAAAGGTGTAGTGCCACCAACACCTCGAGGCGGAAGTAAAATCCGTGGAGATCGTTGAGGCACCCAAACTCACTGGGAAAAAGAAGAAAGCTGCCCCTCGGGTTGAACCAAAACCGAAGGGGAAGGTCCAATCAGCCAGTCAGCCCAACAGAAAGAATAAGCCACAGAAACAGAACCGAGAAGAAAAGGTCGCGCGCCCCTCAACCAAAGATGAAACAAGTATGGCGGAAGAAAGAAAGCGCTTCACCTGTGGATAAATCTCCATCCACGGAGTGCACTGAACAGAAGTGAACCAGGAGAACGTCTCGCCCGGGACTTCAACTCGGACCCTCGTCGGAAGGTAACCGATATTTATCCTCTCTTCATTTCTTTATGCCATCAATTTAATTTCTCTTTAATTTTCAGTATTTATTTCTTATTGCAATTTTTATTCCACCTATTATTTGAAAATAAAATAAAAATTTGCAAAACTTGAAAAATCCAGATCGCCCGACCCTACCCGGGGCCGGTCGACCCAATGTGGCCGCCCGACCCAGCCAGGGCCGGCCGGCCATGTTGCCTCCAAAAATTTCTCGTGAAATCCTCCTCCTTAGATCCCTTTTTCACCACCTTTGTTGTGCTAGCTTGTGGCAGCAAGAATCTTCATCAATCTCTCATCCTTTTCACCACCATTGTCTTCACTTCAATCACTCCCATTCTCCACCAACCAAGCTAGCACTTAGGCAATCAGCTGCAGTGCTCACCACTTCCAAACTTTCAATCCCATCACACCCACTTGCAAGCAAAATTTCCATGTTTGCAGTCATCTCCATGCTCACATTTTGCTTAGCCACCATGTGCACCAAAGCAATCCACACTGCAGCAATCCCATCCATCAAACTTTTTGCGCAACTTGTGAAACCTCCCTGGCCGCCCGACCCCTTCTTGGTCGGCCGGCCATGTTTGGCTGCCCGTCCCTTCCTAGGCCGGCCGGCCATGCCTTGAGCTCTTTTCAGCTCCTCCTCTTGGCTATAAATAGAGGCAATGCCCAGATCATTCCCTCACACCTCAGCCTTGAGCTTTCACTCCTCCCTCACTCACATTCCCTCTCCTTCTTATTTCCAAGCAACAATAAAATTCTGCTAGAGTAAGACCGGAATAAAATTTGACCAAGATAAAGAATGACTCATTTCTGGACTGCTCTCGTCGAATTAGCGAACGACTAACCCCTAGGCTAACCTTTATTTTATACATATATCCCTCGAGTATTGTTTTTCGCTAACCTTTTGAAGGATGTCGTCCTTCTTCAAGAGAAAGAAGAAGGATAAGCGGGATGCCGGAGAGTCCAGCCAAGGTCCGGGTAGTGGACATGGGTCTGAACATTACTCACTCATGGAGACTTTCACGGACCTACACATGGGCAGCCAGTCCTCGTCATCCGGAGGACCCAACCTGCCAAGAACATGACTCATGCAAAGCCTCGACGACATCATGTGCATAGACCAAGCCGAGCGGGATCGATGTGAAGCCTTGAGCTCGCGGATTTTCCGCCCGACTCGCAAGTTCGACCATGTCTTCCTCGAGCGAATTGGAATCGAAGCCGACTTCAGAGATGCACTCAGGTACGCCCACTGGAGCGGATTTTATGATTATGAGGATTTGGGTTGCAAGTGGTTCACTATTGAGTTCCTTACGACCATCTCCTTTATTGGTGATACTAATGGAAAGGGTGTTTACCGGTTTCGCCTCTTTGGAGAGTCTTTTGAACTTGATTGGAAAAGCATGGCTAGGGCTTTAGGTTTTAATCCTGCTGCTACTAAAAGAATCGAAAGCTTGCCTGGTTTTGATGCTAATGATTTCTGGAGTAAAATTGGCACCGACACTGGTAGACGTCAGGAGCACACTAGTGATATTCACAGTCCTTCACTCAGAGTTTTGCACCGTTGGATCAGTCAGTACCTCACCCCTCGGGATGATGGTAGGGCTGTTACTAACTTGGACAAAGGTTATCTTTAAGCTGTTGTGAAAAAGAAGAAAACTAATCCCACTTATCTTCTTATTAATCACTGGTGTCTAATAGCATTTAGGCAGTCCGGGCCCATAATCTTCACTAATTTTGTAACCCGGATTGCCCGTTATCTGAACCTACTTGAAAATGCTATTGTTGATTATCTACCTGAGTTACCGCTGATTGGGTTGGATCATTTTAATCATGCTCATCTCATGAAGGTTGAAAACAATATAGTTTATTCAATTTATACGTGGTATACTAACGAGATCGCGTTACCTAACCCACGTCTCGATATATACACCGCAAATAGATGGACTATTCTTTTGCAGGAACCCCAGCCCGCACGACACGGTACAACAGGAGCACCACCACGAACTCGATCACGAACTCGCGGGGCTCTACCATCGACTCAGGCTCCATCCCAGGCTGAGTCGTCGCAGCAGTCCTACGGGTATATGAGCAACTCAAGCTCAAGTGGAATACCCCTGAATGTGCCGTACGAGGCGGACGAGGCTGTTCAAACCTTGGGACGCCAGTCGCTCCAAGGTAGCAGAGCTGGTTCGTCCCGATCAGCGCGCCACACGTACAATCTTCACGACGCGCAAGAAGACTTGTACTACAATGGTGCCAACCTCTACGAGCGGAACATGAGAATAGAGAACCTGGAGAGACAAGGAGAAGCCCAGTGGCGGATCGCGGAGGAAACACAAGAGCAAGTGAGCACCAATTCCGACATGCTCAATGCTCTCATTCAGCATTGGAACATCCAGTACCCGCCTCCGTATTAGGTCCTGGCTCTCAAGCTTAAGTCTTGCTAAGACATAAGCTTGGGGGGGGAGGAGGATCGGCCTCCACAAGGTGACCCTCGACTCTCTCCTCTCTCCCGCTCTAGAGTTGTATCATTATCTGGTCTTATCTTTGTGTGCTTTTATTTTCTCTTTTGTATATATCTATGCCATGAAAACCACAAAAAGATTTTCCCCCTTTCGGTAAACTTTAAGAAAAGACACAAAGATTTTCTCTTTTATGTGAAAACCAAAAAATTTGCAAACGAAAAGTGACAAAAAGATTTGTTTCCCTTTTCCAAAGAGTCTTTAAAATTAGGAGAACTTGGTACTGCTTTGTTTTTGGAAATGATGAATAGTTCGTGTGAGTCCACCATCCCCTGCAAAGTGTCGGTTTACAGCCTCTACTCCACTATCTTTTGAGTGGTAGCCTCAGCAGATTTCAACTTGGCTCTCTACAAATTATTAGATGCTGATTTGTACCTTACCACGTCTAGTTGTTGGAGTGTGTGATATAGTTAAGTTGACGTGTCTAGTGCTTAGATGATGTTTGCCCATTGACTTTTCTTTATCATGCTGCTGGAAAACCCCACTTGGTGCCCAACCTTATGAATTAAAATTTCCTACCACAGTCTGATCTTACTATTGAAACCTCCACATCATGCTGTTCTTGTGTGCATTGAGTTGGGTCAAGATTTAGTCCTTAAGAGGGGATTGCACTTTCATCCATCCCATGTGTTCACCGAGTTCTCATCCCTCCATACATGGTGGTACTATGTCACCAAAATTACAAGTACCCAATGCCATGTATGTCCACCAAATTATCACAAGTTCAAAACCAATGATCTCCACCACTTCCTCCAATCTTCTTGAGCCTACTATTCCTCGTATACCATGAGAGACAAAAAAAAATTGAGAAAGAAAGAAAGAAAAAGAAAGAAGGAAAAAGAAAGAAAGAAAGAAAGAAAGAAATCTCTCATGGTATTACAAAATGTGGCTCCAATATTAAAAAAGTGGAAGAAGAGATCAAAGTTTTTTCCATCCCGACACAACCACCACCATTTGGGCTATGCGGTTCCATTCCTTCGTGTGAGTCCACCATCTCCCCACATCATAATAAATGGTGATGAAAGTGCTAGCACCCTCACTAGGATCATCTCTTGACTTGACAATATATATGCATGCATGACAAGCCACCCTACCAAGCTCCACTCAATTTGCCCCATTTGGTAGTAGTAGGATGACTTGAAGTGAGGAAATACACTCGAGAGATGAGGGAATCATAAAGGTTAAGGCACCATTTGGGAGACTTTTTGAGTAAACTTTGTAGCATAAAAACTTTGGGCTCACCATCACTAAGTCTCATGACTAGTCCTTAATTGTTCCATGCTCCAACCATATAAGACAAGGTAGGTCAATCAAGCTTAGGCCAGCCACTTACCTCGAGCCTTGTTGCACTCGTCGTCTACCCACATAAGTGGTGGAGTATGTTGTTGTGCACTTGATCCTTGCAAGGTATTCACATTGTAGCAACTCCTGATCCATCTAACTAAGTTCTCGTTTTTGCTCGGGACGAGCAAAAGTTTAAGCATGGGGGGGGGTTGGCGGCTGGTAAACCCCATTTTCAGCCTACAACTTGCCACTAATTGCAAGGCAAGTACCATCAAGTTCTTAGATTTGCTTTGAAACTAATAAGTTCCACGAGTTTTGGTGAAGTGTGTGAATGCAGGGTCACAGGTCCAAGATTATGCCAAATATCATCATAAAATGAGGCAAAAGTCTACATTGGCTCAAGACCGGCCAAGCCAAGGCCGGCCGGCCTATCCTAGGCCGGCCGACCCGACAGAGCCAAGGTTCGGGCTCGGACCCGAGCTCCGGACCCGGGGTCCGGACTCGGACCCGAGTCCCGGACTCGGGGTCCGACTTACGCCGGAATTAACCCGGGGTCCGGACTCGAAACCGAGTCCCGGACCCGGAGGCTGACCCGACCCGAGGGCTAAGGCCGGGGTCAACCCGAGGTCAACCCGGGGTCTCAATCCCGAGACCCGGACCCGGTACCCGAGGACGGCCGACCCCGGGTAGGCCGGCCGCCCCGGGGAAGCCCGGACTTGGGGCTCCCGCCCCCGGGCGTGATCCACCACTTCCTTGGGAGGGCCCACTACCTACACTTCACCGACAAATGGCCCAAACCGGCCCAAGAAGGCTCAACCCGACCTCAACCCTAGGGGTCCGGGTGAATCTAGGCCACCCCCTGGGGTCGGCCAATCCGACGGCCTAGCCCAAGAGAAGACCAAAGAGGCGGTGGAAAGAGTCCGTGAAAGGCCCCCACCGACCTAAGGGAGAGGGTCAAGGCCAAATCCGGACGTCCACCCGAGAGGCGGTGGCCAAACCGTCTCATCCAGGGGCCGCCCGGCCTACCCGAGGCCGGCCGACCTAGCCGGGATGCTCGACCCCGCCCGGGCCGGCCGACCTGGTAAGTCGGTGGATTCCCACCGACTTTGGCCAGGGCCTCCCCCTCGAGCTATAAATATCCCCCACTCGGCCCCGGCTCGGACATCAAGACACAATTCACTCACTCATCCACTCTCTAGTCACTTAGAGTCTAGGAAAGTAGTTGGGAGTTAGAGTCTAGGCGAGAGGCTTTCCCTCAAGAGTCCGGAGTTGTCTTCGAGTCTTGGTATAGTCTCTCCCCTTTGTATCTTTACTTTGTAAGACTATCATTTATCAATATATTTCCTTTAGATCAAAGTTGAGTCTTGTGCTTACTTAGCTCTACTTCCTTTATTCAGTCATTTATTGGATTAGACTAAGGTTGATTTATCTTCTTCACCGGAATTCTTGCTTGTGTCTATTACAAGTGTTGCTAGGCGTAGCTAACCTAGTGGCATTAATCTCTAATTAGGCATGGTGCTTAGTTAGCGATTTCCATGTTTTGCTCTGCTACCCCCACGGCCCGGCGGTAGGCCTTAGGGGAAGTGACAACCCCTTTGGTCCTGGACGACCTTTCGTCCACGGTAGTCCGTCACGTTCGGGTAGTAAGGCAGGATTATAGACGGCGTCTCCCTCTAGAGCTGAGTAGGTCGACGTCCCTGCTCTAGAGAAGTGGCCGGGTCCCGAAGTGTTTAAGGCAAATCAATCCTTTTGCTTAATCTTAATAATCTGACTCTCAACTTGATTAGGATTTATTATCTAGGATTCTGCCTATTAGACTCGCTGTCCTCCCAACTATCTAGTACTACTCTATTATCTATCTTGTGAGTGTTGTCTTGATCAACTATCTTATCATACACCGTTTATCACTTACCCCCTCATTAGACTATTGATAGAAATACCTTTGAGATATTTTCTCGTTGGTCAACTAATAACATTGTGTCTAAGCTTCCCTGTGGAAATAAATATGATACCTTGGAATACTCTTGGGTGAAATGCTACACCGGTATATCCGTGCGCTTGCGGAATTCTTATTCTATTAAGAGAGCATAGAAGTACCGAGTAACCAAAAAGGGCACTCTCGAAGCCGCTGCTGAGAATAGCGGTATTCTCAATGTGGTGTAAGGAGTGCCAACACACCCCCTAGTGAAATAACGCGAGATTGATCATTTGATGAGAATGCTGGTGCAATAATAAACCTGTTGGACTGATAATTCACTTCGCCATACGCGGGATGGAGCATTCTATGATTTCGGAGTAGTTTCTTTCACTTGTACTTTATCCTGCAGAATGGTAATTCACTTGTACTTTATGATCTTGGATGGCAGAAGCCCCGTCCAACTATCGAAGTCTCTCGTAGTCCGGTTCTACGAGATCGTCGAAGTAATTATGTTTTGGATCGTGTCGTGCTACCGCCTATGGATACCTTACATTTCCCAATTACCATAGTGCCATACAAAATCTTGTCACCTATTCTTGCAGTTATAGTAAAATAATATAAGAAACTCGTAACGAATTCCATTCACATTGTAATTGTATTCCCGGGAGAAAAAATATTTTGTCTGTCGTCGTCTCGTGTGCATTTAACATATGTTGTGCATCGTATCAGGACACCGGGTTCGAGTGCCTCCTGGTTTGATCCTCGGGTTCGGTATCGGGTTTGATCGTCGTGCGGAGCATCCGGTAGGACACCGGAGGTGGCGTCCGGCGGGCTACCGGGACATGACTCCGGTGGGCCATCATGGGGAGTGTCCGGTGGACTACCGGGAGTTGGTTCCGGGTAGGCCATCGGGGGGGGGCACGTTCCCGGCAGACCACTAAAGGAGCATAGGTCCTGCCGGGAAATCATTCTGATGGGCGTTCTGGTGAACTGTGGACACCCTAAATGATTTTGATACAGGTTGCAAAGGGGCTCACGGTGCAGTGGCAAAGTCCACCGACCGAGAAGCTCCCATCCAGGGTTCAAATCCTGGGTGATGCATAATTTGTGGGAAAAAGGGGGACCGAGTATGCAGCTCGGGCTCTCAAAAAATCCCTCGCTGTGCCTCTCTTTGATTAGCACCCGACCTGTGGCAACGATGTCGGCCCGGCCCTGGGGGGTGGGGGGCAGTGGACGTCGGCCCAGCGTACGTGTGAGCTGTCGGGGAGGCCGGGGTTCGGTGGATTTTCTCGGTCCGGCGCAGCTAGACTTCTTCTAGTAATGCAACACCGCTGGGGCGGTCATTCCCCAGCCGGCTGAGTTTTTTATTTTGATACGGGTTATGTATATTACACTATAATAAATACACTATAAATGAATTTAATAAATCGAAGCTAGATTATTCATGTCTCGTACGCATGAATGAAGTTAATACACGATCGGTTGAACCCCACCACTGTAGATCGAGTCGTATAGGGGCATACCATGCATGGAACTTGCTTTATCAATGAATCATTATAAGTACGGATATCACATATATCCTAATCACATGGTAACATATCCTATCACATGCGTAGGTTCATCAAAGCTTTCCACCAATATTGATATCAGGGATGGTAACATATCCTATCACATGTGCGCAGGTTCATCAAAGCTTTCCAGCAATACTGATATCAGCGATGGTAACATATCCTATCACATGCGCGCAGGTTCAACAAAGCTTTAACCAATACTTGCAATCTTTATTATTTTTTGAAACACATCCAAATACATGCCTTGCGGAGGGAGATGCTTTCCCCATGTACACATTTCATGGCCTATAAAGTCACCCGTGATCTAGCGGGCCAACATGGGACGGGTTTGTAGACCACGACATTGGCACGGATCGCATCGAACAAGCTTTGGTGAAGAAGGTCAGTGTTCTTTTCTCTTGCTTTGTAGCTTTAGAGATAGAGATTACAGATAGAATATAGAAAAGATAAAGAATTGAGAGTGGGATGAAGAAGGAAGATTATACGTGTGTTTTCAAATATCAATGTGATTAGATGAATAGTATGTAGTCATGACAAAGTTATGCTTTTTCATCGTTTCATTTGATTCGTTTGATCAACGTTAATATTATGTAGTCATGACAGATCGTTGTGTTTTAATATTTATATTTAATTTAATAAATGATTTACATGTTTCAATTTTACTTGTCCTTACGATACGATGTTTAACGGTTTCCTATTATATTTGATTTCGATGACTTTATAAAATTATAAGCATACTCTGGTTTCTGTATTGCTGTCAAAATAATTTCAACCCTCATCGTCCGGCCCGCTGAGGTCGGGCGAGACGGAGACTTGATGTCCGGGGTCGGGCGCTTTCGACTCCTCGCGATCCGACCACACAGGGGTCGGCGCGTGACGGAAACCTTATCACCGACCGGGTCCATCTCGTGTCACCCCACGGTCGGTGTTTTGTCAAGATTTTTATTATGATTTTGTTATGATGTAACAATTACAGTGCTAAGCACGTGTTCTGGCGTTTTTTGTGTGTTGGTAGTTTTTTGTGGCCCAACAATATCGCTTGTAATGTAGTCTGTAAAGGTGTTTTCTCGAAATAAATGATTCTGCCACTTCGGTAATTCACACTTCTTGTTACGCACTCAAAAAATAGGCCGTTGAACATTGGTAGCTGAACGTTCTCGTTTCAGGTAAAAAATCCGTCCGGGATGGGTGCGGAAGTTACCTCATGGAACAACGAGACAGTCAGTACTTACCATAGCTTAGCCTTAGATAAATTATAAGTTTCCATGTGACCACTTGCTAATTTGATAGAAACTTCGACTCTCCACCGGCATGCCAGGAATCAAAAGGTCTACATCGAGGCAACCAAGATCTTGCGTGGAGTCGCTCCGGAGTTGCTAGCTTCTGAACCTACATACGAGTCACAAGGGGATGGTAGCCAGGTAGAAGTTAAACTTAACATTCCAAGGTACTGGGGTGCTCATGATTTGGTTGTAGGGTCCGGATGGATCTTTGAGCCCTCGTTGTATAACCATATGAAGAGCTGTCCTAATGCACGGCTCATGGAATGCTTTGGTCATGACCACTCCTACGCCAAAGAATGTGCTGCACAGGAAGCAATTCGCCGCCTCGAGGACAACCACAATATCATTGTGGTTGACTACAACTGGCACGAGACTGAGGATATCAGGGATAGGTGCAATCCTCTTATTCAAATGATCCGTGAAAGTAGAAACATTTATCAGCATTCTAGCGGTCAGCTATTCATGGTGCTTGCCGGTATAAAGTCTGCCGCTGAGCACATGATCACCAAGGATACAGATTTCGGTTTGTTTTCATGCTCCACACAGCTCGGTCTTATATACTGCGACAACACTCGTGAGCTACAGCTCCTTGATCATGAGCTAAGTGTGTTTATAAAGAAACAAACGATGGAAATAAGCAAAGACTACGTTGAGTACCTGAAGTCAAAGAGTCATGTGAGTACAGCTGTCATAATTTTGCATCTTAATTGTTGTTATGTACACATGCAAATAACTAGCTTTGTTTACTAGGCAAAAAATGTATCTATCAATGATTGTTGTTTAACCATGTCAGGTGAACGAAGAACTTGTTCTTGCTGGACTGAGGGTGGTGCTAGATATTGTTGCAGACGCCACTGGTTTTGAGACTCAGATTGTGCCTGCAAGTAAGAAGCCTGGTGAAGAGCAATTTAGGGTAAATGTAAATCTTACCAATATATGCTCTTCCGGTAACGACGTACGTACTAAGCACATTATTGAGGGTGACATTCACTACAGCAAAAGACCACTGTAGCGGCGGGCCAAAATCCGCTATAGCGGCGGGTAACACGGCCCGCCGCTACGCTGCCGCAGCTAAAAAAGAAAGACAATAACGGCGGTGAATCGTGCACCGCCGTAAGAAATCATGTGATAGCGGCGGGTGAAGATGTCACCCGCCGCTACCTTGACCGAAAAAAACAAAAAAAAGGTCCGTTTGGCCCGCTTGGGTCCGTGCCGCACGCACAAGGCCCGTGTCGCCCGCCCGTTGCCGAATCCCCTCTCGGGCCCACCGCCGCCGCCAGGAGGAGATCGGTGCCGGATCCCCTCTTAGGCCCGCCGCCGCCGCCAGGAGGAGATCGGTGCCGGATCCCTCCCTAGGCCCGCCGCCGCCGCCGAGGAGGAGATCGGTGCCGGATCCCCTCCCGAGCCCGCCGCCGCCGTCGGGGCAACGACGGCGCTCCTGTTGGACCAGGTCGACCTCCACGTTGAGGTCGAGCTCCCCGTAGGCCACAACGACGCGAGCGGGAGCGGCGCGGCTGCGTGGCCCGTCGGGTAGAACAGCAGAGCCGCCGACAGGGTCACGGAGGAGCGCGGCGCGGATGGAATCGACGACGACGGGGAGAAGTGGGCGCGGTCGACGCGGTCCACAAAGGAGATCTCGCGGAGCTGCGTTCGGACGGGCGCCAACGGTGAGAGAGGGCGGAGGTGCGACGGGTGCGGGTCGGAGGAGGTCGTCGGGGAGGCTGCCGAGCCGGTCCTCCTCCATGCTGCGGTGGAGCTCGTGCACACACACGAGAGGGAGAGAGAGAGAGAGATGGGGCGGCGGCTAGGTGGGGTGAGCACGGTGGAGTCTAGGGTTTGCATTTATAGGTTCGGTGGGCTTGTGTTTTTTGGGCCTGAATTGTAGCGGCGGCTCACATTATGGGCCGCTTTTAAAAATCGATTTGTAAAGGCGGCCCATGTTGTCAACCGCCGCTAAAAATAACCTTATTTTTAAGGGCGGTTCATAACTCCACCCGCCGCTATAAATCGATTTTTAGGGGCGGTTGATAACGTGATCCGCCTCTAAAAATCACTTGAAAACTGTAGCGGCGGGTCTTTTTCCTCACGCCGCTACCCGGATCCGTACAGCGCCGCTACAGGACGTTCACTACTGGAAAACAGCCCTGCAATAGCGGGCGTTTTGGCCCTGCAATAGCGGCCATTCTGGGCGCTATTACGCACACGTTATTGCAGGGTCCGACCAGCAATAGCGCTCACGGACGCCCGCTATTGCAGGAAACCCTTCAATAGCGGGCGTGATGATGCCACCCGCCCGCTATTGCAGGAAACCCTTCAATAGCGGGCAGCTGACATCAGCATGTCCGCTATTGAAGGGTCACCCTACAATAGCGGCGGATGACATCACGACGGCCGATATTGCTGTGTGACCCTTCAATAGCGGACAGATGACATCACCGTACCCGATTTTGCTGTGGTTTTGCCAATATCGTGCACGATGATGTCATCTGCCCGATATTGTTGTCCTAGACAGCAATATCGTCTAGTGACATCATCTTGTCCGATATTACTAGCATTTTCCGAACTGAAACAATTATTGCTATTTATTTTATTTTTCAGGTGACAAATTCAAATATTTTTACAGAACTGAAAATACATTCACACTATATACGCAAGACCATAGAAATAATCATTAAAGCATTTATATGTACATACAACATAGTTGTCATTTATTTCACAATATCCACATACATATACATCATGTTTCTAATACATAGTATTCATCCATCAAAACACAACAAAATTACAATTTATCCGGCCACTTCGGCTCTAGTGCCTTCAATCTCTGCTCCTCTGTCTTTGAATTTTGCACAATTGCATCTTGGTGGCTCTTTTGACTGTTGTAGCTATACAAGTCTTCATGCATTGCAACATCACTTAGAGGATCAAAATACTTGCCTCTTTCATTACAAAACTCACAAATCATGAAGCGGAGGAGTTTGACCGCAATGAGCTCGAGCGTGCTTTCTTCTAAGTAGGAACCTGTTTTTGGCTTTTCATAGTGTTGCTGCCACAAATAAATTATGGAATTAATACATGTTTGTTAAGTAATATAAAACTAATATACTAATGCAAGAAAATACACACTAAATACTTACATCTTTTCATGGGGCCGGTTCTTCCGTAGGGAATGTAGTATATTCCCCATTTCCGACGCTTATGTATTTGCACACATAGTAGCCACAGGTCACGGTCCCAGGACGCTGTTTTGAACACTTTACAAAACAAGAACATGGTTAAGTTACTTTACAAATAGAGACATTAATTAATTGAATAAAAGAAATGACCATGATATGCGATAATAGTACCGGATAATGCGTTTTGTATCCAAGGTTGGTCCGTTTGGGATGAGGGTCACCACCAAGCTCGAGATAGTATTTATAGGCACTAATATAAAAAAGCAAATGAGCAACGAGCATAATGCAATCTATAAAAAATGATAGTTCATTGAATATCTAAAATTACCTATTAAGGGTGTCCATGAAATCCTTATACCTCTTAGGATCATAATCCAAAGAGTCAAACACCCAAACTCCCGCGAGTTTCGGATGTATCATGAAAGCAATCCAATGGTCACTATAAAATATGTCATTATATTATTATCTAACTGAAATAATGATTTGCACAAGAAGTAGCAGGTTACGAAAACTTACTCAAAGTTATATGGAGCCATAATGCATCGTCTCTCTTTCCATTCGTACATGCGTCTCCCAATGTATGTTGCTATACATCTCCTTGCATCCTTAACCGCTTGGACATGTACTTGTTGCCTTCTGGCCTTGGTCACCTTCTTTCCGATCAACAGGGGATGATTATCGGTAATCTTTGGATTCATAGCGCTTTGGCTAATGGCGGTTGGGTTTAGATATCCGACTTCATCCGAGGCACCGGAGTGATGACACATTCCGAGCGATCAAAAAGGGTAGTCAGTTGAATTCATGTGCCATTTGCTTGGAAATATAATAAAGGTGGAAAACACTTACAGGCACCGGACGGTAACGAGAGTGGCATCCATGCGTTGGAGACGGTACAGAGCATGGATCTCCTCAAAAGGCACATTTAAGTCAAAATATCCCTCTTGTCCAAAAACCTCTCCAGGGATCCTTGCCGCGATAACTTGGACACCCTTACTACATGCATTTAAGTACCATGGATGAAAGTACTTAAATATCCATGGCTTCTTTTTCAATACATCTGCTGGTAGTAGTGGCATGCCATGCTTATAGATAGGGAAGTCTTCTTGTGTGAGATCCCAACCTCCTTCCGGGACGCCGGGAGGCGGAACGAGAACATGTGGGACCACTTCCTTATTCTCGCTCCTATATGCTGCCGCCACGCCTTTATGCCATGTTGCGACCGCATGCCAAGTCGTTAATATATCGATAATCTGTATACATAGTCGTGAATTCATAAGTACTACAAAAGTGTACTTACTTATTTCCGCGCTAGATAACTCCTTCCTCGGAGGCGGAGGTGGAACAGAGCTCGATCAAAGGTTCGAGTGTTATTAGGCGAGGTGGAGGAGCTACGAATCGCCCTAGCCCCTTTGTCACGTGGTGTCGCCGGAGCCGGAGTCGATGTTGTTCGAAGGAGAGCTGCCTCATTCCTAACATCCGGACGAGGCGGCGTGGAGAAGCCATGTTCCGGAGGGATCCGGTCCTCATGCGTCGGAGAAGGCGGAGGTGAAGGTAGTGGCTCAAAAGAAATCTCGGGGTCAACCGGTGCTTCTTGAGTAGGAGGAGGCGTAGGTGCAGGTGAAGAATGCGCTAGAAGAACGACGATCTCGCGTCGAAGCCAAAGGATGATATGATTAATCGCATCCTCGAGTGTCTCAATACCATCATCCTCCCGTGGATAATCAAGGTCGCAAGCAAGATAGTTGTCCCGAACCTTGATAACTTGGACTCTAGCACACTCCTGCGGAATTGGTACATCGTTAAATGTACGTCCGAGGATCGCAATGCCCTCTGCTACCTTGACGGTCTTCCCTCTCTTGCCGCGCGTCATGTGCAGCTCACAAGGTGTATTCTCCGTGATGTCATCCACAGTGGTACCCGGTGGCATCGAGCGCAGAGCCATGACTGCTTGGAGGTCGAGCATATGGACTTGGGTTGTCAATGTTGAGTTGAAATTCCGGTACCACGATAGGTTGGATGACAGCTTGAGGATTATTCTTCATGAATTCGT
>JAUNZO010003454.1:0-273110 GCA_031894775.1 Chloris gayana
AGAAGTTTTTTACCCACCATTCATGATCGATACCCTGCTGCTCTCGTGGCCCACACCTACTACATTCTTCACTCGTGGCAGCAGACGACACTTCTTTCAATCGTGCCGGTGAAGAGACCCCTCTTGTACGACCCCGATGTTCATCGGTCCCGATGGTAACAGATCAACTCATCTCGTCCGTGGATTGAGAGTACCTTCCTTCGTTGGGCGGCTACTTGCTTTGCTTTTTGCAAGACTTCGGTAACCCCGAGCTTTTCGGCACCAGCTGCCCATCAGCGAGTGGACTTTGAACGCCCAAGCACCCAATTTCGGGTTCGTTCACCGCATCCTTCTAACGGGTCCGGGATTCCAGCTTGTCGGCGTTGTTCTTCCATACTCCTCCATTTCTTCACTTTAGCCTTGTATCCTCCTGGTCCAAGATTAGGATGCAACATGTTCTTTCTACTCAAGCTTTGGAAAATCTCGCTCTTCTTTTTAGCATCGTCGAAGAAGACTTTCTCGACGAACGAGTTCCAATCATTAGGCGTGATAAAACCGTACTTCGGAACGGTGTGAGACCTTTCTCGGACAAACTTCGTATTAAGGGTTGTCCCGAATGTCCTTAGGCACCTCCCCATGGTTTTCATAGTAGCATTTTTGGCCCGCTCGGAGACTTCGGGTGGAAAAATGTAGGTTCTACTCAAGTTCTCCCATAACGTGTCCTTTTCACTCGGTTGGCACGTCAAGCCAGCTGTCGTACTTTGCGGTTCGGACTAATACACCGCAATCATTGCGCCGGTTCGCGTTGACGCCTTGAGGCTCAACTGGAGCCCCATCCTTGTCTATTGCCGTAACAGCTTGAACGGCAGTATGCAGCTTGTTTGTATTTCTTTGCCCTTTGTTCTGTCTTTCTATAGTGGACGCCGTTGCAGCAGCGGCCTCGACGATGTGGGAGGAGCATCTTCAAGAAATAAACGTCGAGCACTACGACGTGTTTCAACAACCTATTGAAAATATAGTTAGAGGACGTTTTAATTAAACAATAATTATTGTCCATGAAATATGATGTTGACGATGCGATACCTCATCATCTACGTCATCGTTTGGGTTGTAATCGAGGTCAGGTTGCTCAACCCGTTGCCTTTTACCGCAGGGAATCTCGAGAGGAGAAGGTTCTTCAAACGATGTTGAATGATCGGAACCGTTCTCCGATTCATGCGCCGACACGGGGCTCGAACAGGTTCAACTTCTTTGCCTTGATCCATTGTTAAGCTTGCTAAAAGAAAAAAATAGATACGCATATTGTTAAGCTTCTTTACGTTGATAACACGTAAGAATATCGCTACGAAAGTGTTTAAAAAGGCCGTCAATTAACGGCTCTCACTATTTAAAAAGGCCATCAATTATTGACAGAGACAATTAAAAGAAAAAAAAGAAAGAAGGGATAGCATCGGAATCATATAGTAGAGGAGGTAGACGAGATAGAAGGACATACAATGTAGAACAGTTTCATAAGAAAGTCGGTGCATACTATGCAATGCATACCACAATTTATACGACCTCGGGATAGACAGGTCAGGATACTTGGGTATCCTCCGGAAAACCAAATATAATGTGCCATACACATCACAAAGGTAATCCGGAGAATACCCAAGCATCCGACCATGTCTACCCCAGGTCGTACGAGTTGCGGTATGTCTTGCATTTTATTGTACCAACCTTCCTAATGAAACACACCCTACATTCTACATTCTTCCACCCCATCTACCTCGTCTCCTATTAAAAGTCATCATCTGCGCGTAAAGATGCTCTCGGTGCGGGTTGCCGAATCAACGGCCATCCAACGCTATCATTAAGTTCATCGACTCGTATGGCAACTTGTTTCCAACATCCGAGGATGCGGTCCATGCTGCCACGCTCATCTCACTTTGCCCGCTTTCATCATCGAGCATGGCTAGACCAAGGAGAGAGACAAAGAGAGAGTAAAGATAGGATAAAAGAGAGAAAAGAGAGGAAATAGAGGAGAAAAGAGAAGAGAGTAGAGAAGAGAAAATAGTTTTTATTTTAAAAAAGTGGTCTAGCCATTAAAGAGAGGAAGAGAGGAGAAAAGAGAGGAAATAGAGGAGAAAAGAGAGGAAAGAAAGGGGGAAAAAGAGAAGAGAGTAGAAGAGAAAATAGTTTTTATTTTAAAAAAGTGGTCTAGCCATTAAAGAGAGGAAGAGAGGAGAAAAGAGAGGAAATAGAGGGGGAAAAAGAGAAGAGAGTAGAAGAGAAAATAGTTTTTATTTTAAAAAAGATGTCTAGCCATTAAAGAGAGGAAGATGAGAAAAGAGCGAAAATTGAGGGCTTATGAAAATATAGAGGAAGAATAGGTGCAACATAGGCAGTTATATATATTCTTACTGCCTACATTGCATCAATATATCATCAATCATCAATCATCGATCAACAGAAATCATGAGGAGAAAAAAAGTCATATGTGACTGAATCGGGGAAGAAGTAAGCGGGCAATTGTAAGCAAGCAAGCGGGCAATTGTAAGCAAGCAGTAAACATGTTCGACAAATAGCAGGGCTACCAGGCAGTATATAGCAGAGCTACATGGCAAAATATAACATTGAACACTTTCGATAAATAGCAGGCTACCAGGCAGAATATAGCAGGGCTACCGGGCAAAATATAGCACCGAACATGTGTACAGGGTAAGCAGGCAGGGCTGCTGTTTATCAGACAACAGTAAGCAAGCGGGCATGGTGATGATTTCATGGGAGAGTAACAAATTAAAAATGGGCAGCAAATGGCATGGTGATGAGTCATAGTGTAAAACTTTTGCACACATGCTTGTCAGTATGAGCTGCCTGTAGGATTAAACGATCTAGGACTAGGCCATATACACCCAAGAAGTAGCATCACCAATTTTTCATTCTCTTTTCTCGGTTTTGATAGAATAAATATGACAGACTATTAAGAAAACTACCAGCCTAAAACAACAATGGCAACGGCGATGATAACTCAAGATTGCAAAGCATTATTAAAAATAATTTATTGGAGGCGGTAAAGATGATTCAGTTAGAGTTGTAGTGTTAAATAAGGTTCATAAATTACTAGGATTTTACCATGATCATACCGAATAAAAATGCTAGAGTTTACACCATTATAACTCGGATGTCAACATGATCAAGACTTAGCAGTCACACTAAAGGATTGACAATATTTCAGTGTAAGTATGGTTCATGACATAACTTTACTAGAACTATTTAAAAATATAAGTCTGTTCAATTTTCAGTGCATACAGATTGATTAGAGGATAGATTGAATACTATGTTATAATTAAGATAG
The DNA here is from genome assembly GCA_031894775.1 of Chloris gayana. Taxonomy (NCBI): domain Eukaryota; kingdom Viridiplantae; phylum Streptophyta; class Magnoliopsida; order Poales; family Poaceae; genus Chloris; species Chloris gayana. Next base: position 3,317 of record JAUNZO010003454.1, read on the forward strand.
ATGAAGCTGGACCAGAGTGGCAAGGCCTCGCTGACGGGTGTCGACCACACTACAAGTGTAAGCAAGCGGGCAGGGCTGCTGTTTATCGGACAACAGATAAGCAAGCGGGCATGGTGATGATTTCATGGGAGAGTAACAAATTAAAAATGGGCAGCAGATGGCATGGTGATCGAGTGATGAGTGTTAAACTTTTGCACACATGCTTGTCGAGTATGAGCTGCCTGTAAAATTTTTGTGCAAAGTTATGATTCAAGAACAATGCTAGAACCCTTTTTTCATTCTCGTAATATTCAACATCGCTAATTGATCGATCAATTCATCATCCGAGACAACTCATATGCATCACAAAACATATTGATCAACAATTCATCATCATCACAGAACTAATTGATCGATCAACTCATCATCACGTAACTAATTGATCGATCAATTCACCATCCGGACAACTCATATGCGTCACGAACATATTGATCAACAATTCATCATCATCACGTAACTAATTGATCGATCAACAATTCATTGTTATCACGGAGCAGGGAGACCTCACCGTCGGGGAGGGGGAGGGGAGAGGGGGAAGGGGAGGGGGCAGGCGTACCAGGGAGGGCCGACGAGGAGGTCAAGGCCTCACCGTCGGGAAGGGGGAAGAGGAGGGGAAAGGAGAGGGGGGGGGAAGGCGTACCGGGGACGACCGGCGTCGTGGGAGGGCAGCGAGGAAGGAGCCGACGTTGGGGTGGGCCGTGAGGAGGGCGGCGTGGAGGGAGCCGACGTCGTGGGAGGGTCGCGAGGAGGGAGGCGAGGACGACGAGGCGGTGGCGCCCGGCCGTGGAGCCCACGAGAGGCTGCGCGGCGGCGCTCGAGCTCGAGGAGGTATGGAGGAGCGGCGGCGCTCGTGGATCTCGAGCACGGAGGGCGGCGAGGAAGGAGCCGACGTTGGGGTGGGCCGTGAGGACGGCGGCGTGGAGGGAGCCGGCGTCGTGGGAGGGTCGCGAGGAGGGTGGCGAGGACGACGAGGCGGTGGCGCCCGGCCGTGGAGCCCACGAGAGGCTGCGCGGCGGCGCTCGGAGCTCGAGGAGGTATGGAGGAGCGGCGGCGCTCGTGGATCTCGAGCACGGAGGACGAGGCGGCGCTCGTGGATCACGAGCCCGGCGGCGGCGGCGACGGCGGCTAGGGTTCGAGGCGAGGCGCGTGAAAATGGCTAAGTCTCGAAAGGGGACGGGAGATATTTATAGGCGAAGCCTATAATATCGGGCAATGCCGACATCAGCACCGCTCGATATTACAGCCAACCCTATAATATCGGTCGGTCGACGTCATCGGAGCTCGTAATATCGCTCGGATGACGTCGGCACGGATGAAAATGTCATTTTTCTTTTATTTCTTACATTTTTATTTTCTGCGCTATATTGTTTTTTGATCTAAAATTTGGCACGAAATTGTTTCCATTGTTTTCAAACACAAATATATATTTTTTTATTTTTATCATATTATTTCACTCATATATTTAAACTAGGAGATGAACTTTTATGAGTTTAACATGAATTAAATATTTCAAATAATTCTACAAAAATTACAGTAGTTTGTAATTTTCATATAAGTTGTGTATATCAAATATTAGTTCAAAACTAATAAGAAAACTACACATAGAAAAAAAACAAAAGAAACGTCGGTTTTGCAATTAATTTGACTATTTTATTTTTGCAAAGTACAAGTTATTTTGACCTCATTTTTGGCATGACACTATTTCAACACCATTCCAACCCAAATATATTTTTTATATATTTTTTAAAAGATTTTTATGAAAAAACATATTCAAATAGGACATGTAGTCCTAAGTGAAATGAGTTTCGAGACGTAAATTCTTGTTGGTTCGACTCCTAACATTTTTCTACTTTTCAAAAAAAAAACCAAAAATAACATGTGTGTATTGGAACAAGTTAGGCATTCAAACAAAAAATTGCTGTAAAATTCACAACGGTTTTCAAAATAAAAATGTTTAAATAAATGTTAAACTTGGACCATGGTTTCGTACATAGGTACGTAAAGAAAATAATATTAACTTTGGAAAACTAACTGTCCTAAGTGATAGGTATGAATTTTAGAAAATTTTAGAAAAAAAATCGCTCAATTTGGACAATATTTGACTAATATAAACAAGTTTGAAAAATTAAATACGAATCAAAAGAAGAAAAGAGACTTATCCTGACGAACCAGTGCATGAACTAGGGCCAACATGTGGGGCCCACGTGTCATTGAACTAAGGGCCAGTGGTTTTGGAATTCATTTGAGTTATTATGAATCAAAATATTTTCTAAAAAAACTAAATTATTTTTAAATTTTAATTTTCAAGATTTTAGTTTTTTTACTTTTTAATTTTTATTATTTTAATTATTTTTAACTAATTTATTTTTTTTGGCCTTTTGAATTCAATTAGTTTATTATTAATTATTTTGAATTATTTTTATTTATTCGAATTATTCTGAATTATTTTCATTTATTTTGATTTCTTTTTTATTATTCGAGTTGTTTTCAATTTTTTTATTATTCGAGTTGTCTTCATTTTTTCTGAATATTTTTTAGTTTATTTTTATTTATTTTTGTATTATTTTTTAATTATTCTGATTTTTTAATTTATTTTAAATAACACGTAACTAATTTAATTTAGTTAGCTCGGACAAGCCTCGTAATAGCGGCTGCCGACGTCATGCGCCCGCTATTACAAGCGGCACTCGCCCGAGCCGATGTGGTTTAGTACCACATCGCCCACACAGCGACGCGTTACCCTGTTTATAAGGGGCGTCGCGCCTGTACAATCGATCTCCTCTCGAAACATGTTGGGCTGCTTGTTTGTGGCCTGTTTGATTTGATGGGTTTTGTTGTCCTTGGGCCCGTGAACTCGTCCAAGCCCAGCTATGGGCTTGGAACCAAATTTTTTTAATTTTCGAATGATGAGAAGATTAAATAAAATATATAAATAATAAGAAAAATTAATAAGGTTAAAATATATAAATAATAAGAAAAATTAATAAGGAACACATAGTAAGAAAATAAATTTAAAAAATAATAAAAATATGATTATATGCATATCAATATAATGAGAAGATTAAATAAAATATTATATTAATATGAATAAAAGTGGGTAAAAAATTTTAAATTACGTAATAATTTTTTAATTAGAATAACCAACAATCTTAATTAAGTCATGGCCCACATATATTATATGAATATATGAATAAAGTGGATAATAAAATACAAATTGCATTTAATTAAAATTCCATGATATGTCACAAATACCATATTTTTTTAATTTCCGAATAATGATAAGACTAAATAAAATATATAATCAAAAAGAAAATTAATAAGGAACACATAGTAAGAAAATAAATTTAAAAATTAATAAAAATATGATTATATGCATATCAATATAATGAGAAGATTAAATAAAATATTATATTAATATGAATAAAAGTGGGTAAAAAAATTTAAATTACGTAATAATTTTTTAATTAGAATAACCAACAATCTTAATTAAGTCATGGCCCACATATATTATATGAATATATGAATAAAGTGGATAATAAAATATAAATTGCATTTAATTAAAATTCCATGATATGTCACAAATACTAATTAGACATTACACCACAATACTATATATCAGCCATTAACCAACTTTCCGTTGCGTTCATCGTCATCGACACGCATGTATGGTGCCATTGATGTATAACCGAGCTGTGTTTGAATGAGTTTTAACTTTTTCATGTCCGCAAAGAGGGAGACCTCGTCAAACTGGTTGTGCTCTTCTGGATCTTTCACATTTTGAAGTCCAATAATTCTTTGTTTCCCTGAGAGAACAATATGCTTCTTTTGATGCTCGGGCTCGACTACATAAAACACTTGTGCAACACGTTCAGGAGTACCCAAAGATCATCTTTGTGGCCTACATTATTGAGGGAAACGAGAGTGAAGCCATATTCATCTACCTCAACACCTTGCGGATGCTTGACCCATTGACACTTAAATATGGGTATCTCGTACGGTAGTCCCATAGGTGAGTTTCCAAATTTCTTCAATATACCCATAATAGGTGTTCTCTTTCAAGGTGTTGTCCTGTCGTCGTTACACTAATACCACTATTTTGATTCCGACTCTTCCTGTCCTTTTCTCTAGTGTAAAATGTAAAACCATTAATATCATAGCCTTGCCATGTTGTAACTAATCATTGCGGACCTCTAGCCAATAGATGCATTGTCTTTTTATCCCTTGTTTCACCAATTGGAATGTTTTGATCCTTCAACCATCCGGTAAAAGTTTTTTTGTGCTCTCTCATGATCCGAGTCGTCGAGTGCAATTTTCATTTTCTGCACGTAGTTGCTCTAAGTGTTGCTTGGATGTATGGCTCAACAAGTTGTAACTCGCTGCAGGAGGCTGAAATGTGCTTGACTCACCAATAATTCTCGTCGTTATATGTTTTCTTTCCTGTGGTTCCTTGACCGAAAATTCTTCCTTCATGGCGTGAACATGTTTTTGCAACGGGTACAAGGACAATAGATATATTGTGTACCCCTTCTTCTTGCGTGTCGCTTCGCTTCTTCAACGAAACCCGTGACCTTTTGGAAATATACAACAAGCATCACCACCCCCACCGAGTGTACATCCAAGATCGATCTTCCATCTTTCTACGAGACATGTATCGTAAATAAAGAAATGAATAATAATTAAAAACTAAGTCAAAATGGAATTATATGCTAAAAAGCAAAAGTAGTTACACAAGAATATTACATACTATAGTTACGTGTGATTTAAAAGTTAATAGCAAAATCTCTACATAAATTACTGTTAAAAAAGATTTATGAATAAAACATAGATCCCAAACTAGGTCTAGATCCAAAACTAGATCCCTACATATAAAAGCCTACATATTGTATGGAGAGGATAAGTTTAAGTACTAAACACCCTATGATATGTATGAGGACCACTAACCATGCTATTTATAGGTAAAAAAATAGATCCAAACCCTAGGAAAAGTAACCATAAAAAAAGAGACTAAAACTATGGTTAAACACAAAAAAAATACATGGAACGGTATGGATTTACCTCATAGAACAATATCCTTCCAAAAAACAGGTTCAAAACCTTCCCCCTTCTTTTTGGCTTTTTCCGCCCTCCGTACGGACAACTCGTCCGTGAGCTCGCGAAACAGAGCTCCTGTCGGGAGGAAGGGGACAAATTTATACACTCGTTGCCTTCAATAGCGGGCATCATGACGTCACATTGACGACGATATTATAGGAGCCCTGTAATAACGGTCGAGGTGACGTCACCGGAGACCGCTATTGATGTCCGGTCCAGATAATAGCGGCCTTCGGTGACGTCACTCGTTGGCCCGCTATTATCGGGTGAGCCGAGTAATAGCGGACGTCGGTGACGTCACCGGCGGCCGCTATTAATGTGTGACCCCATCTGTAATAGCGTTGCCTCCGATGACGTCACCTGCGCCCGCTATTGCAGGGGTCTCTGTAATAGCGTCGCCCCGTGATGACGTCGGCGTTGGCGCCCTGCAATAGCGTTTTTCGTGTGTCCGCTATTGCTGGAAAATGCCCTCCGATATTGCTGGCTCTTTCTGTAGTAGTGGTTTTTGTAGTAGTGATTGCAAGAACCTACCGCGGTGCTATTTTCAACGCATTTTCCCAAGCTTTAGAATACACCGAGGAAACTTGTGGCATCACTGTCGTTGATCCTAGCTGCATTGTGCTTCATGATTTGAAGCTCTGCATTGCTGCTGTGAAGGCTGAGATGAGCGAGTTACAACGATGTGGCACTGCTGTATTAGTTGCTGGACAAGGGCAGCAGATCGCATCTTGGGGTTATCTGGATTTTATCATAGACGCTGCAGGTACCACGACACATGCTTGAGGATAGAACATATTCTGAATGGGCTTGTCGACGACCTAACGAACTTTCAAGCACGAGTTAGCCCCCTGGTTCATCGTTTGAACGATTACGTGGTGGACGCCCAAAATAGCCCGTGCTTTGGAATATAAAACAAATATATAAATGTCTACATTGTAATGGTTCATGATATGTTACAATTTCAATTCAAAGGAAAAGGATTATCGTAATTTTTGTTCGATTTTGTTACTCGTGTTGATAGTCTCGAGAAAATAGCCCCCTAAATAAAGCCGGAGATATTGATAATTGCCGTGCGTGTCGCACGTGCACGCTAACTAGTATAATAAGTAGTGATAGTAGTCTAAAGTAGATACAGGAATGATTTGCAACATGGAGAGCATTTTGATAGACGTGACCACGCTCAGGATGCAACACGTCAATTTTTTGTGTCGTGGACACTCCAGACGCAGAAGCTTGGCCCTTTCGTAGCCCCAGGTTTGGCGCGTGGCCCGTCCGCGGCCAATTTTTTACGGCTTCCTCTTTCATCGTGTGGTCGAAATCACGTGGCAGGAAAAGAAAAAGGAAACGTCACGCTCCATCGAATCTCGCCACTCGTCGGTGCCCTCAATCCGCCGCGCCGGCCGCGCCTCAGCGCCTGCGCCACCTCGGCAAGCCCAAGGACGGTGATCTCGACATGATGGTTGTGTGAGGAGCAGCCAGGGGGACCTGGTCAACCTCGCGCGAAGGCGAGGGGCCGCGAGCCAGGCCCAGACCTGATTCTTGCTTGCAGCCCCTCGGGGAAGCTGCTCTTGGAGCCGCCTACGTTAATGCCACCACGCTTAGAGCGCGAGCGTTGCGCAACCATGGAGATGGCAAGCTTGGCCATGCGCTTGCCACCCTTGACGGGGACCTGGCTGGTCCACGTCCTTGGGCGAGGACGCGTTATTTCCTTTTTTCCGTTGTTTTTTTTTTGCGTTTTTGCACGTTTTGGTGTTTGCATGGCGCGTTATTTCCTTTTTGTGTTCCTACGCACACACGATATGGCGGCCGAAGAAATCATTCATGGTTGTTTCTTTCCCTTATTTAAAGGCCACATGTTCCCTGCTTTGCATGTCAACAGAAGATGGCTAGGTACTCGGCTGTTTGTACCTTCGCGACGGCAGCCATGGCAGTGCGCACGGTGAGGTGCTCCGCTATTTCGACCTTCACGACAGCAGCCATGGCGGCGGGCTCAGCTAGCGAGCGAGGTGTAGAGCAGAGATTGAGCGGTGCGCGGAGGGCTATCAGCGATTGCCATTGGAGACGCTGGGCCATGATGTGGGTCACTACGCATGCCCGAGACAACGATGGGTACCCAACCGGCTGACGGGAATAACGGGTAATCAATGTACTCTCTCGGAAACAAGCGGCATTACTGCATGAACACAGGGGTAATTTTGTCCAGAATAGCCAATTATTTCCAGGACGCATTGTATTTTGATAACTTGCCTCAACCTCAGAACGCAGTTTATTTTAGATATGGAGGGAGTATGGAGTAAAGAAATCCATCGGTAGAGAGTAGGACCAAGGGAACTCGGCCGGGTTGGTGGGCCTCACATAAGGGAACGAAAAAAAGAGAAAACGCAGTTTGATGCAAAAACATTGTCAGCACGCCGTCTGACCGACCGCATCTTCGGGTGTGTTCGTTTTCGTTTGTTAGGGTCTAAACTTTAGAGCTGTCACATCAAAAAGAATTTTACTATTTAAAATTATTAAATAAAGTTTAATTATAAAATAAATCACAGATCCCTAGACTAATTTACGAGATCTAATCTAATGAGGTTAATTAAGTCATGATTAGAAGACGATTCATTGTAGCATCACTTTAGCAAAATATAGATTAATTAAGCTCATTAGATTCATTTCAAAAATTAACACCAATCTGTCAAAGGGTTTTTTCATTAACTTGATCGAAATATTTATAAATAATAAGATTCTCTTTGATGTGATAGATCTTAAATTTTAGAGGAGGAAACGAACAGGGCCTTCGTCCCATAAAAATTCCCCACCCCCTTGTCTAAAAAAAATATTCCCCACCCCCTGAAGCCGCCGTTCTGGCCCCGAGCTTTTCCCGTTGAGAAGACTGGAGATGCAAAGCCTAATTCGATCGATTGTAGGTCTCTGCCGACGCCCTATCGTCGGCAGAGCAAGTTCCGCTCCGTCTCATTGGTGTCCTTCAGCGTATGCCAGAAAACTTTGCTACTCTTTGCTCGTACACTCGATTTCATTGATCTGGATCTTCGATCTAGGTCTCCTCTCTACCTTTTTTTTAGATAATCATTCGCCTTGTGTTGAAGTTCTTAGCTCTTGATTCTGAAAAACTTTGTATTTAAGATCTTTCTCAGGCATTTTTTTAATTATTTTAATTTTGGTGTAATAATAGTTGGAGTTTAGATCTCTTTGCTTTTGTAAAGTCAGATTATGCCTATCGCCAATGAATTAATATTCTTTGTTAGGATCACTATTAGTCGGTATCTTCAATTTTATTTTTGGCATTATTTCGGTTGTCGTTCAGCTGACACGCTTTAATCCTGGCAGCATTAATCTCATCGGTGACATTCTGTTGTATTTTGTTGGCAGACCATTGACCATTCAGAATAAAACGCTCTCGAGCACACCGATCTCTTGCGCGGAGGACAAAAATATGAAGCAGGTTGCCACACATCTGAATCCCCTGACGGTTGATGGATTTTGGTACCCGAGGATCATTGAAAATAGCACACATCGTGATGGAGCCATATACAAGAACACGGTTTTGAAGGAAGACTTTTTTGACGTTGATTTAACTGACCATAACGAGAGTATGTGATCCGAATGACCAAATATCTCTTGTCTTCTCTTTATTCTCGACTGAATAAATGCTGGACAAGTCTATAACTAGGATTCTATACTAGTGAACATGTGTGTGAACTTAATCTAAATTGCACAATCTGGAAGTGAGATCATCTAGGATCACACTCATTTTGCCAAGATTAGACTTAGACTGGGCTTAAGTTGTTGCATGTTTGTTGGGGGAGCTCCCACCACTATGCGAATAGGATTGTGGTGCCAGATTTAGTTTGTGCATATGTTCACAATTCATTAGTAACATGAATCATCTTGTAAGAAACTTAGACAATTCATGTTCTTAGTTGATAAATGTTTTGTAGAGTCCTTCAGGGTTAGATCTATACCAGTTTTATAAGAGAATGCTATAGTTAGGCCCTCTTCGGCACACCTTATTTCTCTGCTGTTCCACAGAAATAATCAACAGCCGAGTGAACTAACTCTTCAGCAGCTTTGTAAATATTTAGAATCAACTAAATGGCAGCAATCAGCAGCAGCTTGGTTGCAGCCAATGATGTTTTCTAATGCAACTGGACCATGCTCATTTTATTATACATTTTGTGCACACGTTTAGTATGGTCTTCTCATTTTATGATACAACTACTTCTCTACTGTATTCACTAACAGTTGTCATTTTTTCTAATCTTTGATGAAGCTCGGTTTGAGCCAATGATGCTATCAAAGGCAACTGGACCCTGCTTGCGTAATGTGGACTTTTGTATGATGCATTTTCCACGTCCTATGCTGCAATTTTTTTCGTTAACTCTGGCCAAATGTCATGTGAGCACTGGCTCAGTAGAAATTTATGGATACATAGCAACACGAGACGACATGGACTGGATGTGTAACTATATATTTAATCGTAGCAGGGATGATCCGGTCATCATTCATCAGGTAAACATCTAACCTGTCTACAGTGATTAGTAATCATCATGTTCTTTCATTATGAGTCCAGTCCTATTCTCATGCAAATGGGAAATGAGATTAAAACACTTGGTTTCATGCTTATTACCACAACAACAACAACGAAGCCTTTTAGTCCCAAGTATGTTGGGGTAGGCTAGAGATGAAACCCACAAACCTTTCCCATCTTGCTTGGGACTAAAAGTCTTGGTGGTTGTCGTTGTTGTGAAGCTCGGTTTTCATGGTGCGTTTTCCACAAGTATGTTTTAATCTCATTTCTCATTTGCATGAGATATGACTGGACTTATATTGATGCTTATTACCATCACATCTTTTTTTATATGACAATTGTGTACATGACAAAAAATGGAAATTATGTGTGACAAATGGTCAAAAGTCCTTTCATACATCTGAAAATGAATTGGAAAGTCTAATACAACATAAATTATGCGTTTCAGTTGACATATTTACAGCAAATAAAATAGCAAGTAGCATTCACACTCCTATCATGGTTTATTTGTTGCAGCATTTGGTTGCTTTATTTTTCATCTATCGTCTTACCGCACTTGTTTTACCACATGGAGTGTCCTTCCATTTTTAGCACTGAAGCTTGAATCGGGGGCTTGTCAATTCATAAGTTTTGTTGGCCTTCCCAATAAGTTAGCAGCAACCTTCTGGTGTACATAGCTTGTTCTAAATCGAGGGATCTATATAAAAATTGGTTCACAAATTTGTTTTCTCCATTTGATGCACCGTCATCTTGATGCTACAACATCACTAACATGCAGAAGTCAATTTTGTTCTTAACGCTAAAGCTTCATCTAGGTCATTGCCAATTTATGGTTCCTTTGCGACAACATCGCTAACATGCAGAAGTCAGTTCTGTTGTTAACGCTAATGCTTCATCTAGCTTATTGCTAGTTTATAGCTCGCAATCGGCTTATGAAAACCCTTAAAAGTTGCAAGATAACTTCATTTTGGCTTTTTGTGTGCCTGTTGACAGCACTGCATCCTGATTGGACTATTACTCCCTTGATGGGCCTGTTGAAATGTGGTGAATTGTTGACGTCACCTAAAAAGTGGTGTGAATTGTTGACATCAACTAAAAAGAGAACTTCCATTTTGGCCCTACACCTCCCGCCGCGTGATGATGTGGTGCCCCCCAGTGGCCGAGGACTAGCCCGTAGATTCCGCTTTGCACTTCGACAATATTTGCACCAGACCTCATTGTTGCCAAGTCCATGCTCCTTCGTCACTACGTCGCATGGTTTTGCACAGATTCTCAAGGCAAGCAGTTTCAGTCGACATTGTCGCTGTGGTCATAGGCCCCTAGGATGTACGTGGGTTGTTACTTGGCTCGCCCCATCCTTCCCACTGATGCCTCTGCTGGAGATTCAGATCAAGGATTATGTGAGGATAGACAGATCGACCCGTGGAGGTAGCAACACATAGAACCCATGGTCAGAAACATCAGTTTCTTGTTTCCTTAATCGATCTCAAGCTGCTGGTAACAAAATCAAATAAAATTTGGAGAGAGTACTATATACATGCTTACATATTGAACATAGTTGCGTAGCTAGAGCCCGTAATGACAACAATGATGAACAGAACAGAAGCAGTCTGTGAACAGTGTTCTACTTGCATTATAGCCCTTGGACTAGTAGGACTACCTGTTGGCTCCACCCTTTGATTGAATAAACTTGGCTCCACCCTTTGATTGCATAAACTCTGGGAAAAGTGAATTGTACCCTTAAAATTGTTTGTTTCGATCTTCCATCATCATTTGGTAGTTGTAATTTTTTTTGCAATTGTTGTCTTCCTTTTCGATTTGTCACCTTTTCTAGTACATCCATTTGGAAGTCATGATGAATCTCAACTAAATGTTATGATTGCTCAGTGCCCCTTCCAATCCTATTTACATAACTGTTGGATCTAGTATTGAGAAACGAAACTTGTTTGCATGATCCTTATCATCTTACTCTTCATCATGTTTATTCTCCCCACTATGGATGTACATCAAATCTTTCATGGCTTTATATGCTTTGTGTGGCAAGTGACTTCAAAATAAAAGCAACACTAGGTATGTGATGTTGACTTTAGTAAGATGGCTTCTTTCCCCCTTATATGTGATGTTACAATCCAATTGGTCACCTTTTGTTTGTAATTGGCCTACTGACCTAGAGTAGTCATGTCTTTTTGTCACCCCTTATGACTGATTAGTAGCGAATGTATGTTGTGAACTTTGATTGCTAAGGGACGAATTAGAAAAATAGAAACAGTTGGTGCCTTGTGGCTCGGCCGTCCTATGTATTATGTCATTAGCCCATTGTTGGTTGTCTCTGTCCTCCTTATCCCTTTGCTGCCCTCCGAAACAATGTTGTCTCAGCGTGCTTCCGTAGCTTCCGTAGCGGGGTTAAGGCTTAGTGACTCTACCTCCACATCACACATGTTTTCCATCTGTGATCCCATCCCATCCCCACCCTCATTTATCTAGCATACCCCAACTTGTTTTGGGCTAAGGCTTTTGTTATTGTTGATGCAAATTAATTATGGGCATTTCCTTCATGTGGATGCATTTGTTTATGCAAATAGACCCTCTTGAGTCTTTGCATTGACTCTGGGATTTTTGTATGGTTCATTTTAATACATTTGTTTGTTTATGAAAATTTATTGTGGATGCATTTGTTTATACAAAAAGATCCTCTTGAGTCTTTGCATTGACTCTGGGATTTTCGTATGGTTGTTCATTTTAATACATTTTGTTTGTTCATGCAAATTTATTGTTTATAATTTAGATTTGCATAGTTGTGTTATAGCTTAATAAAATTTAGCATGGGACATTGCATGAAGTTGGTTCCTTAGGACACTACAATATAAGAGAAGAATTGCTATGAATTTTAATGTTGATGCACAAGGTAAATGTGGACTTGATTTTTTTTGGCACAAATATGCAAGTTCTATAGGGTTGTGATTCAATTGCGATGCTGAACATTGGCCTACAAAATGGAGACATTTCAACAGTTGAGTGTACCAGGAGTCCATATGTTTTGGTGGATATGCGGGCATACGAGACATGTTAATTTGAGTACAAAATGTGATATTCGGGACAAGGTAGGGGTGGCATCAATTAAGTAGAAATTGATTAAGCACTGGTTAAGATGATTTGGACATGGCCAACGGAGCCCTCCAAGGTGTTGTGTATTAGGGTTCTAAAGCCAGCCGATAATGTTAAGAGGGGTAGAGGCCGACCTAACCGGACTTGGGATGAGTAGATAAAGAGGCCTAAAGGAGTGGAATATCTCCAAGGAACTAGCTAAGGTTCGGTGCGCTTTGTGACAAGCAATCTACCGAGCTTGAGCCATGGCTTTTCTTTTTCCTATCGCTGTTTACTCCTGACACTACGTTTTGTCTTAGGTCCTTTGTTTCTCTTGTCCTTGTTTCTTATGAGTTTAATCTATAATCTACCCCAACTAGTTTCATATAAAAAAAAATAGTTCAAGTTGAAAAATTATGCAAACAGAAAAAATATATATAATTTGAGAATGTAGCAATTAATATGTGTGCAAAATTCATTAGAGCCTTTCTCTTTTATTGTCTTCTGAGAAATATTGATTTTTACAATGTCCTGCAGCTGGAACTAACTTTATGCAGTGTCCCACGGCAAAATTTCCCTATAACTTAATTTGACATGGTTTCAAGCTGTGAAATTCCGATACAGGGTATGGATACGGTGATACGGCTACCGATACGTGACTTTCAAAACAAAAAGTGGGGAACAGTAGGTAAACACTGTTCCGATACGGGGTATCGGATACGGCCGAGTTTTGGCCGTCGGCGTATCGGCGCTACCTAGGTTTCAAGTGCAGTATGGATCTTGAAGTCAAATTATTTTTTTTGTAGAGTTCTGAATTTATGTTAATGTTAAGTTGAAATTGTTGCATATGGCTAATAGTTCTTGCTTTAGCTTTATTGTTTCTAATTTCATATATTGATCACTAGATTAATAAGAGAACTTTGCAGGGCTCCCCCATTCCAATGACTGGCCCTAAGAGAGGCATTGAAATATCTTGTCCTGTTCTGATAGAGTTTGACATGAGGATAAAGAATGGAGAACAAGAGAAAGATGATCAACAGCTGATTGATGGAGCTTTCGGATGCTATGACCACAGCACATATTCTCCACTTAAACATCAGGTTTATGGTAATTGTGGCATAGTTGACATGTCTTTAACATATGTTGAGGACGCAGTGGAGGCAACAATAGAAATTGTAATATCTGAAGTGCAGGGTGATTTCACTCTATGTCTGAGTTCATTTATCAAAGTTGTGGATGATTGTGAAGAAATTCAGCTTTTTCGTGGCACTGTTGATCAGCCAATGGGGTTCAGAAGGTTCGTGGTTGCTGTAACTTGGGATACTGTGATGCTGTTGAAGTTCAACTTAGCTAGCCATGATGTCGAACGTTGTTGCTCCTTCAGAGCGCAGCTTCATGGGTATGCTAGGCAGAATGTAGATCTTGATGTTGCCTCTGTGTCCTTGAAGGTGACATGGTCTACTCTACAAATACTTTAGATATATATGTACACTGAATTACACACTTCTTTTGTGTTTGAACTCCGTACTGTTTAGTCCGAAACCTCTCATTGATTAGTCAAGTTGAAACCGTACTTGTTTGGTTTGTAATATTCATTCAATTTGTGGCTTAGACTACCTTTTCAGACCCTTTGCAAGAATGGACCCTTTTAAATTTGAAAGAACTGAGATTACTCCATGTTGAATCTTATGGAAAAAGACGTACGTTTCCAAGAATAGACCAATTTTGTCTTCAAAACTTGTGCATGTTTGCATGCTTTGACTACTTTATGCACGAGAATGAAAAATCTGCAGTTTGATTGGTTTCTAGCAAAATTCAAATGAATTTTAGTATGCATCTCACTAAATGAAATTTGAACATGACAATTTTTCATTTTTTTTAGCAAATTGAGCAACAGATATATCAGCTAACAATATGGTAAAAGCGGTTGGCAATTTTCCCCTCTATAACTACAACTGGCCTAGCGCGTACCCTTGGTCATGTAATCACGTTCCTTCTTTACCGTTTGATGCTGTCCCGGGTGGGTACGAGCCTTGGGTGTGGTGTGGTGGACGTGAAAAAACGATCTATGATTTGTGTGCCTGCTGCGCGCGTTTTGCAAATTTCAAAAATCGATATCATGAGTTCTAGATCTGATAAAATAACAAATAAATACATTTTGGGAATCTTTGTGACATGCCCTTTATCATGGTACCTTTGCATGTGCATGTTACTGCTTTCACAATGTCCTATGGATTTATCTTTAAAAATCATTAAAAGTGCATAACTCACTCTATGAATATCAATAAATCATGAGCACTTGCATGCGTGCAATTTATACCATACTTGAACATCTGGCATGAGCATTTGATTTATTACTATACAATTATTTACTTTTACATTTATCTAGCTTAGAAATGTTTTAATTCTAGTAATTAGCAAATGTCATGAACAAATCTGAGTAATTTATATGTTGGTGTGCTAGCCCAGGTGCATGTTTAGAAAAAAGCCACTTCGTAAGTCTTCTGCAACACTCATACAGTTTTAAAATCATCTCACTTCATTCCAGTCTTTCAACTTATTTAATTTTCTCGTAGAATCCCTTCCAATCTTCAAGCCAGCATAGCTAGCTTGTTGAGAAATAAACCCTCTATCCCTGCCACAACCAGTGGCACAACATCAACTCCTACTTCTTCGGTGCCTAGTACCGCAGGAGTTTCTGAAATTAAAGGTGCAACAAGCGCAAAGGAAATCCCTGCTGCCTCACCGAAGAAAAGACCTCCAAAGCAGTGGAAGAGCAGGTTACCATTTATACCGATGTCGGTGATACAATCGTGAATGATTTCCCGCCCCAAGCCACTCTGTTCCAGGCCGCGCCAGAATTCCCATTGGGACCGATCTGGATTGAAGAGATCCCTCACCGGGCTAGGACTACCAGAAAAGCTCCAGGTGCACCAAAGCTCGCCAAAATGCTGTTAGGTGACGTGGAAATAGACAGCTCGAGCGGAGCCAGGAAATTTACGGCAACCGCCCAATGGGATTCTCTTCAAGAAGAGGAGGCCTTGAAAAATTTCTCAGAATCCGGCCAGGTATATCTCCGTCTCTTACCCGATCTTCTCCTAACTTCATCATATTCCAATCTGATCCTTTGATTCGCCTTCCTCCAGATTCTTCTAAAAATTATGAAGCCAAGAGCACAATCATTGCTCGTCTTGAAAAGAACTGTGCCGGACCCAAGAACGACTAGTTGAACTCGGCTCCCAGATCGCTAGCCTGAAATCCAAGGAAGCGGATTTGCTGAGGAGGGAAGCCAATTTGATGAATACCCATCGCTTGATGGAAGACCACCGACAGGAAATCATCAAACTCCGGAAGGAAATCCGGAGTAAGTTTCGATGCTATCCTTAATTTCTCTATTTGACTTATAATTCTTCCGACTGGTCTTATCTGTTTCAGCGCTCGAGAATCTTGTCGCTACTCACAAGAAGATTGAGGAAATCCTCTCCGAAAAACGACTGCTCAAGAACAAGCTCTTCAGGAGGGCTCCCGGATTGAAGAGCAGCAACCTGCTCGTCTTGGTGAACTGGAGGGCGAGCTTATCGCCAAGGACAACATTCTGGCGCAAACTCTTCGCTCCAACAAAATGCTTGAAAATGACAATGCTCGCATGAAGACCGAGCTAGCTGAAGCATTAGAAGCTGCCAAGACTGCACAAGCAGAAAAGGAAAACGCTCCGAGGACCACGCGAGTCAGCTCAACTTGCTCTCAAAGCAAAGGAGCATGAAATACAACGTCTTCCGAAGAGCAAAGCCAAGCTGAAGGCTTCAAACATCAATATCAAGGGCAAGTTCAGAGCTGCGGACATCGGGCACAAGTGTAAGTTCCTTCTTCTTATTCTTATTTAAGAGACACTTTTTAATACCGGTCTGCACTTATAACCTTTCTTGTTCTTTTTCGTCTTCTTCGGAACTTGCAGCAGGCAGTATGCGGACGCTCGAATGCCTAAATGGGGGTCAGCCCATTCACCAAGATGAACTGGATCTTGAAACTGATATCCGGGATGTCCCCCGAAGGATAAAAGAGCACTCCAAGATGATCGTCGCGGCAGGAGGATGGCATATCACTGCCACAATCCGGTCTTGGACTTAGGTCGAAGACCGTGACTTCAACTTCATCGGAGCAGGTGCCCACCCGGAGACTACCGAAGACCGGTTCAATGAGTTGAAGAATTCACTTATTGGTACCGTCTCTGAACTAATCGAAGATATCCCTCCGGATCCAATTGGCATCCCATTAAATGAAGCTGCTGCACTACCTATTCTGGATCAAGCTGCTCAAGATGCTGCTGTCGCCTTCGGACAATCGGTGGAGGAGGAGTATGAAGATCTTGATGCAGATTTATTGCCCTCTCCCTCGGATTCCGAAGGCACAATTGATGATAGACTGGCAGAAGACCCCAAGACCGGAGATACCGGCGATTCCAGCGGACCTGCTCGGTAGTTGTTTGTCATAGGACTGGTCTTTTATTTGATGAACGAGACAGTTTTATCACAATACTCTGTAATTTATCTTTATCCTTTTAATCATGCTGAAATTTGAATGTCCTCTCTTCTCTTTTTTTATACTGGTCAACAGAAATTCACCATCTTATTCCTACTAGTCAAATTCTATATCTAGACAATGATGGTTATTTCAGCTTAAACCAACTATGACTGAATACCGGCTCTAATCAGCATAGATCACAATGCATAGCAGCAACTTACTTTAACAAAATCATGCTATATATAAAAAAACAACTAGTCTTTAAGATTTAAGATCACATAATATCACAGACTTCTCTTTAAGACAGCAACCTACAGACCAGTACTTGAAAAGAGATGCTTAAAATTTCCCTTCCTAAGGCTATCTCCAACGGTGCAGGGTACCCAAAATCCAAATTGAGTGCTACAGGGGTTGAAAGAGCACCACCCAAAAGCCTTGTTCTCCAATGGCACATCCAAAATGTGTCAAGCGAGCAACGCGGTGGTGGGGGGACGGAGCTGCGGAGGAGCGAGAGGGGAGGGCGCGACGCTGTCCACCGCCGGCGGGAGTGGATCTCGGGTGGGAACTCGCAGCGGCGAGGCGGAGATGCGGAGGAGGGGGCGATGCAACAAGCGCCGGTCAGGATAGAGCTTGGGCGGGCATGCGCGGCGGCGGCAAGCTGCGGAAAAGGGGGCGCTGCGGAGGCCGACGGCGGGGATGGCGGCTTTGGCGAAGTTGTGAAGCTCGGGTGGCGAGGCGGAGCTCTAGGGAGGCGTGGCGGGGGCGGCGGATGTGGAGGCAGGTAGAATGTGGCGGCGAAGGCGATGGATGCGGCGGTGGCGGCGCTGGGTGCCTCCTCATTTGTGGGTGCTACTCCATAAATGGGTGTGTGGTTTGGGTGCTTCGTTGGAGAAGATTTTTCAAGGTTTTAGATCCATTTTGGAGATGGATCACCATATAGGTGATCCATTGGAGATAGCCTAAACATACCGATCGAAGCTGAAAACACAAATAAACAATCTCACAGACTGCTCGTAACACAGCAGCCCCTCGGCTTGAGTAAATGACTGGTACTAGTATTTAGGAATTTCATAATCTCACGGACTGCTCTTAACACAGCAGCCCCCTGAATAGATAAGTTAATGCAAAATTAAGTTAACGAGGCACAAAAAACACAAAAATATTCAGACCCGAAATCAAAAATGCTTTATTTATTACTGGGAAATTACAAGAAATTTTTAAGTATAAAAACGACGAAGTTGATCAATATTCCAAGAATTTGGAATTTCCTCTTTCTCCTGGGTCATAAGGCTATAAGCCCCTGGTCCGGAAACCGATTTGACCACAAAGGGTCCTTCCCGGACCGGTGATAACTTATGCTTATTCTTGTTAGACTGGATCTTTCGAAGCACCAAATCTCTCACTTGAAACTCCCGTGTACGCACATGGCGATCATGATATCGACGCAAACCCCGATGATACTTTGTGGCTTGAATCAAAGCTTGATCTCTTAATTCTTCCGCGGCAATCAACTCAATTTGACGTTGGAATACCGCACTCTAGCTGACACCATATTTACTTCTGTGGGCAACATGGCTTCGGATCCATATACCGGAGAAAAGGAGATTGTCCTGTAGCTCGACTAACATTTGTACGCAATCCCCATAATACCCAGAACAATTCCTTAACCCACTTTCCAGCATATGGCTTTAAGCGGTCAAAAATTCTAGGTTTAAGACCGGTTAAAATCATACCGTTGGTCGGAGACCGTTCTGTGGGCCCTCTCTGCGCAGTCTTATCTTCATTGATTTGTCACCGTATCTCTAATTATCCATTCCTTTATCATCTCGTATACCCGTAAGCTAAGTATACGACAGGTCGCACGACATCGTCGAATCCCACCATCCGCCGCCGCTCATCGTTGAAGGTTTTTGGTGAGCCCCGCTGCTCCCACCTCCGTGCTTCCCGAGTCGTGTCGCCCCTCCCGAGCCACTCCTGGCAAGCAGCGCCGCCTCCGGTTCCACCCCGGCGTGGAACGCCGCCGCACATCGGCCGCTAGCCGCCATGGTTGCGAGCCCGTGCTCGCGCGGGCATGGGCGCACCTAGGCCATGCCATTGCTAACATGCAATGCTCCTCGCACCTTTTTGCTCTTGTGGGCTGCCAGCAAGCCAAGCCCAGTAGAAACCAGCCCACAAACCTTTTCGTGTTTTTGTGAATTTAGTTTTATTTTCAGAAAATGGTATAAACTCCTAAACAATCATTGGAACTTAAAATTTCAAATCCAATTTTTTTTGAATCCATTTAACCTACCCCATTTTGTGGTAGAGTTAGAACTGCATGATATATTATGAATTAATGCTGATAATTCCCCATTTGGAAATGATGTTTAATTCATAATTAATATCTAGACATCAAATGAGCTCGGACTTTGGCATGCCAACTATTGGACATGTACTCGATCATCGTAGCTCACCCAAGTCCAGATCATGCTTATACTCCTGCAGAAATTAATTCTCTCATATGGTCATAGAAGGAGTATTTAAATGCTTCAACAACAAATAACTAGTTGATCACCATCCGACATCAAATGTTCACCCATTTGAAGCCTTGTTTATTTCATAGCTTTGTTGTGTATTTGAAATACAAACTTATTCTACAAATGATTGTGTTGTTGTTTTCGCAAAACAAAATATCATCTCTTGCATCTTGTAGATACCGAGGTGAATGTGGTGGTGACCGAAGACGTACAAGAATAAGTTGCTGCAAGTGACCCAGCTACTTAGAGTCAAGACCAAGGCAAGCCCCGATGCATAACCCAGTTTTGAATATTTTCCTTTTATCACTGTCCTTGTAGGTTTGTATTGTGCATTAGGTTGATAGGAGTTGAAATGAAAACCTAGTATGCAGTAGGATCAACTTATTAAGCTGTTGAACCTAGTTCTGTTAGTGCTTCACTTAATATAGGAGTGATGAGTCATTGAGTGGTAAGGAGACCACTCGCATGTTAAGTCTATCACACTGGATACAAATGAAGAATTTGAGGTTTGGAATGAAACTGGAGACCGGACGGGTAACCTAGGAGAAAGGGAAGGATTGATAAGTCTTCAAGGTGGTAGCCCCATCTCGTGTATACAAGGGCCGCGTTATGTCCCTCCCATGTGGATCAAGTTTGAACAGTACTTGCTTTACATGCTGGTGTTTATGGACCCAGAAAACCGATGTAGCGACAAGAGCTGCGAGGTCGAACAATATTGACCTCCGGGTGGATGTCGGAAGAGTGTGGGAAGGGAGCCATATGCTCACGGTTGACGTCTAGGACAGCTTCGCGTTGAGGGACCCCTGCTCGTAGGAGGTGGATTTGAGTCGGTTGAGTGGTGACTGAAGTGAAAAGTTGTCTCATGCAGCTTCGGGGAAGCGCATATGTGACATGCAAACAGGTTTGTTTTGCAAGATGTAAATCAATTCGAATCGTTGCCCCTACACGAGTAAAGAGTACCGCTTGTCCCCGCACCGTAGTAACAAGAGGAACATGGATGATTATGGTTAATTTGTTGGTTGCTTGTTAAATGTTTGATAACCATGTATTGCAATAGAATAGTGCAAATTAAATTTATTTCATACCTACTTAATTTGCTGCTAAAACTTGAAAGTAAGGATCATGCATTAGGTTGGCTTTCTGCAACTTAAACCTATCATCCGGCCTTTGCATGTATAGGAGTCGGCTGTAGTTGGCCATCTTGACGGGCCAGTCTTGTTGAGCTTTAGTTGCTCGGGGATTCCCTCTTTGTAGTTTTTAGAGAACCAAGCTAAGCAGGATGACTTAGGTGGAGACGCTCGGTGGCAGGACCATCCTGGCTGACGGAGGAAACTACACCCGGGAGTGGTGCAACCCCTAGGAGTAGAACATTTCCTTGTCGGTATAGTATTCTAGGGAAAACACCTGTCTTTACCAGATGTCCAAAGTGTATTGCCGTGATAGCGACTCGTACCATGTTTATTCCACTTCTGCTAGTTTTTGAACTCTGATGTATCTCAAGTTGGATTCATGTAAAATACCGGTATTCATCTCTCTCTTTTGTACTCCATATGCTTTTGTTGTATGTTGTATTATTGGGCATCACAACATGTGGTTCCACCCAAGATGATCCTGGCGATGGAAACGCTTCTTCGTGAGGCGGTTCTATCATATATCTAACACTTGGTCGTTATTAGAGGCTTTAACCTATTTAGGTTTTACTATTTGAATGATGGTTAAGATACTTGGCCGATTAGATCTTTCCTTGGAGGCTGGCTAGGTAGTTGACTTGTCATGTCTGCTTCGCTCGGTTGACGTATCCTCGGTGAAATAGTCGCTCAAGGATCTGATCTAGTTATCTTATCTAGTTGTGTTAGGTATTTGGGACTGGTTTTGGCCGATTATACAAGTGTTTACTAATCGTGTAGAGCAGTTTGACGTGTTACTTCACTTAGTTGACATGTTGTTGGTGAAGCGATTTAGTAAATTATGGGTATCTTTGGTTTAACCGTTCAACCGGGGTGTTTAGCTGGTTGCTTATCATGTTGTTATCTTTAATCGTATATATAGTAGATGTCAAACTTGTAGATCGGCTATTTGAACCATGTTATTTTTTTGAGCATGTGATTAAGAACACTAAAATAAAGTTAGAGCTTGATCACGATTAGTTGTTCTTTATGTGAAATCCATCAATCTGCATTGTCTCCGCTTTATCTTATCTTTAGTTGATTTTGCACTGTTTACCTGCTCTGTCTGCACCATGAGCCGTTAGGTCAATATGTTTATAGATGATAGCCACTTTATGTACTTAATGCTCTTATTCTCTATCATCTACGGTTACGCATCAGCTTATATGGGTCGGTGACCCAGAAATTTTACATGCCTACTTGTCTTTGTTGATTTGTAGGGGAAAAGCAAGCCTCAGCAAAGCGATTCACCGTGTTGTAAGATTTGGTCCTGCACTAGATTTAAGCAGATCTGCCAGGTCATGTGTGTACGTGATGGTCGATTTTCAAGCAACACCTAGATAGTGGACCAGGTGCTAGTGCTGAACTTAACTGTTCTAGATGTATGCTTCTATTGTGATATTTAAAACTATACTGCAGCAAAAGTGTAAGAAAAAGTACTTTAATTTGTTTTATGGCAAGGATAGAGAAATCTAGAGCTAGAGATAGATATTAATAGTATGATCCATACTATATATGTATTAAGTTACTAAGCCACAGTCATTATGATGGAAACAAATTTCGTACGGCCGGGCCGTAATTCGCTGTTGTGCGACCCCGCCTGGATGGACACCACGTGGAGGGCAAAGCTGCATCGGAGGAAGGCCTTGAACCGGGAAAGGAAAGCATCACAACCGTGGCTCTTCGGCTCCGTGTGGTAATTCAGATCGGCTCACACTAAGCTAACAGTTTGGCTAGGCTGGAAAACCGATCGTCGATTCAGATGCCGGCTATGGTGACCTCTTCTAGTAGCCGCGGCCAACGACGACGACAGCGATGTGGTCATGCGGACCAGGATCTCCCTGAGCTGCGGTCAGACTCGCTCATGATGTTGCCAATTCAGACCACGTCATTCTCAACCATTTCTTCCTCGACAACATCCATGGTGCATTGTTTTGTCGTCCATGGTGATCGCGTCGCAGCTGTAAAGTATTCTTCTTCCTCGACAACATCCATGGTGCATTGCACTGTCGTCCATGGTGTTCGCGTCGCAGCTGCAAGTATTCAACTACGAACAGACTCGAGTACGACGTTGTGAAAGCTGTCGTTGTGTACGAATTCCTTTTCTGATGGATGAGGCGACGCCTGAGAGGGTTGGAAGGATGGCGAGTTGCCCAAGAGGGCAAGAAGGAGAAGATTTGGGATGAGCCGAGTCGGAAAGCCAAGCTGTTACGCGAGTCAGTTGAATTCGCGTGAGACGAAGCCGCTTTCTGTGATCCGTCTAATCTCCACGCGGCACCAATCGAGACCAGGGCCGCATAGCGCTGGTTTACGACACGGTCGCATGTAATTTTTTTTCCCATTATGGCACAGCTGAGTTAGAGTTATCCAAGAGAGCTAAGCGATATGGAAGTAAAAACCCCGACAAAAAGACGATTAGTTTATTTAATGAAAGTATGACATATTCTCAAATATTACTCTTAATAATTAGTTCTTAGTGGTATATTATGAGTTTAAAATATTGGTGAAATTTAAAACTTGTGCTTTACTATCCTTTAATCCTAATGTAATGTTTTAAGAGAGGTCATGATGTAACTTATAAGGAGGCTTCAAGAAAATGTATATTATTTTTAGTAATGTAAAAGTAAAGTTGAGTTATTTGATTTTTCACAAGCTGTCACAGCAAACATCATGTGCTTATTATTTTCTTTGTTTAACACATACTCTTTAAAATAACTAGATTAAGAGTCCTTATATTAGCATGTGAGCTTATTATGCAAAGGAAACAATAAATAATATGGCAGTATCTAATACGAGACTATTAGTTCATTTGAAAGAACTAGTAGCACAACCATCCTCTAAGTATAATTTTATAGATTTTGTAATATATGTGAGTTATGAAAATAAATCTAATGTAACAAACACATGTAATAGACCGACTTACTTTTCAATAAAAAGACATTATTTGTCTCACCGAAAGACAATGGTAATAAAAAATTATGTTTGTATTCATAGATACTTTTTTGGAAGAAATATTCATCGATATTGTTTAAAATTAAATATTAGTCGCTGAAGAAATTTTATTCTTATGTTTTATGTGCTTCCTTAACTTATATTTTCCTCTTGTACTTAATCTTGAAAACAAGGTCGTCGTGTCATGCAGGAAACACTTATGGTATCTTGGCTCGCCATCAGCTGTAGATGTCCAACAGTTGGAAATGCTACCTGAGCTCACTTACGAAGCAAATTTATATTCCGCACGCCATAGAAATCTAACTACAATGGATAATTATTGAAGAATGGCTATGCTAAATGACCCCATAGATTATCCTTATTCCTTATTCTAATTTTTGATATTGGGAGTGACATACATGACGGTTCGGAATTAAATATCTGAACTCTTTAAAATGAACTGGTTTCTTTTGCTTCGATTTTTTTAAAAAGAAACTAGCTTCTTCTTTTATTATCAGGGAGGGGGTGGTAACTACTCGTGTAAAGTTTGCCCAATAATGACGATTTAGCTTCTTCATAAGAACTCGGGTGATAATGCAGCTTGGTCGCCATGAGTTTAAGAAACTGGCTTCTTTTTTGTCTCGCGTGAAGCAAGATGCAAGCATCAATCAACGGAGAGGCAGGCATGCTATCAAAAAAAAAAAACATAAGGGAGAGGCAGGCAGTATGGAAAAGATGCTTTGCTCTGGATAAGCAGGCATCCGCTGGTCCAGGGATTTTTCCTAGCCGGTTGTGACGGTTTGATACGGCGACCGGTAGTGCCGGCCGGGTTCGGGATTTTGTGTCTGGAGTAGGCCGAGACGAAGGTCAAAATGCTGGTAAACAGTGTCCAGAGAAGAGTATTTTGTGGGACAGTGAACAATAATACTCTCTGCAGTATAGTAGTACCTGTTAATCAACATTTCTTTTTGCACTGTCTGCTACTGTAGCATTGGATATCTGCATTAGAGGCGTTAGATGGTTCTTAGTAACTCTTAGAATTATTTATTAGAGAAAAAGAGAAAGATTAGTCGCATTGTTCAAGAGGCGACCTCCAACATTTATTGAGGTGTGCAGCGTATGAATTCCGATTATTACTTCAGAATTGATATAAGCTATGAATCATTTCTTAGATAACTGTAGATAACTGGAGAGTCAGTGCTATATCTACCTTTAGGGACGCTGGAGAGGATTCCCATGCCGGCCGCGGCGTGGGTTCCCACCGGTCGCGTGAACCGGACGCGCGAGCTCCACCAATGATGAGCCTTATTTAAAAGCCTTGCGAACAATATAATAGCGGCAGCAAACGGGGACGACAGGCCGATAGATAGTGAGAGAAAACTCGATCGAGCTCCTGTCCTCGAAGGTGATCCATGGCGAGCCTGACCGTGCCGCCGGTGCCGACGTGGCCCCGGCAGGATGCCATCGACCTGCACAAGGCGTTCAAAGGTCATTTTAAAGAGTTGAGATCTTTAATTTTGATTCGATTGTAGTATGCTACAGTAGGTAGTATCTAATTAATCTTGTTCTGGCGATGATATATACTAGTATGATGGTGCGTGCAGGGTTCGGGTGCGACAGCACGGCGGTGATCAACATCCTGGCGCACCGCGACGCAACGCAGCGCCTGCTGATCCAGCAGGAGTACCGCGCCATCTTCAACCAGGACCTGTCGCGCCGCATCGCCTCCGAGCTCAGCGGCCACCACAAGCGCGCCATGCTTCTCTGGGTCCTGGACCCGGCCTCCCGCGACGCCACCATCCTCAAGCAGGCCCTCGCCGGCGACATCACCGACCTGCGCGCCGCCACGGAGGTCATCTGCTCGCGCACCCCTTCCCAGCTCCGCATCCTGCGCCAGGCCTACCGCGCGCGGTTCGGCTGCCACGTGGAGCACGACGTCACGGAGCGCACCTCCGGGGACCACCAGCGCCTGCTCCTGGCCTACCTGGCCATCCCGCGGTACGAGGGCGCGCAGGTGGACCCGGGCGCGGCGGCGCTGGACGCGCGGGACCTGTACCGCGCCGGCGAGCGGCGGCTGGGCACGGACGAGCGGGCCTTCGTGCGCGTGTTCAGCGAGCGCGGCGCGGCCCACGTCGCGGCCGTGGCCCGCGCGTACGAGCACATGTACGCGCGCCCGCTCGAGAAGGCCGTCAAGGGCGAGACGTCGGGCAACTTCGGCTTCGGCCTGCTCACCGTGCTGCGCTGCGCCGACAGCCCGGCCCGCTACTTCGCCAAGGTCCTCGACAAGGCCATGCGCGGGCTGGGCACGCGCGACTCGGCCCTCGTCAGGGTCGTCGTCACCCGGGCCGAGGTGGACATGCAGTACATCAAGGCCGAGTACCACCGCATGTACAAGCGCTCGCTTGCCGATGCCATACACTCGGAGACGTCCGGGCATTACCGCACGTTCCTCCTCTCGCTCGTCGGACGGGACCGCTATTATTAGTAGCTTACCTTGACCTTGTTCATTTAATTAGCTGGAGGTTCGGTGATGTTGTCTCCTGAATTCAGGAGACAGACACTGTTTCTGCTCTATGAACATGCAGCCAGCATCAGTCCTGCCTTTCGTTTCAGGGTCACTCACTACTACTCTGCTCTCTATGGCTGAGCAGTCATAATAGATTATAAACTTCGACGAAATGATGCATGTGTGTTGGGTGTTTCTTCAATGTAAATTGGTTACCTACATTTCTTCCGTTGTGATGCTTTTAATGTTGTGACATGTCTACTTCCAACAATTTAGACGACATTCCAATGCGACAGAGACGACAAGGGTGCCTGGCCAAACTACACCTGGTTGTTGGACTAGGAATGGAGTTTGTGACAGTGGCATTTCTTGTTCCCCGAATTCAGAATTTCCAGTTCCAGTAAATACTGCAATCCATCGGTTGTTGGAGATCAGGCGGCCACGGCCTAGCCTATTCCATTGATGCATTTACATACAGAGGCAGAACAAGCGAGACCTTCATAGCTAATCTCCAACAAACAAACCAACATTGGCTACATACAATTGCTGCCAAAGTTCAAAGCTCACCGTCGTACATGTAGCTTTACACCAAAAAGTACAGGATGGATCGATCCATACACCGCGAGGTACGTAGCTACAAACACGTTATTCTCTGCCGTACTACAATCTACCAGGCCAAAGCGTACATAATTCACATAGCTCAAGCTTCATCATACAGCCCGTGAGACCCGTCAGTCCACAGGCTGCTTCTGGTTCACGTGCCGGGACGCGGAGTACGAGTGGATCACCGAGCTCGTCTTGCCGATCGAGTGCTTCGTCAGCTCCATGCTTTTCCTTGCGGCGAACCAGATCATCCAGAAGAACCCGAGCCACCCTGCAGGTTAGGATGTTTTCAAACCATTAGCACACGTGATGCCGGGAGAATATAAGGAGCCAAAGATATGCTATCGCGCCTAACAAATCTGAAAAAAAGGGAGTACTTTCCCTGTATCTAAGCTGCTGTCAGAAGAATATTTTCTGTGCCTGCTACATTTCAATAGAAACGTACCATCATTATCGCTATAAATTTTTTAGGAGAATCTCACTGCACTACCAGTTTTCTGACCATTAACACGGAGAGAAAGAATATTAGGAGGTTAAATATGCTTTTTCCTGCAACGAATCTCAAAAAGAGCATTTGTCATCTCAAGGAAGCTGCTTTGTCAGAGCAATTTATTCTTTGCCTACATTTCTATAGATATGGAGCATCACGGTATCCATACAAATTTCCAAGATAATCATTAGTGCAACCGTTTGATTTTGCTAGAGTGGTGTCACTTTATTCTCCATTATCTCCATCAGCTCTCGTGTCTACATTTGACTTGTTCTACTATTCTTCACACAATTGCACACGTGCTACTACTTGATTTCATTTTGCATCATGTGCATAAAGTGAAGAATTTGCAAAGAACAAGATTCTGGTGGCCACTAACAACTTACCAGTAACTCGGTTCTGCCCCTTTCTCCTTGTACCTAATCTCATTTCCTCTGTTTTTTCTTTCTTTTTAATCTTGCAGGTCCGTACTTCTAATTACATTTCAAATACTACCAATAAAGTTGTATGATAAATACTTCGATTCCATATAAACTTGACCCTTTGTTGTACAGTTAATTAGTCATTGCTCCTCTTCTCCCCTATTCCTCCTGAATTTCAGCCATCACTGTCCCCAAACCGTGTTCTACTGACTATTGTTGGATGGTGTCTAGGGCTGGGAGGGGCAGACTATTTGCCTCACTAGTGGACTGGACCTCGCACGTACTGGGCCAAAGCATATCCCTAAGCAGGCCTGACTGACCCTATGTACCCAGCCAAGTATCTGATTTTCTCCTATTTATTTTTATTCGGATACTTGATGGATACGTATCCAAGGCGTATCTGTATCCAGTATGTATCCAAGGCGTATCCACGCTTCAGGCAAAGTATCCGTGTTTTGTGGCTTAGATGGAAGTGAACAACATACTACCCATGACATCATGAGACACACGTTTCATTCTACACACATCCTGTCAAAATTTGTCAGAAATCAAATGTTCGGCTTAGATGCCTCTACATGATGCCCTATTACCCTAATAGATTCCAAAACAGGTCAATGTCACAATAGGTACTAATGATCCCAATAAAACATGCAAAGCATAGATGCCTCTACATAGTGCTCCTGGTAGATCCAAGAAAAAAAGCAAACAACTGAATGTGTGTCCATGATCTAGAGAATTCACATAGAACAAACCGTAATTATTTCCCTTCCCCGATATTGATGGTCACCAAGTATGTAAATTGGTGAACCTTAAACTAGTTCATTCGTTGGAACTAAAGACGTACAGAGGTGACCCAACGGCTCAACAATTTACACCACTAATACTCTTAGTAGTCACAGAAAAAGAGTTGCTCCACTTCTAACAAATTATTAGTCGTAATGGTATTTCAGTGGGAAACGTGTATTTGGTCACTCTTCATTGCTAAATGAAATTTAGTGATACATGATGAGAGACTAAGGAGGGCACATCGGTAAACCGGCGGTCTGTAGCCACTACATAGTCAGCACATGCAAGAACAAGAATACTGAATCCTGATATACCTGATATAAATCTGTATGACAGGCAAGCGCATGACTTTGGATCACAAAATTGAAAAGATAAGCATTTGCTAAGAAATTCAACTTGCTAGCATAGAATGACTCAACTTAGCATACAGAGCATCTTTAGTACAGTTTGAACATTGGCAGATAAAGACTGTTGTAACTGAAGGTTTCCATATTAACATATCTGCAGAAGCTCAACGCTTTAAAAGGAAAGAGAGATTTACCAGTAGTAATCAGCACTCCAGCAATTGCTGAGATGACTGTAGCAGAGATGGCAAAGGTAGCAATTGATACTGCCCCAACATACACTGCAACCAAGCAAGCAAAGAAGAGAGCCAAGAATCCTCCGGCAGCTGCCAGTGACATCAGAACTGAAACGATGATGGCATTAACAGTTGCAACCAGCAGGAATGACATGAAGATCAGAAGGCCAGTCAGCGCGATAAGTGTGATTGTCCCAACCTGCCGGATTAGACAGATGAAATGATGATAATTACTAATTTGGTGCAGTTTCTGTTATTCCCAAAAGCAAATGAGGGCAGTATGTCAGAGCTATAAGAATAAGCACCACCGAATTATCAAAAAGGTGCATAAATCTAGCCTAGCTCTGAGTGGTTCTGGTAGGATGTAATCTCCACGAATTTTCACTTACAATTTACAATGCACTCAGTTATTCATTTCCTCTAATAACCCAACTTAGCATTGTAAATTTGCAATCAAACCACTAGGGTAGGTTAGCATACATATAAGGCTTGTAATAAAGTAGCGCACCAATATAAACAACAAAATTAAGTCGAATCTAGTGAATCAAGCAAGAATATTTATGTCCACTGAAGGATTAAGAAACGGTTCCAGAATCCAGATGGGCCCAACACTGCCGGCTCACCGAGATGACGAGGATGGCGCGGAGGCCGCTGCCCCGCCTGGTCCACTCCAGCAGGTCCTGCGCCGAGTTCCGGGACGCCGTCCGCAGCCGCGGCGCGGCCTCGCAGGACGCCGCCCGGAGCCGCCGCAGCAGCGGCGCGTCCCCGCCGCCGGCGCTCGCCTGGGAGCCGAAGACGCCGTCGAGGAATCCGCGGAGCACGCTGGGGAGCGTGTCCTCATCGACATCTACAGAGCGGGCGTCGGAGGAGACCTCGCCGTTGGCGAGCTTGCCGGTGGCGGGCCCGTCCATGTCGGCGAGGGGCGGTGGAGTGTGAAGTCAATGGGAACGGATGGGGATCGGACAGGGCGATGCGACTTTAACAAGATCGGCGTCGGCGACACGTGGCAACGGAAGTGGCGCGTAGGCAGCCACGTACTAGGTGGCGTGCGTATCTGTTCACTGTTGGTTTTCCACCTGTGAAGTCCCGATCGGTATCACGCATTGAAGTGTCATTGTCCTTCGTACAAGATTGAATTTGTGGATCATGATAGTGTTCTGAATTTATGCCTGTTATCAGTGAATTATTGAGTAGCAATTTTAATATTGTATGTTATAAGTAGATTATTGAGCTACATGCCCCAAGCAGTTCACCTAAGAGCCTAATCTAATAGGAAAAGATGGACAATTCACATCTCAATACTCATAACGATCGGATCAATTCACTTATACTTTAACACTCTCCCTCACGTGCAGTCTTTTAGGCGCAAACGTGAAATATTGGAGTGAGCTGCAATTTATATTTAATAAATCGCACTAGCCAGGATTCGAACTCGAGACCTCCGGCTCGATATCATATTGAGTTGCATACACCAACCAGATTCATCTAAAAGACCTAAGCTGATAGGAAAATGTGAACAATTCACTTATACTCCAATATAAATGACAACCATTGATACTGCCCTAACATAGCTCAAACTCTTGACATCTTTTCTTTAAATGAAAATGAAGTTTTGTTGTTGGAAACGGTAGACACGTACAAAACTATATACCAGTAAGTATATCTTTCGTTTAATATACGTACATGGACACAATTGCACGGTGCACACACGTTAACAATACACACTCTTTCATCACACAAAAAGTTTAGTTGTTATGTGTGAATATAAATTTCATAGATAAACTCGTATGTTATATTATATACTTGTCTCACAACCTAAAGATATTAAATTCTAGGGTGGTGTGTATATAAATGTTCCAGGTACTGTGCCTTTTGTTTTCATTACAAGAGAAAAAGTTATGCACAAAGCAGTTAACATGATGTGCAGCAAATGATTCAGAATCCGAACACATCGTGGTTTTCCTATAACTTCAAACCACAACAGTTTTGAACAAACGAATGATTTCGATTGTAACATCCAAACGTCGTCCATGGTTATGAATATTGTAACATCCAAAGGTGGCCTAATCCTTCATTTGTGCCACTAAATGGGTACGAATATTTGACACAAATAAAAACCAAAGTGTATTACTCTCTCGCCCATTGAAAGTGTCGCTATGGTATCTATGCCAGTCAAACATTTTATTTTAATAGATTTGTAGAAAATATTAGTAGTACTAGGTGATACCCGCGCTTTGCTGCGGAATTTCTTAGTACTATATGTGATGCTAAGTATTCCTTAACATCTATGTTCGGTGTTGGATTTGATGGATCTAAATTGCTAATTGATAAATAGAAACCGAGACTCAAGCATCACGGTGGAAATTATTGAGATAATGTGGCAGCATGAGAGTTGAAAGAATTGACATATTGAAAGTGCATCTAGCTCCCTAGTGAGTTTTGGTGAATTGATTGACAAAACGATTAAAGGACTAATATGTTTATTGAGATGATGAGCAGGAATTTAATTGTGATATCATTATGAATCATCATTTAGAAAGCACACTTATGGATATTATTTGTATGAAATCATGGACTCCATAAGATGAAGATTTAAGTGTATGACAAACAAGTGAGGAAAAATGAGAAAAAGGAACATGGTGCACAATCACATGTATATACGTGACTACCATATGACAAAGAATGTGATGAAGACGAAGCACATGGATGATCAACGGTGAAAACATTATACTATGTGTTACATGAAGAAAAATGAAGATAGTTGATATGTCTCACATTGGACAATGAGAGTATCACCATGTCTATTGGTGACTTAATTCTTGATTTCATATCAAGCAAGCAATATACATCACAACGAAAAATCAATACAACATGAAGATGAATATCAAATGTGTGCTAATAGATGATGCAAAGAAATGTGTCAATCTTGATGGTAAGTTTGATGAAGGATTAGCAAGGACTTGGCTACGATGGACCATACATTGGAGAAGGGCAAGCAAGAGGCTTGGCGCCGATGAACCATTGTGGTGGAGAAGAGCAAGTGAATGCTAAATCCGATGAATCAAAAAGGCCATGAAGAATTGTATATTTTCTAGTGTCAATTATATGTGAATCAAGAAAGAAAAGAGGACATGGATAAAATATGGAGCTTTGTTTATTTGATGATAAAATCCATGGTCATCAGCTCGAGGTGGATATGCTTGGATCTCTATTCGTGTTGACAACCCCAAGTTGAAGCAAAATTGATAAAGTGGCAAGTGACAAGTCTACAAGCTCAAGAAGTGAAAAATGTGTATTTGCTTTTAATCTTGAGTATAGGTTTGCCGTACTATCAAGGGGGATGCAACATCATGCTTCTATAGTGTCCAAAGTGCTCAACATCCCAAGTGAGAAGCCATAAGAGGAAAACCTTGAAAACCATCCTGCTAGTGTGCTGACTGACAAAACAGGTCCGACCGGTTTGGGTAACGAGTCGGACCGATTTTGTAAACCTAGGGTTTTACCTCCGCTTTGAGAGTAATAGTGTTCTAGACCTTTTATAGAACCTATACACAAAAGTTGGTGAGAAGAGATCAAATAGAAATGAGTGGAGTGCCTTTTGAAGCTTAAGCTGTTGTCTTGGTCAAAAACGGATCAGAGCCGGTTTGGCAAACCGGTCGGACCGGTTTTGGACGACACTGTCCAACGGCTAGTTTTTCGAAACAGTTTAAATAGCCTCCCTCCCCTCTTTCGAGGGTTGCTGGTTCCAGACCATTTCGAACATCCCAATGGCCATATTGAGCTCTCCCCAACACCTCTTTGTGAGACTTGAGTGATTTGGTGAAAATCTTTGAGTTGGGTTGAGAGATTTGAGCATTTGTGAGCAATCCAAGCCTTGAGCACTTTGTGGCTACGTTGAGCAATCTTGTGGCATTTGTTACTCTTGGAGGTGAAGCCTCCTAGACGGCTAGGCGTTACCCACGAGCTCCCAAGTTGTGGTGAGCCAAGGGTCGGTTTGTGAAGGTTGCGATCTTGCCTCCGGAAGGGAAAAGATCAAGATAGTGCATCGGGAAAAGTGGTTGAAAGAGACCCGGCTTGGAGTTGGAGCAACTCAAGCTTCCTCAACGGAGACGTAGGATTCACGGGGTGAATCCGAACTTCGGCAAACAACTCTTGTGTCATCTTGTTCGGTTTGCCTCTCTTGTTTTTATTCTATCTCATATTGTGCTTCCGCTTCGATCTACTCGGTTGTGCTTGTTTGTGATGTGTAGGGACTAAATGTTACTGCAATCAACATCATTTGAGGCACTACTCCGAGTATTACTTCGAGATAGATAGAAGAGCAAGGTTTCTGCATTCCTTGTCAAAACAGTCCGACCGGTTTTGGTAACCGGTCCGACCGGTTTTGGTGCTGATCTCGGGATTAAGTTTTAATTTGCAGGATTCGCCTATTCACCCCCTCTAGGCGACATCAAGGTCCTTTCACATATTTAAACAGTGAAAATTATTGAGATGATGTGACAGCATGAGGGTTGAGAGAATTGGCATTTAAAGAGTTGTAATGGGTTGCATCTTTTATATATAAGTAGATTTGTATCTCTAAATAAGTTGATCATGAAAGTAGATTCAATTATCTATCTAATGGTACTAATTATATTCAATAAATATTTATAATTTCTTATATATTTTTTTATCAAAGTTGAAAAAATTTAACTTCTTGAAAAGCGAGAACGACACTTAGGACGAGAGATAGTAACTATTTTCGAAAAAGGACCGGTGTGTCGGTGTCGTGTCCAGTCGTTGTAGCTTGCCACGTAAGCGTGACAGATGTATATCCCAGTGGCTGATCGATACGAATTGCATCATACACTTATCGAGTGAGCTTTGTGTTTCGTTTCTACTGATTAAAGAAAAACCGTTTATTAGCGTTGTTATCATGTCCCTGTCCCTTGCCTTGCAATCGTTTGAATTATTGGGCACAAACATCATTGCAGATAGCAGAAGATGGGTGAAAAATCCCGCACAATCACACATCTTGGACCTTTGGGTCAAAATCAATACATTATCTGTTCGAAACACGGTGTAATCCGGGACATGAAAAAGAAAAGAAAAAAAAGCAGCGACCATGGCGAATAGGGCTGAATCTATGCTACCGGGCCGTAACAAGGTGCCGGTGCTACCTTGATGATTTGAGTGCTGCAAAACCCGGTCACCATAGATTCGTGGCCCAACTGAAGTGGAAACCCAGTTGCTGTAACTGCTTCTTTGCTGCACAATGTATCTGCTTAGACCGCACTGTTTAGTTAAATTTTCAGGCGAGAGTAATAAATCTAGTATCCGACAGCACTAACGCAGTTTCATCTTGCTCACAGAATAATCAATATGAGAATCGCTTGTAGTCCGTACCGTACAAAGCTTTAGAAACCGCAGTTATGCCTTTGATTTAAACTTCACAGAATTCTGTCCACGTCGTACCTACAAACCAAGCTGAAATCCATCCGTTATAAATAGTCATAGTCTGGCTGCTCAGTCAATTTGCTTGATGGCAGGATGCTAGTATACTATTGCCCCGCCGTACACTGTGTAGCATTGCCTGAAATACTAACATATGGTCCCGATTCACTGTCTCTTTCCGGTTGTTGGTTGTTCATTTCTTTCTACCGTCGATCTTTGCCTTAAACTCTAAGCATTTTCGCGTGGTTCGTATTTATATCACAAGACGCGTTTTTTTATGTATATATTTCTACTACCTGTCGTCATCTCCTAATTAGCAGCAGCCATTGATGCTCCTCTGTGTAGGAGGCAGTGGCTGCTGATGCTATATGGTTGAGGATCGCCGCCAACGCCGAGTACAGCTGCCGCGATGGGTGGCCGGTCTCCGTCAAGGCTCGTACGCCCAATCCCTCCCAGCGGAATCAAATCAACAGTTACGACTAAAAGATCCAATGGGATTCAGTGCTCTGAAAAGCCTCCATTTAAACTAAGGCAGCAGGCAGGGACTTCAATTCGACGACAGCGTAAGGTGTCAGTTCATTGCCTGTTGCCTTGCTCGATAATTTTCTTCTTAACAACGCCTCATTACGACCCTAATTATACCAGGTGGAGCCGCCATTGCACAGACTCATACAGTTGTACTAACTACTGCATGCATGCTCCGTATAGATAGATGATGTTCCCTTGGTTGTCAGGTAGGTCGGTCATGCAGAAGGCTCCTTTAATAATAGGCAGCATCGAGCTTTGTATGTACTACTAGTATATATAGGCCCTGTTCGTGTCCTCTAAAATTTAAGCACTGACACATCAAAGACAATATTACTATGTATGAATATTTCTATCAATT
This sequence comes from Chloris gayana, assembly GCA_031894775.1. Lineage (NCBI taxonomy): Eukaryota > Viridiplantae > Streptophyta > Magnoliopsida > Poales > Poaceae > Chloris > Chloris gayana. The sequence goes on from JAUNZO010003454.1 coordinate 38,908, forward strand.
TAATGACAAAACCCTAGGTGCTAATTTTCGAGATGAATCTAATGAGCTTAATTAATTTAGGTTTTGCTAAAGTAATGCTACAGTAACCGTCTTCTAATCATGACTTAATTAACCTCATTAGATTCGTCTCGTAAATTAGTTTAGGGCCTGTAATTTATTTTATAATTAAACTTTATTTAATACTCTTAAATAGTAAGATTCTTTTTAATGTGACAGCTCTAAAGTTTAGACTCTAGAAAACGAACACACCCGTACTATAAGAATTAAGTCCTCTTTGAAGCCCCTGCCGCCTGCCTTACTTAAACATCGGCATCAAACTGGTTTACAGCAAAAAGAAGTTGGGACCGCTCGAAAAGTTTACATGACTAAACTGCCGGGAATCAACACATCCATCTCACCACAGTTTCAAAACGAAATACGCTATAGAACCAACTTGCAGTGAGGCGTCAGGAAACAATGTTTCCATTCTCCAGGTCTTGAGCTTCTTTTGGTCATCCGCTCTAGCCAACATGGCAGATCACCAGCTGTCCATCTTCCATCACATGAGTCACACAAGGCAGATGCTCCTCGCTTGCATCTTGGCCAGGGTCGAGTTGTACTCTTGGGTGTTCTTCAGAGGGCAAAGAGTACCTCAATTTCTGGACATCTGTATAGCCTGGCTCCACATCTGACAGGCATCTCTTCCATTTCTACTCTACGTATAAGAAATTAGTTAATTTCCTAGGGCCCACAACACAACTGAATTGGTCATATTATATACTACAGTACTAGGAATTGTTTTACCCTTGGTCTGATGTTCAGTTATGATTTTATCCTCTCCTTTTCAAATTTGTTGTTTTACCCATGCGATTTCAAAACAAAGACAAAGTTTGCCCCGGAGTAAAATATCAATTAAAAATATTGCATTTTATCCTTGTAGGAATAAACTTTGTCTTCGTTTTGAAATCGCAAGAGTAAAATCACAAAAGTTTCAAAGTAAGGTAAACTCACAATTTAGGTTGAAACCAGGGGTAGAAAACACAGATTTCTGCTCCCAAAACTAATGACCGTTAGTTTTGCGTAGTATGGTAATTGCACTGTTAATTAATGAGACATTTACATGTATTTTTCACGAAATTCAGGGACTGATATTAGATTAATGATAAACATATTTAATTAATAATGATGAATACATTTAGTTAATGTTATAAATTAATTAATTTACTAATATATATTATGAAAATAAAATTAACTATTATAAATATATCATTTTGATGATAGTACCCTCGATATGGTAAAATAATGTCCAATAGCTATCTATATTAATTCATTTTTATCATTATCTCTGGTTAGAGTTTATTCTTCTTGACATAAGCCATAGGAAAAAGTGTACTCTAGGTGGCACACATGAAGTTTTCACACTGCCGGGATGAACAAAGACACAGATTGAACCCATCTAAAATCCAGAACTCTAGTTGTGAACTGCCACACTAAACTATCCTTTGCCTCATAAAAAACTATGTAGTGTCGAGGCTATGTGGACGATTTCCTCCCACATGGTCATCGATCTGTTACCTACACAACGTCTAAATGTACGCCTAAATGTAAATCGATCATGTCAGCAGTTGGCAGCACAAATAATAGAATCCTCGAGTTGTACCTATCAGGAATAATGCCAGTAAAGATCACAGAGCTATCTCATCTTTTATTTCTATGTATCGATGTCTGACATTACACTGTACCTGTCTGGTGATAACTGATAATCACCTCTCATCAGGCATGTTTATGCCCCCAATCACGTCCTACTTGTTCGTAGAAAATCTTGCCAGGTTCACTGTGCGTCGGGGAAATGAGCAACGCGGACCATTCTACAGAGGAGAGAGAGCAGACAGACAGACACACGCACACAGAGGTCATTGAATGAAAAGTCGCTCAATCATAAAGCAATGGATTACGGAATCATTGAAGTACTTTTCTTTTTTTTCCTCTACACGTGTTGATATCAGGGGATCTTCATGTTTAGTGTCTCAGAGGAGTCAGTACAGGAATTGCGCAGTCTATGCACCCCACACTACCTCAGATCGGCCCTTTAGCGACAGGTACTTCAACCAATTAGCGACATAAGAACCATCAATCTGTAATTTCGCGTATGTAATACTTGGTCTATAGGGACGGGATTTCACCGTCGCTAGGTAGAAAGTGGTCGCGACGGGAGAAAACCCGTCGCTATAAGATATCGCCGACGCAGAGGATGGTGAGCACGCGCGCGCGCCGACGCAGAGGGTCAGGAGCACGCACGCGCGCGGTGATGTAGGGTGGTGAGCGGCGGCGCGCGTGCCGCGACGACGACGACACGGTCTGCTGAGCGCGCCGCCAATGCAGCAAGGTGGTGAGCGCGTGGTGATGCAGGGTGGTGAGCGGCGGCGCGCGTGCCGCGACGACGACAAGGGCTGTTGAGCGCCGCCAATGCAGCAAGTGCTGAGAGCACGCGCGCGCCGAAGCGGTGACCTCGATTGGATCTGAGACAGAAAGGAGCAATCGTGACGTGGGACCAAATTCCGTCGCTATGACAGCGTCACTACGAACGGTGCACTAAAACCCGTCGCTAGGACAGGGACCTATTTGGACGGGTTTCAAGAAACCATCGCTGAGACATGGACCTGTTTAGACGGTTCTCAATTAATCGTCGCTATTGCATTGCATAACATGGACGGGTCCTAAAAAACGTCTCAAATAAGTTTAACCGTCTCTATATCCTCGTCTATCACGGACGGTTGTTAAAGCACCGTCAGAGATGATGGCAATGATTCAGACGGTTAACCCTTAACCGTCACTATTGCTTCTAGATTAGACGAGACTTTTTCACCCGTCTCTACTAGTTACCGCATGTGGAATAGGACTGACGGTTTCTGAGAAAACCGTCTGTACTGGTCTGTTAGAGACGGGTTTTATAAACCCGTCGCTAGATCGCGTCTGTAAAGGCCCGATTTGAGGTAGTGCCATTTCCGTCTGACTTTCTATAATCCTTGTATCTATTCAAATGCTCTGTTTTACTATTTATACTATCCCCATATAACTGTATTCCTATCACATTCTTAGACAGTCTGCTACTGCCGGAATCCATCGTAATCAACAGGCATAAACTGTTTCATGCTATTTGAAACATCATCTATTTCAGAGTTGAACGAGAAAGTTTTCCGCAGTGCGGCTTACCTTACACACCCGACATGCGTACCATTTTAAGGACAATACGTGAACAGCAAAATCATTGAGTACACGAGGAAAGAGAACAGGGACCCTAACGACACTGTCTCTCTGTAGTCATCCTGAACTACTAGCTAGTAGTAGTACATCTGCCTATTTGTAAGGAACAAACTGTGCAGATAAGTAGTAGTACTGTAGTAGCTATAGGTCGATCAATGGCAGATTCAATTGCAAAGATTTTCGATATTAATGCAAACAGGTAAAACATGGGCCCGTGACAAGACCAAATTGTGTTAAGGATGGTGTAACCGATTGCCAATATATCCTCATGTAGCTAGTAGTACAATCGACTTGCTAGCATCGCATTCTGATGATGGATGCGGAGTGGTATTATCTAAGAGAAATTCTAGCAGTTTTCTTGAAATTCATGCATAAATTTAGGTTTTTGATGCATACACTCTTGGTATTTTTAAGATTTAATACATGGTTGCTCGAATAGCTTCCCTAAAACCTGTTCTCTATAGAGAAGATGGTAGACCTTACCTGTGGGGGATGGGTCAGTAGCAGAAATAGTTTGAGATAAAAAAATAGAAAAAATGGTGGAGCTCATCAGCTGTTGGGGATGGGTTAGAGATCCTGCTCTCTATAGAGAGGAGATGGTGGACTGTTTTTTATGCATGGAGTAAAAGAGGAAATGGGAAAGGAAAACGGCATGCTTGAGCAGGTTTTTTCAAGGAGTTTTTCGGTCCACAATATTTGCCAGTAGTTTTCCAAAACTACTTGGCAGTAGTTTGATCCAACATATAGATTTGAGATCGGAAATACACAACTACTGACAAGTATTTTATCATGTTGAGGGTAGCATCGTCAAAGCGATAGATTTATCATGATTAATTTTTATTTTTATAATAATATAAATGAAAATTAGTAATATAATTAATCTTGGATGTTAGTAATGTGTTCAATATTATTATTACAATAAATTAGTGTTCATATATCAAAACTATATTTTATGAAAAAATATAAATTTATTAATTATTAGTAAAATTATAAAAATACCCTTAAACTACTGGCAAGTAGTTTTTCAAAACTACTTGCCAATATTGTGGACCGAAAACTTCTCATTTTTTTCCTGCTCCATATAACATCTTTTTTGTGCTTTAGGAGATGGTTCTGACGGAGTTGCTATAAGGGCCACGTTTTTGCGAGGCGCGACTATGGGGTTTATTCAAATTTTCATCAATGTGATAATCTTCACTCCTCGTTATAGAATTCACAAAAACATGGTCGTCCGGAAATAATGGTCAAATCACATCGATCATTACTAAGTAGTTAGTACTAGAACCGTACCATAACAGGTACGGTTGTAACACTAAAGTCGCAACAAATACACATAAGTCACTAGACAACTGGTTATGACAAGGACCCCACGCGCATAAAACTCAATGACCCTAACGCCAAGATGCATGTGCCCGTAGCTGCAACTCTAGGTAGTATATCTCTGAAGCTTCAATTGCTAACCGCTCCTTGCCCAGGGAGGTCCACAACTAGTACGCAACAGTTTGTCTGAATCAAGCTATCTAGAGCTAACGCATCGTGCATGCATCAAGCCTGGTCAGGTGACCTTGTACTAGCTTATTACTACTAGCCTTGTGTAGGGGAGTAGGTACTAATGTCCAGTGTGCTACTACAGCATGCATACACAGTACACACAAGACATGCATGTGGCATGGCTTCACATGGAGAGTGGTACCAGTAGTGGTCCATCATCGATTAGTCTCTACCTGGCGTATGCTCGATCGATTGCCCATCTATCGGCATCGTGGGAGCTGATTGAGGATTAATACAAAGAGAACTGAAGAACGATAATAGGCTGCACTGTTCAGCCTGTTTTTCCTTGATCTCCTTCTCTCTTTCTTGTACACTACTGTTCATCCATTTCTTCGCGTATTATTTGTGTTGGGAAAGTAAGTGAGGAAGAGAGTAAAGTGTTAAAAAAAGCAGGATTTACACTTTGGTAGTACTCCTACGGATTCTTTGATTTGCTACTTTTGATTGTTCAAATTTCTGTTTATCATTTGGTACAAAATATAACCATATTACAAGTCAAGTGTAGCTTTCACGTGAATTTAAGATATCCTTCACAAGGATGTGGATGGTGTATTGATTCGTGCAATTTTTGTGTGTATGCTTATATCGATTGTATGATGCAATTGAGGTGGCTCTCTCAATGCCAGATAATTTTCAGGAACATCAACAGTGTTCACTATACAAGGCTCACTTTTGCCAACACGCTCTACAGTTAGGTCAAGTCACCTTTACCCACCTCCTCAAAATTGTCGAGAAAAGTTGTGTCGACGGTTTGCCAATAGTTCGTAACCAGCAAGTGTCCCATGAAAGTGGTTCAAAACCACTATTTTTAATTTGGCACGTTGATCTATAGATGCGATTGAAACGTCAAGGGTAACAAATCAGAGAACAGTGTCTAAATTTTTCTATTCAATACACACAATATATAAAATGAAATGCACCGCTTACTACAATTTGTATATCCAGCTTGTAACAAACTAATTGCCGGAAGGTACGAGAACCTTTTCATCTCTAAAACCACCATTCTGGTATTTTACACATCACACTCAGCAGGGCCAGAGTTAAAGGAACAAATATGCTTGCAGAACGGAGGCGGGGTCAACGTGTCATGGGAAAGGGCGAAGAACACTAAATGGCAATTGCGCAGAAAGTTACTAATGAGTCACTATTTTTATCACTTCCTACCGAAAAGTTAAAAATCAGATGTCATCTTGCCGATAAGATCTAGAAGCGTTCCAAATGATGGCACCAATCACCAGGTATATTACAAAACTTTGGAACCAAATAAAGCCCCTGCATCCGTGGGACATACTGTACAGTATTGTCTGTCCAAGGGACCACTCCAAGAATGTTAGAGAGAAAGAGGGACATTTGCGTGGAGAAGCGCGAGGAGAAACATGGAATTTCTGGGCAGAATCTACGGAGCATTCCATTCTCCCAAATGTTCTCGACATTTGCTATCTTGTTAGCTGGATCTAAGCTGCCATGGGCCTCGTAGTTCGTAGTCTAGTTGCAGCCAACAATGCAAAGCATATGAGTGCTCGACGGAAGTTGAAGAAACTGACCACACAATATCTATATATCAACTGGATCAAAATTATCAGCAGGGAGACACACACCTGCCCATGATGAAAAGCAAACTGACATATGGACGTCTCTGTCTAATTGATTTCATTAGTTAAATCTAGGATAACTTGATCATTGGACTTGGCTCACTACAGGGCTGTGCTGTGCCGTATTTGTGCGGCAGGAGAGGCAGAAGACATGCATGCAGTTTGTCCCGTGAAGCCAGGCGTTGGGTGGCGCTTATGGCAGGCATGAGTACGCCGCCGACGCGCCATCTGTGATCTCTCACGTGACGGGACCCTAGCGGGCCGGCCGGCCGGGGAATCTTCTCGCGGGATCGCCGCCGCTGCCATACGTGACTGACGCCGTCGTTTCACGTTTTCCACTTATCCTTCTCTTGCCGGTTTCCAAGCTTCTCCATCTTCCTCTGAATCCACAGTTCAAGGCGCCTTTGACCTCGATCCCCTCGTTGCAACAGCCTGACCCCAGGCAGCATCATTACCAAATCATTAGACATTATTGCTAGAGTGTACTATCTGCTTAATTACCTTATCACACACGTCGTACCGATTGGACCTATACATTTGGTTTTGAACATAAAAACGGATAAAAACTCAAAAAGAGGGATTCCTCGGAAGGTATCACACTCCCCACCATGCACCCAAGTTGTGTGATGGTACAGGGAATTACGGATGCATCAGTTTAAAGGCCGAAACCCCGGACCCACTTGCATTGCAAAAGGCCAACATTCAAACGTTTACAGGGTACCAGTTTAACCTCACTAGGCTCTCAAATTGACTACAAAACCTCTCGTCTCTCCGAACTACGTAATCAGACATTGTTCCTTTTCGGCCATGCAAACCAAATTCTCATACTGCTGTTATATGAGGCGGTCTTCTCAACTTGACCTCCAGCATAGCGATCATCAGCTTGAAGCTTTCTAGTTCAGTGCCGGACAAGGTATCTGCCAAGTATATCTAATCTTCTAATCATAGACAATAGTCCTTCTCAGACTTGCACCATCCCCTTCCATACTATATTCTGAAAAACGAAACGATTCCTCAATTTTCATAGATTCCACATGGTTGCTACAAGAGTGACTTTTGCGGGCATAGGGCATGTGCCCATCCTAGCTTTATTATTAATTATTGTTCAATATAAATATTGGATCTCTGATCATATTATTAAACATGTCAGACTAGTTGTAGATATGTTGTCAAATCATAATTCAATTTGACATTTCTGCACTTCAAATTATGATTTAACACATTAATGAGATATATGTACAACTAGTCTCACACGTTTAATAATATAATCAGATATTCAATATTTATATTGAACCATAATTAATAATTAAAGTAGGGTGGGCACATGCCCATGTGTTGACTGAAGTATTTTTCGTTGTAGAAACCATGTTAACTAAACCATACTTTTTGTTGCTGATCCATTACCAGCAACACTTTCATAATTATTTTCTAATCTAACTTTGAGGTTATCAATTAATTCAGACTGCATACATCTTGCTACTATGCGATCAAAAAGCAGATGGTTTATTGATTCCTTCTCGTTACAAAAGACACAAGATGATTCCTTCTCGTTACAAAAGACACAAGACAAGTCTTCTACTTTCTGCTTTATTGCCAGATTGTCTCCTGTTAATAGTCAATGATTTAATCTTAGCTCGGTCCAGGTGATGGCCAGGGCTACAACGTGTTTGGTCTTGAGCACAATAGTTCACCGTCTCTCTGAGATGGACAATTGTGCCGCTAGCTCTAAGTTGAAGCCTTGCTCGATGTGTGGTGTCACGCATGTTCATCAACTTCATACTTGTAAGGTGAGAAATAATGGACAACTTATTCTGGCCTTTGTTGATGCCGAAGCACCATCACACAATTACTCAAGTATGTCCATGTACAGGAGCATGCTTCTGCGTCTAGGAAAACAGACCTGACCATTTTGGCAACCCAATCTGACCTGTTTTGTTAGGGTCTTGTCGAAAAGCCGGCGAAGTATTACCTGGAAGGGACCTTGTCGAGGAAAGTGTACGTCATGTTTTCTGAGCATCAGTATGCCGTCTAGGATGCCTCCAATCAACGTTAAGATGAACCAAGAACAGCTACGGGTTGAAAGAAGGATTGAGGGAAGATCAAAGGAACAAGAAACAGAAAAAATAGATTTTGATCGATCGGGTTATACTCAATCGATTATGACTGTGTCAAATTTATCTTTTGACAACATCTTCCAAATCAGCTATTATGAAAACCATTTTAGTCATTTTTTTCCAGGTTGCCAATTTTAGTTGTGGACAATCCTCATTCCTCATATAATCCAGGTCCGTTCAATTCAGTGTGTAGTGTGCCAACAACAATTCGATCAAATAAAATTAAACATTCACACTTGGACACCAGCTTCATCTGGGTTGTGATGTTGATATATGTACCACAGTTATGTTCCTTTACACCTGAGTTGTGATTAATTTGCCACTAATGATTTCCTACATACAAAGAAGAGCATGCAAATCATTAGTTTCAATTTTACGTGTACATAAGAATCATACTTTTATTTTCTTCAAAGACATTAATTAATTGAACATATGTGTAATTAGATTTTAGGGCTAATGCAACTGAATTTTATGCCGTGAACAAGTTAAATAATTGAATATGCATCATATGTAGTTCCTCAATGAAGAATAAAAAGCTTTTCAAAAATTTTGAGACCAAACATTTAGACTGAAGAAAGTCTATTTCACTACCCTCAACTTTTCAATTTATCTTTTTGGCCTTCAAATACATCTTGCCTCACTTTACTTGGATAACCTATTTACTCTAGGCCAATTCACACCAAGTTGACATTCTCTATTTTATATCTCCTCATAGAAGGTGTGATTTCAGTCCCATTTTTGTAAGCAGAAAAACTTCATCAGAAATTTTGATATCTTGGTACCATATATTTAAAAGATGCTATCAATGTACCAATTAAAATACCAAAAAAATCAGTGTACCTTTCTATTTTGATATTAGTTTTGCAGGTTATGAGTACCTTTCCAAGGCTGCATTCTGACTAAATTTCATTCAAGAAACAACGAAGTAGTTGGAAAAATAAGAAGATGAAGCCAAATTACATGGTTGAAGTGTCCATGATGAAACCTTCATCATATGAAACTGAAACTCCCAATTTGGAGTATAGATACAAAAGTTATGTCATTTGGAAAATACACCCAGGTTGCAAAATCATAAGTTCCAGTTTTTACAGATTTACATTGTGGGGTGAAGACCAAACATTCCAATTGGAATACAAAGGTTTCATTTTTGCAATTAGAGAATAATATTCATGTTTGGCAAGGAAATGGTAAGAGTTTCAACTCCTATCAGAACTAGAACTCCCCACCATCTATATACAAAGACAAAAAATCATTTTTCTTTTATTATTATTTTTGTTTATCCTTTTGCCCTACCTTTTTCAACCCAAATTTATATTTTTACTTCGTCTTGATGGTGGTGGAAGGCATTGTGCTAATCCCATCAATGCTAGGACAAACCTAAGCATGCTTGCCTAATGGGGGTCCCTCGAGGACAGGCATTCCTTAAATTCCGTCGGAACCCAAACAAAATTGGAAGTTCCAGCGGACTTGAACTTACTTAAGAACATGGTTTCACATCTACAGATACAATGAAAGTAAGAATTACGCTAATTTTTTTACATAGGTTTTAAAAATGTAACTATTTTAAAAGATATTGTTTCACAAATAACTGAGGAAACTATATTCTTTTTGAATAACTTAGTAAAATATACGCGAGCAAACACATCTCTTTTTGGTGAAGAAAAGGGGATTGTATTATAATTTTAAGAAATAAACTCCTTGTAGCAAAGAAATAAACTCCTTGTAGCAACAACGCCACAAGACAAAAAAAAAGATAAATAAAGTCTCATCTTCTCCAACACATTTTGATTTGTCAATAGAGAGAAAGAAGATTGTTGAAATCAAAGTTTCCTTCAACCACTAGTTGATTATGAGGGGCACCAAAGTTTGCTGAAGCTGTCTAATGATAAATGAGAAGCGACTAAATCTCCAAATGTGTGTGAGGATATCTTCGTAAAAGGAAAGTATAATGCTACAAAACAGTCTCCTTTTCGCTCTGTTTGATTGATGCTACAAGAAAGCTTCAAATGTTGGCTGGATCCAAGATTCCAAGCCATTCACAATCCAACATATATAATGTAAATAGATGAGACAGACTGGCCAATCCACCACCTTTTTCTTCTTGATTCGTTGACAAACCAAAAAACATATCTAAATTTTCCCAAACACGTACATGTGATGCCTTGCTAGATTTCTGTGGACAGCGATTTGCATCGACTCAAAGGCACAATCCAACCGGGCCCAAAATTCTCGGGATCATCTGAACACATGTGGTCACCACAATCCTAAATTACATCGATGTTTAATTTGCAGCATACTGCATAGCTAGCCGCTGAAGGTACACCGTCGGAGTTAACTCACATGGCAGATGAGTCACGTCAAAGTACAGTCGCTGCATCAATCAACTAAATGCTGCTTTTGCCATGTGGTCCATGAGCTTAAAGGAATGTGGATCAACCTTGACTTTAAGCTAAAGCCCTTCCATCTTTTCGCTGTACCCTAGCTAACGTGCATATATACGTGGATGGTGTGATACGTATTGCCGTCTATATATATGCAGATGGTATATTTAGAAGTATAAGATGGAATGCTAGAGCATGTATTGAACGATACTAGATGTTAGAGACCCCTAGATGTTACTGCAGTGTGGTAAAATTTGTTTTATGTATCTGGCATCAAAGTTATGCAGTACAGTTTAATTAGGCCAATATCAGTAAAGCTGCAGCTGGTATATGAAGATTTGAGAATGTTGAACCAATGTAAGAGTGGCCGTTCAAAGCACTACTTAGTTACATCAAAAGCATTGGGCATGGGCCTACCTTTTACTATCTTCCAGACTGAACCACGATGTTCTGTAATTTTATCTCCAAATTTTTTACAATAATCAGGTTGGTCAATGCACAGATCACATTCTGAATTTTCGTCTTCATTCACATATCTGAAATGGAAATTTTTATAAAGTTATTTTGAATTATATTATTCTTTTGTTCTACTCTTCTACTCCCTTCAGTACGGCCAGTCTCAATAGGAGTGTCATGGTAGTGTCATGAGCATTAAATTTGCTGACATGGCATGAGAGAGAAGAGGAGAGGTGTCATGGGATCAGAGATGAGTGTCATCACTATGACCCTCCACGGACACGGTTCTTAAAAAATTCTTTTTGGTAACTGTGTGATGACACTCTCCACTGAGACTGGCCTACTAGAAAATCAAATCGATGCATAGATCACAAATGATAACAAGTGTTGCTACGACTTAAACCGACCATGATGGCCTCAAAGCGGGGACTAGGGAACGTCAACCTAGCTAGAGGGTGCCATTCCCCATGTGCTAGAAAGACATGCACTGGCGCTGATGTAACATTGGAGTTTGGAGGGCTGGTGGTAGCAATAAACCTGCATAGGGGAGTCAAACTAGGGTCGTTGTGTCCTTATTGTGTGCGGAAAGATGGGCATGTGAGGATGGCGCAATAAACCCAGACAGCAAGGTTGCTGGATGCTGGCGATAGGGATGGGAATATCTGGGGAGCCACGACCGACGCCGCCTCTCTAAGCAAAGGCCTAGGGATTATTGTTGATCTACTCAATCGATTATCTCCTTGGTTCACTAATTTTGTTTGTTAATTTGACATTGACCAGTTAACTAATACACTACTCTCCCTAGGATTTACTACTACTGTGACCTATGAAGCTTGTATTGTCAGAGCACTCATAATAACATGACAACGAATAGACAAGAGTGGTCTAATTTCTATTGTCAGAGCACTCATAATAACATGAAAACGAATTAGAGCTTAATTTGCCGCTGGGAGAGCCTAGTGAAAATGCAGGACAAATGCTCGACACAGTCGTACAGGCTACAGGGACTGCGACTGTTCAGTTGTGATGGTGCAAGCCCAGCTACTAGAGTTATCATCAAAGACATTATTTATTGCCCTAAACTGGTTATATGCCCCAGATCGCATAGCACAGTGACATTTGATTTAATGAATGCATATTTTTTTAATCAACAACCAAATTTCTCCCAACTCAATTATAAAAACAATTATGCATAAAAAATGTGAATCAATGCTAAATATTAAGAAAATACTGAAAGTATACTCCTCCCTGGGCACCAAATTGCATCAAGTTGCTCCAATTTGATTTCCTCAAAATCTTCTAAGAGAAAACAAACTCACCAGGAATTCTATCTGTGTGTGGGCCGGGGCGGTTTTGGCGCCAAGTATGTGAATAAACAAGCAAGCCATTTGTGGCATAACGGCACACAAAAGCCTACCATAGTGGAAACTGGCTTGTTTGATGAGCATATAAAGAGCATGTAGATTATTATGGTGGTGGATGGGAGGCAACAGGAAAACATCAAAACCATGGACACGATCAGACATGTAACAGTATTGGACTGTACTACAAAAAATTGTGAATTGTCACCCACAAACAAACCATGCCAATCAAAACAATATGTCTAGCTAGACAGCTAGCACAATCACACTCTCATGAACATGATGGAGAAACAAAACTAGCTATGGAAATGATCTTTTTTTTTTGCTAAACAACCTTATAGGGGTATAAAACTGGACGTGACTAACTTTGTTTCAGGTAAATATAAATTCTCTCTCGATATAAAAAAACTAACAAAATTCTACTTTTGGTTTCATAAAAGAAACAAATAAGAAAAATGAGGCAAGAGTGGTCATATTGTGCTAGCAACAAATGCAATCAATTGACTTGATGCATTTTCTCCAAACTACCACGGATATGTTCCCTATTTTCCTCGACCGACAATTAAAGTGCATTTTGAAATTAAATCACACATTTCGCCCCAAAAGAGTTAAGAAACAAAAACCGAGAGAATGGGAATTTCATATGTTAAAATCTGAACCACAAGGACCAAAGCTGAAAAAGGAGGGTATACAATAATATTTGTACCACTACTACTGTACTAGAGTGGATAATTTACCATAAAGGGTAAATAAGCTGATTACTGCAGAAATTTTGATTTACCGAGCTTCTGCATACTAGCTTTGCCATGTCTGTTTGGCATGCATACATGTCTAAGCAATCCGGGGTACCCATATATAACAAGAAGTTAAGAGCATTTGTGCGTTGTACAAGTATGTCAAATAGTTTGGATTTTGTTATTCATACGTTTGTCCAAGGTGTGTATTTTTTTCTTCCTATCCTAGAATTTCATTACTTTTTGGGCAACGAAATTACAGAATGTTCAAAAGTAAATACCAGGTTCGACTACTACTACTAAACTAAAGCAACAGGTTAGCCTTCCCGGGAGGCTATGGATGTCCTATTACAAGGCGTTTAAGCCTGATTCATTTTTCATGGTCTTTCATCCTTTCAGGACGCTTCCTTCTTCTTCCGTCATGCCAGCCTCTAGTCCATCCTTCCGCTGATTCAATGGTCAGGACTCCGCCTCCATCCCATCATGCTCGTCATTCCTGGCCGGGTGGGTTGCCACCGTATTTTTGTGGAGCACCTTCGCACCGGTTTCTAGGCATTGTTTGTCAGCTCCCTTTGTGTAGGCCTGTCCAATATGAAAGAAAAAACTCATGGATAGCACAATATTTGGCTCGGTGATCGAATTTGTTTTTCCACAAACCCAAATTGCCCAGCATATCCCAGCGAGGCCGACAAAATGGAATTTTTCCAACTTGTGTATTTATCTAAATCGAAATAAAATTTATTGTAGATAGAAAATGTTCGAAAGGTTAGTTTGGCGATAAGTTGCCAAGAAAGTATAGTTTCGTGAACTTTAAGCATAAATATACTTTTGGCTCCTTTTTGGTCCCGCCACGGCTGTCATTTTCCCATGCGCGTACACAAGCAACCCTGGCCCTTCCTGGTTTGTCACATCTCCTCTCCTCCCCAATAATACATTGCCCATCTGTATTTATACTCTCATCTTATCACTATCTTCCTCATCTGTCTCAAGCCCTGCCTTTAATACCAAAACCTAACCAAGACAAGTTGACAGAACAAAAAACCTATATGGATATACTTATGCCCTAATAATATCTCTGTGTGATATCTTTATCAGTGAATAGGAGAGAGAGAAACCGAAGCAGTGGCTCGGCTCCAGTGTGTAGAATGAATAGAGACACGCACACACAAAAAAAGAGGCACCACACACCGAAGAGGCACGCACCACAAAACACAAGCAGAAACAAACACCTCCCAAGAATACCAAGAACCTTCCTCAGCTACCCTCCTACGCAGCTAGCTAAGCTTTCCCTCTTCTCCCTTATTGCGCTATCTTCTATCGCTACCAAGCCGCTTGTTGGCTCTGGTCGGCGGCCGAGAGGGGATAGCTGCATCTATGGAGGCGGCAGCGTCGGCGCCGGACCTCTCGCTGCACATCAGCCTGCCGAGCAATAGCGGCAGCAGCGCCGCGTCGCCGTCGCCCACCCCTGGGCTCGTGGGCGCTGGCGTTGGGGCGCGCGGCGGCGCCGCCGGCTCTTTGGGAGGAGGAGGCGGCGGGGACCCGTGGCGGCGGCTGAACGGGTCCACGGCGTCGACGGAGCTGTCGCTCTCGCCGCCGCCGCGGCAGCAGGAAGCGGCCCTTCCGTGGCGGCTGCGAAATTCCCCTTCCTCGGCAGACGCCGCAGCCTCGTTCCTTCCGGTGACCGTGCCACGCGTCGCCCTCGACGCCGCGGCCGCGGCGGAGGCGGCTCGGGCGCGGCCAATCAACGGCGTGCCTGTCTACAGCGGCGGCAGCCCGGGCGCCGCCGGCTCGTCCCCTTTCTCGCCGGCGGCGGCGATTACCGGCACCAGCGCCACCACCACCACCACCCCAAGGTCGGGCTCTACAACCCCTACCCGTCCTCCGCGTGGCCGACCACGTCGCTACGCTCCTCCTCCTCCCCCACGGCGCCGGCGCCAGCGTCCGTGGACACCGCGACAGCGGCGTTCCTCTCGCCGTCGGCGTACCACCGGATGCTCTCCGGCACCGGGCGGCTCCACCTCCACGGCGCGCTCGCCGACACGCTCCGCGGCTACGGCGGCGGGCACCACCAGCAGCAGCATCACTTCGGCAGCCTGGCCTCGTCGCGGTACATGCCGCGGCTGCCGGCGTCGCGGCGCGGGATGCGCGCGCCGCGGATGCGGTGGACGAGCACGCTGCACGCGCGCTTCGTCCACGCCGTCGAGCTCCTCGGCGGACACGAGCGTGAGTCGGATTATTATCTCTCTAGCTAGTCTCCAACCCCCGCTCCTGCTAGCTAGCGCCAATTCAAGCTCCTCCATTTCTCCGCAGTTCAAGAAGACATTTCTCGCCAATCTTGGATGATTTCATGCAAGATTGTTAACTACTTCTCCGATTATTTCCAAAAAGAAACAACTACTACGACTCGGCTGAATTTTCTTTCGCCGCATATGCATGCAGGTGCCACGCCCAAGTCGGTGCTTGAGCTCATGGACGTCAAGGATCTGACGCTAGCGCATGTGAAGAGCCATTTGCAGGCAAGATAGATTATCAAACTCTCCTCCCCCGAAGTAATTGTACCATTCGATTCTTCAATTTTGTGGTCTTCTGCTTCTTGCCACTCTTCATCTTCTTCTTCCATGGGAGTAGTTCCGGTTCGTGCACAACGAGCAAGCTTCTGAAACGACTGAGCAGGCACGGATTCCCATGGATTTGTGCATCAGCAAGTGCAGCTGAATGAGAGAGAAGGCCCGGTGTGCATGTGCACTTGCGATTGACCATGCAAGCAACTGACATCCCTAGAGAGAGGAAAAGGGAGAGCTCAGTAGCTAGCTAGAGAGAGAGAGGAGATCAGATGCGTGGGAGTGTGTGCAAGAAAAGGTACCATCATTGCGCAATAATGCAATGTGTGTCTGCTCCTGCATGCTGACCAAGCGCAAGCTCCAAAGCACTCAGGATTCAGCAAACGCTTCAGAGGAGAGAGAGGAGGGAGAATCCCATGATTTTTTTCTTTTTTTTTCTTGGATTTTCGTGCTGCTGCCATTTCTCTTCAGCAATCTTTGTGGAATCCGCGGTGCTTTTCACCTTTTTCCCTCCCCATCCCAAACAGATAGTGTGTTTGCAGCTTTGCTTTCTTGGTCATTCTTTTCTTGCTGCCCCTTTTACAGATGTATAGGACCGTGAAGAGCACTGACAAGCCTGCAACCTCCTCAGGTAAACCATACTTCTACCAGTAGTAGTTGTCCTAATAGCACATATATACTCGGATGATTAATAAAATTCCAATCCTTTGTCAAATTAAACTCACTGTCAAACAACATTTCCTGCACCTTAATTAGGACCGATTGATGGTGGTGGCTCCGGCGATGAGGACCTCCACAACGCTGAGCAGGCTCAGTCAGCCGGGGACATCAGCCGGCAGCCATTCCCAGGGCACCGGTCGGCCTCTTCTGATGGAGCGACGAGCCATGCTGGCGGCGGTGACCTGGAGTGCTCCTCGCCAGATGATTCCGACGGCTCTAGGGCGCGCAGCACTTCATCAAGGTATATATGAGTGTACACTTCCTACTCATGGCATGCTATATCCTCGATGTTGCAGAAATACAGGTTGATTTTTCTCTTCATCTGGCTATTATTGGTATGTCACCGGACAAATTTGCAAATAAGAGCTTATAGGACTTAGGAGCAACCAAACTTTATCGTTAGCAGTCAGTTAGCACTAGCAAGTTGTGAAAAGGTGAGATGGCTTAGCTCAAAGCATCAAAAGGTGTTTGGCCCTACATAGACATAGAGAGAGTCTGATCTGTCATTGACTTAATCAGCAGCATGCAATGGCAAGTCCAAAGTGTATGCATGTGTTACTACTGTAGTTTCTTGGGATTTGGACTTGTCCTCATCCAATCTCTCTCTCTCTCTCTCATCTCGTTCGCTCTCGCTAGGAGCTGCTTCTTTTGCCTTTTTCTTACCAATGTCTTGCTGCATTTGGCATTCGCAACAGCATGTGGCCTTTGACCTCGTCACAACTTTCATGCATATTTGCATCTAGCGATATACTCTATGTCTTGTTCTGCGCGCTTCTTTCTTTTGAGCTGATTTGATCCCAGAATCGATGATATTTGCTGTTAACTTAACCATTAAAAGTCAACGTACGTTCACAGAAAGGTAGATGCTCCTCGTATAGTAGTATGTCTTTTTACACGTGGGCATCTCACGACGACACTCTTCAATCTCCGGACAAAACTGTCCACAAATAAGAATTCCATGACGAGGCATAATTGGTGTGTTTTTGTTCAAGCCATCATGTAAAAAGTTCAGTTCTGCATGAAGTAAGTATCTCAAAACTATATGCAGGTGCTTACCTCCAAATGCGAACATTGTGTCACATGAAAAGTTGGATTTTCCAAAAATATTGTCGAATACGAAAATGTGCTATTTTCATCCCAGTGTATAAGTATTTTGGCTATGCATGTAGACATGTACTTGTCAAGGTAAATAAATAGCCCAACAAAAATGCTTATGAGACCAAGGTAGTTTATTATTTGGATGCTAGATGACACATGACACTTTGCATGAATTTTATTGGCAGCATTGTTGCAGGCAGAAATCATTGAATTTTACACCTTTATGGTAAGACAATCCATATTGTATTTGTTCCGCATCAAATTTAAAATAAACTCATATACAAAAAACTTTGACATTATGGTATTTATAAGGTGCTATGTAGAGGCTGTTTGGAACCGCTAGCTAATAGGATCGGAGTAGGCTGTACTCTATAGCTAACTATTATCTGAGTTACTAGGTTGGGCTAGTAATACTAAGACAATAGTTATCCAGGTGGTTCGCTAACAATTAGCTGGGGTGCTTACAACCACTAGAGATAATTTTAGTAGCTACTCAGTATAACATGCAGGCTAATATCATCATTGCTAGCCAAGTTGGTGATATTTGATGTCGTATTTAAGCATGTGCCATCATCAATAGTAGAAGAAAATTTCTTGCAGTGATCAGTTTTTATTAATAAGTAATTAAAGGGCTGGCGGTGTGTTGCGGTGAAGCAGGGCATGTGTGGTTTTGGGGGACAAAGCTCTGTCATGTACTGTCACATTATTGCCTAATGTGGTGGCTGATGAGTAGTATGAACACATTTTATTTATCTGGATGAAACATCATGATAGATATGGCGGGAGTTGGTTAGTGCCAAATATATGAAGGATGGAATTAAACCATATCATCTTCCAAACAATTTCTAGTCCATTGGTATTAGTAATCCAATAACCTATGCCGTACCTTATCGAACAGGGCAAGCTTCTTGGAGTCATTAGGCGCATGTTATTTGTTACTTCGCACGGGCATCATGAACAGTGCTTGATGCTGTTCCTGTACTGTAAACAAGTATTTTGTACCAACACTATAGCCCTTTTGAATGATCTGTTGCCTAGAAATTTAAATCTGTACGTGTCTTATATCTAGCTAGGCACTTTGTGTTGATTGCTGACACTTGTACATACTATCACTATTTGGAATTAAAAGCGTCACAAAAAGTAGAAGCAATAGTATGCTGTAGGGCAATACTCATCGTGTTTGCTAGTAGTAACTGCTAGCTGCGTACTGCACCCTGAACAGTAGCACTAACAATTTTTCCAAACGACCATTTCTCTTCAGAGATCAATGGCCACCTTCAAGTGCATGCAACGGGGACACCTATCGTTCAGTTGGTGTTTCATCCACCATTGAGGTATATTTGTGTATGTGCTTCGTTACTTTTGTCTGACCATCAACTTCTTCTTTGACACTAACATGTTAGCGTGTGTTGGACCAGGATGGCATGGAACCTTGCAGACCATTGGCCGGCATGCATCATGTATCAAACCAACAAATGGGCCGCCCAAGCCTGGAGTTCACGTTGGGGAGACCGAATTGGGATGGTGCAGAACATGATTAGCAGCGCTAACTAGATATATGAAGTGATCATTAGTTCAACCATATAGTACTTACCATGCCATTGGTCCTGCAAGTGAAGAATTCAGAAAATGTGATGAACCAAAAAGAGACATGGGCGCTGTCTTCTCTTTTCCTTGACTTTTTGTTAACTTTTCTCTTTCTTGGGGGAACGAAAAGTGTAGCAGATTTATCATGAAATCGAGCTACAGTGGGAGCATACATTATATCCATCCCACGAGTTGGCCTAACAGCTGGCTGAATGTATCATAATGTTGCATATTAAAGGAGGAAAGAAAATCTAACCAGATGATATGTATTATCATGATGATTTTTTTATGATATATATCCATAACGTTTTTTACTGTCTTTAGTTTCACAATACTAATATGGACCAGGCACTTGACCAATTTTGTAAAGCAAACATGCTATGTGTACATATATTTAGCTCGTGAAAATTAATTATGTTTGTGTTACAAAACATACGCAGAAATTAATTGCATCTCTGCCGGAGAAAAAATTGCATGAACTAAATTACATTTTTAGTTAAATGAGAGGGAGACAAAGGATAAATAAGCTAGAGTAGTTATTTTTGTCACAATTTGTCCACATTTGGTAAAAGTAGACATGACGATCTTCAATCATAGGTGCACGCTAGGACCATACAAACATTGTTTATTAATGCCTGTCATTTTATTTGACCAACCATTATAGTGCTAAGTACAGTATGTGTGTAATTAATCCCGATTAAAAAATACTACTATGTAGAGTCGCCCTTCATTTTGCTTGCTTCACATAGGCAAGTTAATACCGAAGCAGAAGACTTATTGAACATGGCTAATGGACACAGATTTGATTGCCTTCGAAATGTTCTATCTGAGTAAAGGAACTCGACGGTCATAAGAATTCCATGTAATATGATTATCCAAAAACAATAAACTATATACAACCCAGTAAATGAGCTCTCAATATGCCAGATTTTTTGCCTCTTGAAAAGATTTTACTGTGGAGTACTAATAACACGTACAATTAATTACTGTGGAGTGTATCCAATTTCCCGGATACCAGCAATGCAAGAAGATAAAGGCCGAGGTGAACAATGAGGCTAGAAAGGGTGCAAAAAGAAGCAGCAACCCAATCATAAAGCAATGGATTGCAAAATCATTTTAGCAGTGGTCCATGTCTCCCTGTCCCCTCATTGATGTCACCGCATCGTTCCCTTCCCTTGTCGGTTCCATCGCTCATCAGTGCAGTCAGTTGAGAGAGAGAGAGAGAGAGAGAGAGAGAGAGAGAGAGAGAGGGGCAAAAAAGCAGGCAACAGCACAAGGGAAATAAAGGCATGTTCTGTGTAACATCTGTGTGATGTTCCTGTGCCCACTTCAATGTCTTGTCCGATCCGTCTCTTTCCCTCTTTTCGCCTTGCCTGCGCTGCGCTCCATCACACGGCCATTCATTTGCATGGGGCCTTTTTAACCCGTGCAGGCATGTTTGGACCACCGTCTAGTGTAGCCGTCCCCGCTGTGCCCATCCATTCTCACTGGGCGTGCAGATCAGTACTACGTTGGTCATGTTTATGGTCAATTCGAAATCGAATTTCCATTTGAAACGTGCCTGCCTTTTGCATAGCATATAATGTTTGGATTCATGGCTAAAATCTTTGACTAATAAAAAATGGATATGTCTACCTCTTGATAAAGGTTTTCCTTCTTACTTTTTTTCTATCTCTAACATGTGGAGAGTGGTATTTTTGAATTTAGTTGTTTTTTCCTAAAATTTAGGAGTTCTCAGGAAGGTTGAAGTGATTAATGGTCTATAGTTTAGAATATTTTAGAAGGTTTTGTTTGAGGCAAAAGTAGCTAAAGTTTAGGAGGTAGATTCAAAGAGGACCTAAATGAATGACCTGCAGTTGTCTTATCCCTGCAAGATTAGTTTTTACTATAGTAATACAAAATATTACTTCATCCGTTCTAAAATGTAATCATTTGTTGACTTTTTAAAATTACGTTTGATTGTTTGTCCTATAAATTTTCCTAGGAAAATAGCCTCTCCATTTTTTGGCCACGTCACTTGTAACCGTGGGGGTCACGGGCTTTCTTCCGTTCTTCCCTACTAAGTTCACGGTGGGGCAGGGGGTAACCACTTACTACTGTACCCCTTTCATTTTTCATCAAAAGAAACAAAAAGAAAGAAAAAAATAGAAAAGCATAGAGAACCCCACGCTATAAGAAAAATAGACTATAGCCACGGTTAAAAGGGGCTCGTAGCCGCGGTATGGGAACCGCGGCTACGACCCGTAACTACGAGATAAAACGCTTCAGCCATGTCACCCAGATCAATCGTGGCTATTGCCGTAACTAAAAAACAAAAAAAGTTGGGGCCCATGTGGGCCCACACGTCACCGAAGCCGCCGTCGTCGTCGTGACCCGGCTTGCCGCCGCCGCCGTCCGGACCCGGCCACCCGCCACCCGTGCGCCGCCGCCGCGTGGAGGAAAAGGTCGGCCGGATCTAGCCCCGGTGCGTTGCCTCCGCCGCCCGTCGTTGCGAGCCGCCCGCCGCCCGCCTGCCATCGCCGGCCGCTCGCCGCCCCAAGCACCGCCGCCGCCGTGCGGAGGAGGGGCTGGCCAGATCCGGACCCCGCCCGCCGCCCCAAGCACCGCCGCCACCGTGCGGAGGAGGGGCTGGCTGGATCCGAGCCCCGCCCGTCGCCCCAAGCACCGCCGCCGCCGTGCGAAGGAGGGGGCTGGCCGGATCCGGCCCCCGCCCGCCGTCGCGAGCCGCCCGTCGCCCCAAGCATCGCCGCCGCGGTGCGGAGGATGGGAGCTAGCCGGATCCGGCCCCCGCCGCCGTGCGGAGGAGGGGCCTGGCCGCATCCGGCCCCCGCTAGCCGTCGCGAGCCGCCCGTCGCCCCAAGCATCGCCGCGCCGTGTGGAGGAGGGGGTCGGTGAGACACACACACACACACACACGGATAGATAGATAGATAGATAGATAGATAGATAGATAGATAGATAGATAGATAGATAGATAGAGAGAGAGAGAGAGAGAGAGAGAGAGAGAGAGAGAGAGAGAGAGAGAGAGAGAGAGAGCATGGGTGTGTGGGTGGGTGGGTGAGGGGCGGCGCCTGGGGGACCGAGATTGACTAGGGCTTGACCGGGTGTTAGTTTTATATGGAGTGTGGGTGGTGTGGGAGGTGAAGGTGGTGAAGAAAGATAAACCGTGTCTACAAATAGAGACCCATCTATAGCCACGATTCACAAATGAACGGTGGCTACGGATGGGCCTCTGTTTCTAGCCACGGTTCATCTTTTGGTCGTCTCTATTATTTTTTGTGTCCTGTAGCTATAGCTAATTTTTGTTATAGTGCAATTGGTCCAACACCCTCCCTTACATACCGTTTATTTTATTGTTTAACATTATATTTCGATATTGTTACTTTTTATAGATACTGCGTTAATATAGTATTTGTTGCAGCGATAAATATACCACTTGAGGATACATAAACATATATATTGGTATTAAGAAAAGTAAAAGTAGTTATGATATATGTTGCATGCAACAAGGAGTCGTGAGACAGGCTGGTAGTAGCCTCATTGCCGGCTTACACTATGACTCTCCATTGAGACGAGCTTTATACACTCAGTTAAATACTGGTATTCCTCATACTGCAAATAAATACTATCGGCATAACACAAACTCATGACCCCTCACATATTTAAGTCTTACTAGCTTGCAATCCAACACAACCACACACTCATAATTTCGTTTCACTTTATTTATCTCCACATAATGCCCCACACACACCGCATTGTTTTTCTATATCTTGACCACCGATATCCTATCGTTAAATGTTTGCTTCTCAGCGGATGATCTTGTCTAGCTAGCTGGCATGAGATGACCCTGGCAAATGTATGCCATGCTTTGACCTTTACTTAAACAACCTACCGCAACATGCTCTGCTATCTAAATATTAGATAGAAAAATAAGTGGTGTGTGAGGGGCACTGTGTACACTCGTAAAATGCTAGCGTGTACACTCTCGTTCACTCATCCAATTGCTAATCTATATGCTACCATACGGCCATACCGTTATTTAAACTGTAGAAGATCTAATCACCAATTCCCACCATTTAGACGCCCACCCACCCATCCAAAGTTTTCCTATATAAGTTTCCTCTTGTCCGCACAAATTCACTATCCTCGTTTCCTTTATTAGGTGTGGTATTAGAAAGGATGGTGAGGATGGGATGGGAAGCTTAAGGTGCTCAATTGTACTCCCTACTAGTGATGATTAGTCAATCTTGCTCCTTTGTGATGGTCCCAATTGTCGAGCAAGAATAGGCTACCTATTGAGGGATCCGATGACAGCTAAGGTATTTTGAGGACAATATAGCTTGCCAATGGCTTTGACATGGATGGACGATGTGTATTGGCATTGTCCATTACTGGACGAATGTGTGTTGTGCATGCTTTTCCTATATTATGATAGTGTGTACTTTTTTCACATTACTTTTCTCACGTGCCAATTACTATTCATGATTCTACTAATTGATACACAAAGAAAAAAAAGACTATGTTTCCTCTTTCTTCTTGTTTGTTCTTGATATATGCAAGGTACCCGTAGCTTCCCAGGTTTGATCTCCTAGAAAATAATCAACGATATATCTTCTCCTTCTTTTTTGCATAATGCATGTCTAGCGAAGTAGAGTATTGTCTCCTTGGTCTTTTTGGCATTGACAGCAAAGGCAGTTGAAGTGGATTTGCAAGGGTTTGGAACCCGGAGGTAAGGATAGATTGAAGTGGATATTGGAGTGTTGGGATGATGATAGAGTACAACTGACTGAGGATGTTTATGGACTGTAAATTATGCGATTTGATATGATGAAATTGAAGCTTCAATAAAACATTATCTGGGCACAAATATAATGGAAGAAACATGAATGCGGTTTGAGCACACTCGAGGAAGAAATAGGCTTTCAATTATATATATAACAACGCTAACATGTCACTATGCGCTATTAGTATACTTTTAACAGTACAAGAAATGCAGTCTTTTGTGAGTTGTAACAAAAAGTGCATCATTGAACATAACTTCATCCACGACGAATCCAAAAGTGTCACATCATTGTGACGGCACGCACGTGTTACTGAGCAACATAGAATGTCATAAAACGTGTCTCGTACGACCCTTTTACCATCCATGCCTGTATAGTAAAATGGGTCACATTGACCCGTCCAAGAGAACTGTTTTTCTTTACTCCCAAAATTGTTCAGCCCAGATAATGCAATTTTAACTGTACAATCACGGTCTTCTTACCACTACTACAAACCTGCCCTGTAGCAGCGGGCCAAAACCCGCTATAGCGGCGGGTATTGCGGCCCACCGCTACGGCTCCGCAGTTACAAATAAAACATAACAACGGCGAAAACATCGTCGACCGCCATAAAAGAAGCTCACGGTAGCGGCGGGTGTTATCTTCACCCGCCGCTACTAAGAAACGAGAAAAACAAAAAAAGCCCAAGCCCGGGCCCGGCCGGCCCACACGGACAACGTCCGTGTCGTGCCAAATCTGGGCGCCGCCGCCGGAGAGATGGCCAACAGGACGCCGGCCCGCCACCGCCCGCCGCGGCCCCCGCGTGTGACGACGCGCCGCTACCGCCACCGCGTGGAGGCGAGCCGCGGCCCCCGCGCGCCGTGCCACGCCGCCATTGGCGCGTGGAGGGAGCTGCGCCCCCGCGTGACGCGCCACGCCACTGCCGCGTGGAGATGAGCCGCGGCCCTCGCGTGACGCGCCGCGCCGCCGCCGCGTGGAGGGCGCGCCACGTCGCCGCCTCCGCGTGGAGGACGCGTCGTGCCGCCGCCGCCACCGCGTGGAGGGGAGCCGCGGCACCCGCGTGCCGTGCCGCACCGCCGCGGCGTGGAGGGGAGCTGCAGTGGAGGTTGGATGTGGCGGCGACCGGAGATGGAGGGGGAGGCCAGTGGTGGAGGACATCACGAGAGAGAGAGAGAGAGAGAGAGAGAGAGAGAGAGAGAGAGAGAGAGAGAGAGAGAGGGTGGACGGGTGTGGGGCGGCGGCTGGTGGGTGGGAGATCCAGGGTGGGAGGGGGTAGGGTTTGTCTTTATTTATAGCGTTTGTGTTGGGCCGATTTTTTGGGCTTGTGTAACAACTGTAACGGCGGTCCATGTTGTCACCGCCGTTAAAAATGACTCGCCATTAAAAATCAATTTTTAAAGGCGGACGATATTGTAAACCGCCGTTACAAATCATCCCGAAACTGTAGCGGCGGGTGTCTTTTATCGCGCCGCTACGGGAGTCCGTACAACGCCGCTACAGTACGTTATTGTTGTAGTGTAATTATTATGAGATTTGGTGGCCAATTGGTTATGCAACCCAGCTCTTTGGCCATGTAACTGTAATAACCATGGCAACACCACGGCATGGATCATGGATCTAAATCAAGTGGATGCTCCTAATAAAGTTGTGGAAAAGGATTGATCTCGATAACTCTACTCACCATCTCGATGATATGGAGAGAGAATCAATCCACTTTTCAATAGGCAGGAGAAAACAACAGAGCAACTATTAGCACAAATGCAAGACGAAGCAAAGAACTGGGTCATGGCAGGAGCCCAAAACATCAAAGCTTTAGGTGTATTTCAATACCGTGAGTAATCACTTATGTATCTTGCCTTGAGAGCTGGTTTGGCTATTCAAGAATTGTTTTAAGTGCGCTACTTGCCCTGAAAACTCTAATTCTTCTTATTAATACAAGTCATATAATGTTTCGGAACCTTTGTTTTTTTATTATTATACTTTTAAACATCAATATTATTATTGTATCACTATAAAAAAACGTCGATTTAATCATCACCAGAATGTGTGCATTTTTAATCTCGCTTCATTGAGCATTAGCTTCGTAAACTGGGTCGTGTGAGGAATCGATCGGCTAAAAACGGTTAGGACGGAGAGGACCACATCTTTTAGAGTGTATCACGAGCCCGTACGAATGTGATCCAGTCAATCAAATGAATTATTTGTAGAGAAAATCCCTTGTATGCCCCTCGAAAAAATCCACTTCCCTTATGTGCCACTGAAAAATTTACTTTCCCTTATGTACCCTCACTTGAAAATTTTCCTTCCCTTGAATGCCACTCCCAACCATTTTCTTTTATCTTATAACGATTTCTTTTCCATCCCTAGTGTTATGAGTTTGAAACAAGACTTTCATTGCTTCAATATTTAAGCTGATCTTTATGGTGACATAAGAAATAGTGATGAGCAATTTTTGTTATTTGGTCCGCTGAAAATTCAACACAAATTATGAATACAAAAATTCAAACAAATTTATCTTACCTTAATTTGTAGGTGTATTAAATACCTCGATAAATTCTAGAAAATTATACATAATTATATATTGTGATGTACTATTTTTTAAATTATTTTTTCATGGTCATCTTTGAAGAACATTAGTTTTACAATATTTATTTACTTGGGAGTGGCACACAATGGAGAAGTATTATTTTAATGGCACATAAGGGAAGTGAATTTTTTCAGGGGCATAGACGGAATTTTCTAGTGTTTGTATCGTTCCAAAGTAGTACTCCCACCATCCAGAATCTGTATTGTTTTTTACTTCATATTTGATTGTTATTCTTATTCAAAAATTTTATACAAATATTAAAACAAATATCTCATGACTTAAGTATCTTTAATGATAAAATAAGCTATAATAAATAATTTATATAAAAGTTTTGAATAAGATGATCAGCTATAAACATGAAGTCCAAAAGTCGAAAGTAACACTTATTCTAGGATAGAGGTAGTAGTCGTTAAAATGTAGAGTTACACTAGCTGCTATGGTCGGGTACAACCGGCACGGAAGTAACACATCATTGTCAGTGGCAGCCTTAAACACATCCACTGTGCACAGTATAATAACCATAATAACGAATGTGGTCCAGTTTGGTGGGTTCTACAAAATTTGTCAGCAACTTCCAAGTGGTAATCTTCCTCTCCATCCATGATGACGCAAAGTCAGGAACATGTCCTCACCTCCCCTTCTTCCTCCATTAGAGGATCAAGGTTTCAGTTGTCAGGTTATCCATTTGTAGCCTTCAACCTTAGAGGGGTACTGGGTGGTGCGACTGACAATGGGTGGTGGTCTACCGGGGCAATGCAGTGGTGGTGACACCTCACCTCTGTGGTCGCGTGCTATGAGCGAGGTCGACCATAAGGGCATTGTGATCCAACTGGTTAGTGTGGCACTGGGATGGTGATGACGGCAACAACGGGTGTGGTTGGTGTAATGAGGCTGCGAGGCACCATTGGCCACCTGTGGTCAAGAGCGGGCAATTCTTTTGGCGATGTAGGGGGCAAAGATGACGTCGATGACGCAGCACAATCGCGGGGGAATTTGGCTTGATGGGGCGTGGGTGGTAACCGACATAGAAAAAGAAAGCAGAGTGGAAGCCGAAAGCCAATGTTGAGCCGTGGGCGTTCAAACAACGCCCGACCGAGTGTGTTAGCAAATGGACAAGCCCCATTTACATCCCCCAACTATTACAGTAGTTCGATTTTGGTCCCTAAATTACAAAACCGAGTAGAATGACTCCCTAACTTTTAATACCATTTATTTTTCCTCCCTAGGTGGTTTGGATAGCGGTATTTGCTGACATGGCACTATGGATCTCACTTGTGAACATGTCATGTCATTTTTTTCTATTTTTATTCGTTTATGATGGTTTATTTTTCTTCCGGACACGAGCTTGTAGAGCTTAAAAATTATGATTTTTGTGGTCATAGAAGAGAAGCTATGGAACAATTGTTGTTTTTGAAAATTTTCATTTTAAAAATTAAATTAAATTTTATATTTAAACAATTTGGAATGCCACTTTGTTGTTTCAAAAATTGGACAATTTTTTATTCAAAATATATTTGGAATTTGGAAAAGTTGTAGTAACAATAATTGTTACTTAATTTATGTACTTTTAGGAACAAAAATATTCATAATTTTCTAAGATTTATAAGCTAAATGTTTGGAAGGAAAAACTACCAAGAAAAGAGAGAATGAAAAAGAAATATGACATGGCAAACTGATAGGTGGGCCCCAAATATCACATAAGCGAATACTGCTATCCAAGGTTTTTTAGGGAGGGAATATAAACTGTATTAAATGTTGACAGTCATCCTATTTGATTTTGTAACTGAGAGACCAAAACTGAACTACCGAAATAATTGAAAGATGCGAATATGAGTTTATTCTTTATCAAAATGGCGCAGAACAGCATCCACTTTCATCAACGGGGGCCCAATAGTAGTGCCTCAGCCCAGTTTCCGCTTCACTTGTTCGAGGCTCTGTCTGTCCAGTACGACAGTGTCCTAGAGGCCCAAAGCCATTTTAACTGCTTTATGGGCCGAAGCCTAATACAGTAACAATGAAGACAACTGGAAATTTTTTAACCGCTTCTGATGCCTAAAAGCCGTACCACATGCCACTACAACTGTGCACAGTTTGTGCGGCCATCTCGTCTGGCCTTTCTTTAATTCGATCCGTCTCTGAGACCTTCAACTCTGTTTGTTTAATTTATCTGGAAGTCCACGATTCCAGAAGAAGAGCATTTGTATGCGTGCATCCTAACTCCACTCCTGATTGTCAATGGATCTGAAATCCTCGCATCCGCTGCCGGACACAATCACAATGTGCGGCAAGAAAGACCATCCTGTGTTCTCTCTCAAGATGTACAGCATGCGAGATTTCTCGAGCGTCCTCATCGGAGCGGCCATCGCCGTAGCCTGCGTTCTACTGGTTCTGCCGCCGTCTCCACCGTGCAGAGTCGCGCCGGCCTTACCCTTGGGTGTCGATGGAGCTCAACAGTCCGACCAAGACCAGCCAGCAGAAACGAAGAAGCTTGACATGGTGCTGGCTTTGCTTTGCCAATTTACTTTCATTACTACTTGCTATCGAAGAACTCTAAAGTTATAAGCAGCAGGCTGCTTCTGCAAGGTTCCCCAGTGAAGAGGAAGACAAGCTTGTGGAGCTGCTGGGGAGAGCGGCCATGGAGGACAAGACCATCATCATGACCTTCACGAACGAGGCGTTCTCGGCTCCCGGCTCGCTCATGGAGCTGTTCCTGGAGAGCTTCCACACGGGCGTCAAGACGGAGCCCCTGCTCAAGCACCTGGTCATCGTCGCCGTCGATGCCAAGGCGTTCACGCGGTGCCAGCAGGTGCACCCGTTCTGCTACCACCTCTCCGTCGGGGGCAGCGCCGACTTCTCCTCGGAGCAGGAGTTCAACGCCAAGGATTACCTCGACATGATGTGGCTCCGGCACCGGTTCCAGGCCCGGATCCTGGAGCTCGGCTACAGCTTCGTCTTCACGGTAAGTGTTGGCATCTCTAATTGACACGGCCGGTCCAATTAATCTCCGTTAAACACCACACCACAAATCCAAAATAGAATACTCATCAGACCGTAATTAACGCAGGATGTGGACATCATCTGGCTCCGGAACCCGCTGCTGCGCGTGCCGGTGGCCGCCGACATCGCCATGTCGTGCGACCTGTTCTTGGGCGACAACCCCTACGACCTGAACAAGAACGCCAACGGCGGGTTCGTGTTCGCCCGGTCGCGGCCGAGGACGGTGGCGTTTTACCGGGACTGGTACCGGGAGGCGCGCGCCGGGTACCCGGGCCGGAACGAGCAGTTCGTGTTCGACGCGATCAAGCACCGGCTGGCGGCGCGGCACGGAGTGGCCGTGCAGTTCCTGGACACGGCCTACCTCGGCGGCTTCTGCCAGCCCGCCAGCGACTTGACCAAGCTGTGCACGTTCCACGCCAACTGCGTCCCCGGCCTGCAGCGCAAGATAGCGCATCTGCGACAAGTCCTGGACAGCTGGAAGCAGTTCAGGGCCAACAACACCGGGCTTACAGACTGAATTACTGTCCCCATTTTGTTTTCTTCCCGTCAGGTGCAGCGTAATAGCGCTGTTTCGGGTGTGTTGGTTTACTAGGTCTAAACTTTAGAGCTGTCACATCAAAAAGAATCTTACTATTTAAGAGTATTAAATAAAGTTTAATTATAAAATAAATTATAGGTCTCTAAACTAATTTACGAGATGAATCTAATGAGGTTAATTAAATCATGATTAGAAGATGGTTACTGTAGCATCACTTTAGCAAAACCTAAATTAATTAAGCTCATTAGATTCATCTCAAAAATTAGCACCAATCTGTCAATAGGGTTTTGTCATTAAATTGATATAAATGTTCATAAATAGTAAGATTCTCTTTGATGTGACAGTGCTAAATTTTAGAGGGCAGGAAACGTATAAATCAGTTAAGCACATCAAAGAGAATCTGGGCATTGGTTCAGCCTCCAACACTGTTTAGCCAGCATTGCCATGTTAAAGTCGTGAATATCTCGAAAAACCATTCTTCCCATCTTCTTCGGCAAAATCATTTTCTCCCAACTGAGCCAGTGTGTCTTGTGCTGTGCTTACCCTCGTGCTGATTCCACCAATACCTGCAGATAAGTGTGCTAATCTGATCACATATGGTCTTTGTCAAATCAAAACAACCCATAGCAAAGGTAGGAATTGCTTATGCGATCGCCTTGACCGAAATTTCCTTGCCGGCCCATGACAGAATTTTCTCCTTCCAGCCTTGTATCCTCTTCCACACCTTGTCCTTCAGATAGGCAAAGATTTTAGACTTATCTCTGCCCACATATACCGGGAGTCCTAAATATTTTTCATTCAAAGTTTCCCTCTCAACATTCAACACCTGTCTGACCTCAGCTTTGTTTGTGCTGCTTGTATTGCGGCTGAATAAGACAGCTGACTTCATTTTATTTATAACCTGCCCTGAACATTGCTCGTACAACACCAAGATGTTCTGTAGCTGCATAGCATCCTCCTTTGTTGCACCAATAAGAATCAGAGAGTCATCGACAAACAAGAGATGAGAGACACTAGGAACTGCTGGACAAATTTTCACCCCTGAAATCAAGCCATCCGCTTCTGGTTTATTCAAGAGAGCTGAGAATCCCTCTGCACACAACAAGAAAAGGTAAGGGGACAACGGGTCCCCTTGTCTCAAACCTCTTTCTAGCTTAAAACTTGGCGATATATCTCCACCATTGAGAGGTTTTCCGGTGTTTGCGAGATATCTAGAGGTATTAGGAGGTATTTCGATCTGACCGTTGATTGAGGGAGGGGCAAGGTATGGAACAAAATTTATCATAACCGGTGGCAGCTGGGTAATTACATACAAACTAAAAATCTTTTAGTATCACATCAGGTAAATGATCGATTAACTATGTACATCATCTTAGAAATCTTTTTCTTCTCCACCGCCGCCGCATTCTCCGTTCTTTTCTCCTGGGATCCACATCGCTACCAAGTAAACAATCAAGAATTTGAGTATATTTCGTGGCGTCGTTGTCTCTCCCTGTTCTTTGGCGCCTCCACCACATGATTTTGATCCTAGGAAAAATTTTGACGCTGCCATGACGTGATTCTATGGGAGACCTAAAAATTTATCAATGGAGATAAGTCGTTTCACATAAACCCTAATCAATCACGTTCTAACAAGTAAATCTGAACAGACTAAGTAAATCAGAATTGGTAGGCCGTGCCGCCGTCGCCTTGGGCTCATACAATTATTCCGAGTAAATCATACCAAAACTGTGTAAAATATACATTCCATCGTTGCCTCCGCCTTCTATTTCGGTCAACACGTACAATTATTGTTTTATCCCTAATACTTAAGTACTTCCATCAATATTGAAGTACCTTTGGTCTTGTACCTTCCATCATGCGCCATTAGATCGAGGCCAATGAACGGTCCACATTCTTTGCAAACACCGGAAAACATCTCTTATTTTTTATGCTACATGAAACTGTAGTAACACAGTTGATGATCAGATTCACCCATTAGACATGAAAGCCCATTTTAATCAATATGTCATGTAAGAAAGACCACTCCACCCTGTCATAAGCTTTACTCATATCCAACTTGATAGCTGCATATCATGTACCACCTTCCCTTTTATGGCGCAGATAATGAGTCATTTCATATGCCACAAGAATATTATCTGAAATAAGTCGCCCGGTACAACACTTTGGTTTGGTGATATGATTTCCGGCAAAATAGTCTTCAATCTATTTGTGAGAACCTTGGATATAATCTTGTACATGACATTACATAGATTTATTGGGCGTAAATCAGTTACCATCTCAGGATTCTTCACCTTCGGTATTAATGCAGTTATTGTTTCATTCCATTTGTCTGGCATGGGTCCCCCATTCAACACACCCAGGACCTCTGTGACACGATCTCCCACTAGGTCCCAGAAATTATTGTAGAAGATAGATGGCACCCAAGGGCCTTGAGGTCTCCAACGGCGTCAAATGAGGCTTTTACTTCTCCTCGACTGAATTCCTTGGACAATGAGGCATTCATCTCCAGTGTCACCCGAGGGTGAACGACATCCAGCAACAAGTTGTTGTCGCCATTCACATTTGATTTGAAGAGCTGCATGGAATGGTTCATGGAATGGTTAGTGATATAGTCCTGCTTCGCTACTTCCTCCTCCACCCAACCTCCATCATCCTTTTATAGTTTACCTATTCTATTTCTCCTCCTCCTCTCCGTACAAGACCGGTGAAAAAACTTTGTGTTTCTGTCTCCCTTCTCTAACCAATTAATATGAGCCCTCTTCTTCCAAAAAATGTCTATCTGCTCCTCTATCCTGTCAATTTTAAAGCTCAGCACCCCTTCTCTAGAGACAGCTTCCCCACTTAACACTTGTTCAGCTGGTGGCTTGCACACTTGTTGAGTTGGGGTGGCGCTCAGTGGTTAATTTTATTATTTTTAAAAATTCAATTCCTCTCTAGTTTAATTTATTAATGAGGTTTTGGTTTTTGGAAATACATGAATTCATAATATAAAATTCTAAAAATCTAAATTCACCATGATTTTTTAATTGATTTAAGATTTAAAATTTTGAGGTGTTACATCCAACATTTTGGTTCCATCTTTTTGGTTCATGAAGCCATAAATCAGATATTTTAATGGGAAGATTCATATGCATGGCTTCTTCTTTGAGGTTCATATGAATATTATCCCAACCTGGACACTAAGGTTGATTCCAAATAGAAATATTATCACTAAAAAGCTGCCACTGAACTGCATTTTTTTAGGATATTTCTTACTTTAATGATAGAGTCCCGTGTCCAAGATTTAGGACCGTACGTAGTTGCCTGTCCAGTAAGGAATCATTCGAAAAATACTTACCTTTCAAGATTTTCGCCCATAATGCTTCTGGATTTGTCAACATTCTCCATGCTAAGCCTGTAATCAAAGTTAAGTTAAGAGTGGTTAAATCTCTAAATCCTAAACCTCCTGCCCCTTTTGGAATGCAAATTTTATCCCATGCTGTAATATAGAGTGGTTTTTTACTATTATCAGAATTATTACCCTTCCACCAAAAGTGTTTGATAATTGAAGTCGCTTGATCATTAAAGGTTTTTGGAAAAAGAACATGAGACATATAGTAAATAGGGATCGAAGAAAACAGTGATTTAATAAGAGTGGAGCGCCCTGCATGAGAGATCATGTCTCGCTTTCCAATCATTGAATTTAGATTTATATCTGTCTTTAAGAAAATCATACACCTTGGTTTTTGGAATATGAGATGTGAATAAAGGATGACCAAGGTGGGTTGATGTGTGATTCCTATCATGGACTTGAAAGAGATTCTTAATATTATCTTGTAATTCAGCGGAGGTATTAGTGCTAAAAACAATTGAAGACTTGCTCCAGTTTGGAATTTGTCATGAATCCCTGCAAAAAGAGTCCAGAGTATCTTTGATGGTTTGAGTCTCATTGATAGTAGCTTGCCCACATATTATAACATCATCAACAAATAATAAAGAGTGTATCGGTGGAGCAAGAGGGGCCAGTCTCATTCCACACATTTTATTTTTAGAAACCGCTTCTTGTAATCTGCAAGTTAGTTCATTGATGGCAATAATAAAAAGATAAGGCTAGAGAGCGCACCCTTGTCGAATTCCCCTTGTACTTCGAATCTTACCATATGATTGGCCATTTATAATGACTGAGAAAATAGGCCACTCAAAACATGTAGCAACAAGGTCAATAAAATGATCATTAAAACCCAAACGACGCATGGCATATCTAATGAAATTCCATTCTATTTGGTCAAAAGCTTTTGCTAGATCTAGTTTTAACATGAAACCATTGCATTTGGATTTTTTAAGTTGAAAGGAGTGAATAGTTTCATGGACAATGATAATGTTTTCAGAAATTCTGCGCCCTTTGAGAAAGCATATTGAGAGTTAATAATACAATCAGGTAAGTAAGGTTGAATCTTAAGAGCAAGAGACTTGGCGATAATTTTATAAGCAACATTACAAAGACTAATGGGCCTATAGTCCAAAGGGGTGACACAAACAGATTTTTTAGGAATGAGCACAATATTAGTTTTCTTGAGACTATCAGGCATGTATTTGTTATGATAAAAGTCTCTTACCAGAGAGTATACTTCATCACCAATCCATCTCCATGAAAATTTATAAAAAGTGACATTAAAACCATCCGGTCCCGGAGCAGCATTCCCTCTCATATTTTTTTAGAATATCATAAAGTTCTTCTTTCGGTGGAGCCTCACTTAAAATTTTCATCTTGCATCCTTCTTTGATCTGAATCAGCATTAGGATATTCAATTTCCTGCAAGGAAGAGGAAAAGAGATCTACAAAATAATTTATGAAGCAATCAGCGATCTCCTCATCCTTATTAACTATAATGCCATTGTGCTTAGAGATGGAATTAATTCTATTTTCCTTCTTCTTTTTACAACATTGTTATGAAAGAAGGAAGCGTTTCTGTCTCCTTGTGTAACCCATCTCTTTTTGCACCGTTGCCTATAATACTCTGTAATCTTATTTTGAGTAATAGCATGTTGTTTTATTAATTCATCCTCCAAATTGTGGTTCTGAAAATTAAAAGGCAAAGCTTGGAGATTAGCAACACTTCTTTCAATGTGTTTAAGTTGACTGTCAAGTGAATTTTTATTTTTTGTAGACCACGCAGCAAGATTGAAACCAAGTTGTCTAAGTCTTTTTATGAAAAGAGAGATTTACATACTTGTTCCAAATACTAGTACAAACATCTTGAAAATCTTTTCCAACAATTTTCAAATTTGAAAGCCCTTTTCCTTTTATAGTTATTGGATAGAGGAACAGCAAGGATAGGGGCATGATCACCATAACTGAGAGGAAGATGATAAACATTGGTGTTTGGAAAATTATTGCACCAAGATGAGTTAGCAAGACATCTATCCAATCTTTGAAAAGTAGGTTTGGATGAAAAACGCCTATTAGTCCAAGTATCGTGCAGCGCCCGG
The DNA here is from genome assembly GCA_031894775.1 of Chloris gayana. Classification (NCBI taxonomy): domain Eukaryota; kingdom Viridiplantae; phylum Streptophyta; class Magnoliopsida; order Poales; family Poaceae; genus Chloris; species Chloris gayana. Next base: position 74,681 of record JAUNZO010003454.1, read on the forward strand.
CTTGATTCCCATTACTGTCGCGTTCGGGCCGAATCCTTGTGCCTCGCAACTGGTCCAGGCCCAAGCGGCCCTACCGGGGCCTCTGCACCGACGCGTCGCAACCAACCAGTCCACGCCCGCCTCCGACCGCTGCCCCTCTCCTTTCCCCGGCCGCCGCATCAAGCCAACCCCGCTTGGCCGGCCGCGCCGTGGTCCCCATCCCGCCAGATCTTTCCCCGGTGAGGAACAGCTCCTCACCGGATCAGGGGTCTCCTGCGCCTCGGTTCGCTCGGGTCCTCTCCCGCGGGTGGTTCCTCGGCGGGTCAGTCCGGATGGGGCTCACGTCGACCGCCGCGGGCGAAGGGGCGCAGCTGTGTGTGTTCGACCTCCGGAGGGGGCAGCAGGAGGGCCAGGAGCTCGACAAGATCCTCTTCTTCCACCCCGCCGAGTGCCCCATCCTGCTCCAGCTCTCCGTCATCGGCCTCTGCGAGGGGATCGTCACCTTCACAAGGTCGCCCTCCCGCTCTTGCTCGTCTTTTATCTGCTAGTTTGCCACGAAATTGAAGCTCTGAATTTCTTCCTGCTCACAAGTTATTATCACTAATTCACTGAATTGTAGCATCCGGCTCTTGTCAACCTTGTTGCTCCACTAAGCAACTTACTTTGCTGAGTAGCATACCAGTACCTAATTTTGAGTCACTGAGCTCAATATGTCTCACCTTAGGTTTTCATGAAAGAAGGGACATAATGAACACCTCCATCGTTATGCAAACATTCATTCTTTGTTTATGCGGATAGAATTATTTTCTAGTTCCAATGGGTTTAATTATCTTACCTCTCAAATGCTACTCGTGTGCAGAATATTTTCGCCTGAAGAAGATTGCGAGGTTATTGAATCAGAGAAACATTCACATGTATTTTACCAAGCCGAACCAGATATTTGGATGGTTCTGGTAATATCTCGTCGCCGTATTAAGTCTGCCTCTTTAAAAGTTCATATGGATTCAGTTACGTTTGCTGCTTCTGGTTTGCCAATATTCATGCATATTGTACATTGCTGTCTTCTGAGCAAGTATGCTTCTGGATAGCACTGAATTTTATGTAAATTGGATACTTTTACTGACTACCTAGTCCTTGCTGTCCTTGAATTTTACTTGTCACGAAACCTTATGATATTCAGCTTTAAGAGTTATAGGAAAGATCGTCTATGATAGATGAAAACCTTCCCTGCACAGTTGTTTGCTACAACGATACTATTACATAGCACAGTTGGACTTCTTCATGTTAACAGTGCCACCTCCCAGAACTGCATGAAGCTTGTTGTGAAGAGATTTGATGTTGAACTGATGCAGATAGGACTTTGTTTTGTGATTTATGCTCAGCAGCATAAGCTGATTGATCGTATCATCTTATATATTGTTGAATCATTAGCAAGCAATTTGATTTTGATATGTAGGTGGTGGAGAAAACAAAAGATAATGAACCAACTTGGCGTTGTGGCGCGTTACAAGGGATACTTAAAGAGGCTCATTCACTTTTCACAATGTTTCATGGACCGATCCGAGCTTTACTTGACAGACAACCCAGTGCTGAGCTTGCTCGTGGTCACCTCCGGACATTTCTCACGGATTATTTGAGTGGTGGGTCTCATTTTCCGTTATTTTATCTGTCTGAATTTTGTTCGTTGCTAATTTATCCTCTTTTGAAAATAAAATCACCTTTTTCCCTGGTGTTCTTGAATAGATTTTGTGGTTGGTAAAAAGCTACAATTGCCAACCTTCCGTGCCAGCCTAAAGGAGCGGGGGACAGTCCAAATGTTAACAGTCTCACGTGAAGTGGCACTTGAAGTTCAGGTAAGCTGTATATCTTTGGTTTAAAGAATTCTGAATAGAAACGACAGTCATCTCTTACTCCCCTGATCAGCTAAAAGGTGTTTATCTAAGTAGGAGTTTACTTTCTGAGTAAAATCTTTCACAACCAATTTAGACCCCAATATTTAAGAATTAAGATAGCCTTAAACATTAAACAGTAGTGTGCAAATGTCATTGGTGTATATTATGTAGAATCACAGTGCTAATGCAATAGTTGCATATATTTATTTTTATCTATGTCAACCATTGATATATTAGTGTTTCAGTCGCTCACCACAGTACTTGGATCATGTCTTGGAAATGTCACCTGCCAATCTCTTGTATTATTTGAAGATCTATTGGTATCAACAACAATGCCACCGGTATGCCCTCCCTGTAATTGGTACTTCTGTTAGAATTTATTTTCTTTGGCTAACTTTCTTCCATTAAGTACATTTTTATTTTCTCTGTTTCTGCAGGATGATACTTTAAACCTATTTACTTATGCTATTATGAGGCTAACTCCACGTGCTTTATCTTCCAATGCAAGCTCCTGGTCCTATATGCGAAAAGGGACTTCTATTAGTGCTGGTCCCACGGCAAGTTCATCAAATGGAACAACTACAGGAGAAAGGTACCGTAGTCGATCTCGTGATACTTCTCCTGGTGGGCAAAATCAGATGCATCATAATTTCAGGCCTCTACATCGTGAGAAATTGTCAAAGGGAAAGGATGGTTTTGTCATTGCTGATTTCGCAGCTACGGAAGGGCGTGCTGCCGTACCTTTGACCCCAATACTGTGGTTCCAGCAGGCAGAGGAGCACATGCATCTATGCATTTATCAGCACAAGAATCTTACTATCCTATTACTGATTCCTTCTTCCTCGCTAGTAAATGGAGAAGAAGGCATTGCTCATGTGAAGAAGCATTTGCTTGAAAATGTGAGTGATCTAAATGTCGTTATTTTCTGAATTTCCTGATCCACTTCTGAGTTGGAATACCCCGTTTAATGCAAATAAGGTGTCCTTGTCCTTTGTTGCACTTTAGTTGAGGAACATGGTTGTGAAGCCTAATAGTTTGATCAATCTTGCAGGCATCACAGAAGATCACTACCGTTGAACAGAAATTGGCACGAGGATGGGGAGGAGAAAATGCGTATCATGTTGCCGGATATCGTTACTTGCTTGTTGATCCAGACAAAAGAGTATCAAGAGCCTCGCCACCTGGGAAAGTTACCACTCTGTCAAGGGTATGTCCGTTTGCATCGAGTAAATGTTTATTTTGTTTAAGGATCTGCATAATTTCTTAATTTGGAAGCATTTCTTTTTGTAGGATAAGTTTAAACATTAGAGACATGATGGTAGATGTTTATTTGTTTATTAGGTTCAACAAAGTTTTCTTAACCTGTGCCATCCTATTCATGTGTCTTCTCTGATGGGAAATATGCAGGATTCTCTACTTTCCCTCAACAGACTAAGACAAGAAGTGGACTTAGAGAAGTCAAGACGTAATAGAAGTGACCCTAGCCATGATACAGATTTTGAAGCATCAATCAGAACAAAAAATAATGCATGGATTATTGCTAAAGTTTCTCGAGGAAAAGAGCTTTACATAGCTCTGGAAAAGGGTGGTGAAACACTTCTGTATGCATCCACAGCTGTAGAGAAATTCAGCAACAGGTAAGCTTTTGCTTTATATTGGCTAATTCTAGTTTCACATTCTGGATGTCTTTTCATAGACAGTTTGAGTAGTATATGCCTATTACATGTGGATAAGAATCATGATGGGTTGACATATACTGATAATATATACATTTCCCTGTTCTCATTTACAGTAGTCTTAACATAGGAATCAAAGCATCTGACCTTACTTATTTTGCATCCCTCTACAGGTATTGTGAGGGAGCATTCTCTACGGACTGAGCGCACAAGCATGATAAGCGATATATATCAGTTGTATACAGCTTTTGGTTTTCAGCTGGGTCAATACATTCATATGTTGAATTCAAGTCTTGCTTTTGCAAAGAGAATAAGCGATATATATCAATTGTACAGCTGCTCTGTTATGATATGCGTGCTAGAAAATGATTAGACGGAAATAATACAGAGCAGGGTAGAGTTTGTTGTCTTACGGCCTCTTGTCCTTCCCCTTCTCGCGTAGCATCTGACTGTTGATGTTTTGTTGTAGTTGCTGGCGATGGACCTGCTGAGTAGAATAGCTCAAATTAGGATTTAACACTGATTATTTATTTTTCGTGGCTGTGTTTTTTTAAGTCTATTTATCTCGGAAGAAATGGATGCTAAAGACGAGATTTGGAATACACATAAGCGGCATGAGTATTGTTTGGCAATTTTCTGTGGTGACCACCAGTCCCATGTGCTCAGAGAATAAAATTGACATATAGTCTCGTGAGTCGAGTAATGACCTGTATAGTTTTGTTAAAGAGAAGAGCGAAACAAAGTCCGAAAAAAGGAACATGGAAATTTTGAGGATGAACTACGGATAATTGTGAACCCACTCAAGTGACAAAAGTAAAAGTGGACTTGGAGCTGCCCGGTTTTGTGTTTTTTTTCAGAAAAGAGCGAAGCAAAGTCTGGAAAAGAAAAATGAAGAAAAAGGAATATGGAAAGTTAGGACGAACAATGGTTGAAACAACTCAAAATGGTAAAAAATTGAATATAACTTGCGCATCCAGGGAATCGAACCCTGGTCAGTACCGTGGGAGGGTACTATGATACCACTACACCAGATGCGCTTATGTTTCAAGATTTCCTACATAATTTAAATACAAATTTTATTCAAGACCTGTCCAGATTTCCGAACGCAGGCTATCTTGTTTCCGCGGAAACGCCGTCACAACATGGCCGTACATGATTCGAGGTACATGATGGCCGTGTCATAGACGCACATGTACTCCTCTCACTGGACCCCATCACAAATACCGTCGACCTTAATTATTACCACCATGTATCAACCCCTCATAGCTGTAGCCCAACTCTCCCAGCCTTGCCGTCCAAGAGAGAGCATAGGAATTTGCCTCCTGTATAAAACGGTTTGAATAGAGAGAGTTATTTTGCTTATTGTTTCCTTTGCCACGTTGGACAAATAAACATCTGAGGTTGAGAAGGCAATCTTGATCCATATGAGGGAATTGGGATTAGAATAGCAATTTAAATTGTAAAATGATATGGTTTAGTGAAGAAGGGGTAAAATAAATCAAACGATAGTTGAGCGGGTTATTGAGACTTTTGATCATATTTAGAGGGAGTGCTCCCGCATTTTTTTTAAAAAAGAAAATTTCCTTACATGCATGGATTCGAGGAAAGTGTTTGGGGACTATACAAGAATTATTGAGAAGTGTCGGTCTGCTGGGAAAGATGTTAAGACATGTACTGCATGCAGAATCCGCCAAAGTACTGCAGAACTTACTGCTGGTTTTGGAAGTTGTTGCTACGAGTTTGAAAAATCCCTCGACTATACAGTCCTGAATATGGCTTTTTCTGCCGACATCTCCCGTCACCAAGCACAACGCTAATAAATAGGAATGACAGGTGGAATCATGTTTGCTTTTTCTTGTTTTGTTTTATTGGTTTGATGAATAATGATTTACACGAATGGCGACTATTGTTGTGGTTCGGTACTTCTGTTTCATTATTTCAATTGATACTACGTTCGCCACCGAAACTAGGAAGCTGTGTGGTGTTTTACTTGTTGATTCACCATCTAACGAGTCCCTTGTGTTTTCAAATGTAATGCCTCGGCCACACCTCACACCTACCGCAGTGGGTTGCTGAGTAAATCAGTACGGATTCGATTTGTAAGGTGTACATATTGAGTTATATACACCAACTAGTTCACCCAAAAGCTTAAGCTAATAGGAAAATATGGGCAATTCACTTATACTCCAACACTCCCCTCACGTGCAGGCTCACTCAGGTCTCAAACGTGGAATATTGGAGTGGGCTGCAATTTATTTAATAAATTACACCAGTCGGGATTCGAACTCGAGACCTCCCGCTCGATACCATATTGAGTTGCATGCACCAACCAGTTCACTCAAAAGCTTAAGCTGATAGGGAAAGGTGGGCAATTCACTTATACTCGAACAATACATTCTTTTAACTAGTTTTAATTTCTGATAAACTTGAGTATCCCGACTAAGAGGTCAAATTATTTGGCTTACACAAATGGAACCAGCCATACATGTTCGCTCCCAGTTATATCTTCAAGAAATCATCCACAATGAACAATCATCGTTCTCCTCAAATACAATTACAATTGATTGAATATCTAGCTAGGTAGTGTAAGCTTTTTCTTGGGTGTCACGGCCTCAATAGCAGTGCCTAATGGCCATGCAGCTTCAACATAGTATTCACCATGTTTCACCTTGTCTACCAATGTGATCTCCTTCGTTGGCTGCACGCCTGTGATGGGTGAATGCAAAAATAATGTATATATATTAGACGATGTGAAAGTTTCAGATTGTAAGAGCACTAGACTAAGCTAGTATACAAAGATCTCTACTCCTCTGTTTTTGAAATGATGCCGTTCGGACATCATGCACCAGTTCTTTTCTAGTTCATTTGAGTTGTCATCAGGAACGGCATGAATAAAAGAACGGAGGGAGCACTAACCAAAGCCATCGACAAGCAGTGTGTATTGGAAAGCGAGATCCATGCACAAATAAGGCACATCGGAATCTTGAACACTTTGATACGTAGCTTTTGCTTCTTCTACGCTCAACTGGCAAGCCTTCTCAGCAGCAGCTCCGAATGTGTAAGGGGTGGACTTGGCACTCGGTGTTTTACTGTCGATTATTCCAACCTTCCAAAAAGAGAAGAAATTCATTAGCTCGTGCAATTAGCAGTATTCAACTTCGCAAGAAAAAAGCTTGTATTCAATTAACAAAATGGAACATCACAGGGTCGAGAAGTTAATTAGTTTGGAAAACAAATTAAAATACATGGGAAGCCGTGTAGTAGAAGCTGGACGTGACGTAGAGATTGTCTTGGCCAGCTCCGCCGCCTCCGTTCCACACGCCAGCGAAGGTGCAGTTCTTTGCCTCGCATGGCGCATCGAGGTTCAACGCCTTGGCTATTTCTTCCCTGCACTTGTTATATCTTGCTCCTTCTGGTGCGGCAGTTGCATCGTACTGCTCTCTATTGTAGGTGTATTTACCTTCATAAAGTGAAAAGAAAAGCGATATGATTAGTTACATACATTACATGAATGGAAGTGTGTTCTTGTATGAATGTAATTGAATTAATTTTGTACCAGTAAATCCACGCAACATGCAGGAACTGAATGGTCCACTCTTTGACTTCAAAATCTCCACTCGGGCTGCAAAAGCACCGAAGTGCAAGTAACTGCGGAAGAACAAGGTGGACACTTCATCATTCTCCATCGTCCATATCTCTGTATTAAACTACCAAAAGATGATATAAGAATGACTCTTTCTTCTTTTTCTGAAAATGCAATTCCAAACCTGTGAGCATAGACGTGGTAATCCTTCCCTTTAAGATACTCTTTTGTAACGTACGCATCCTTCCCGTCAGGCACTGCTGGAGCATTGGCAGCAGAATCTGCAGAGATGGCGTATGCCATTTGCACTGATCCGCCGCCCATATCGATTACACCAACCGTTTGGGAGTAGTCTCCACCCAGTTTATCCAATAGATAGTTCAGAGCAACCTGCAGTTTGTAGAGAGAATCATTCAGGTATAGAGATCATTCTTGAATAGAAGAAATTGTTGCCGTGTCCCATACCCATAAATAAGATCCTTCTTGGGATCCCTCGATTACATTGATCCACTTGGGGTTGTACTGAAATTTGGTCTTTGTATGGACAACATCCCTAACCTGTATTAAGAACGGATTTACAAAGTGATTCATTATTACTTTCCAATATCGGGCTGTGTTAAGATTGTGTACAAAATATGAACCGAGGAAAATACCGCTTGAAGAATCTGGTCTGCTTGCTCATCTCCAATAAGTCTTAGACCAGCAGTTGCCTGTAATTTTGATTGGTAAGATAAAAAAAATATACAAGTCTTAATAATGCGTAAGAGGGGATTCGTCAATTAATTGGTGTTACAGTAATTAATATCTAGGCTTATTTAATTGGAGTGATACGTGGGCTCAGCAGCTCATATATTTCTACCTGAATACTCCTCTGTTTGGTTAATGATGTCGTTTCGGACATCAACTTTGTACTAGCCGCAAATCATTTTTTTTGTCTTAACGATTTCATTTAAGAATTAATGCAGTATATGTTAACGTACCCCTAGTTTAAGAGGCGTTCTGTTCATTAGCCATCCAGGGACAACACTCTTGGCCTTCTCTAGAAGAGGTAGAAGAGAGTTTGCAGCCTCTTGGGGGTGACCAGCGTATGAGCTCAATCCAGGACTCACCTGTGTCAACAGTAAGAAACAGTAATCCCACCAATACGTACACAACCACGCCTTAATGATCCCATTTAAAAGTACCTTCGCGAAGAGCTCGATGTCATCACCGATTTCGACGAGGTCCATCTTGTTGTCGAACCTGAAGACGTGCACCCTGCTCCCGGTGCTGCCGGCATCGAAGATGACGGCGTACCTGCCCTGCCCAGGCCGAGCATTCTCAGGCGCCGGCTGATCGGCGGGCATCTCGACGAATCCGGCCTTCCGACCAAGCACATTCTTGGCAAGGGCCGTGCCGCCGCTGGCCAGCAGCAGAAGGAAAAGCACGGCGGCGACACGGACGGCGTGAGCAGCCATTGAATTGGCACTATAGCTGGCGCAGCAGTGCGCTCTCCAGTCACTGGCCTAGGTACTGGCCAGCTCTACTACCAGCTGGTTCCGGCCAGGCCTTTTTATAGTATGCAGTATGCTGTTTGTGTAGGTACGGTGACGGTCTGGAAAATCAAAGCCACGCGTAACACGCTAATATTACTTTATGTCTTTTCCCTGGAGAACAGTTCAATAGTTCCATGGATTAGACATGAACAATAAAATGCGGTGATCTGATTCAGAAAGATGACGAAAATGTCTGATCACTTGGGATGATGGGACCAATTCTCTGAAAATATATCGACAAATTGTACAATTTTGGTTACTCAGAGATGAGCGTATATAAGTATTTATGTCCATATTATGTTTGCTAAAGGAAAAAAGGGAAAATAAGCGGTATCCATATGGACGCGCGTCTCAGGTACGACGCCGTCCCGTGCCGTTAGCAAAGTGATTTTTTTATAACCCCCAAGCCAGCAGCGCACAGCTCTCTCTCTCTCTCTCTGCTCCGGCGATATTGCCTCGGCATGCTGCTCCATCATGCTGTCTCGGTGTGCTGCTCCGGCCTGCTGCCCAGACGTGCTGCTCTGCATGCTGCCCCCGCTGTGCTGCTCCGCGCGTGCTGCTCCGGCAAGACTCTGTTCCGGCGTGCTGCTCCACGTGTGCAGCCCCGGCGAAGACTCTGCTCCGGCGTGCTTCTCCGGCGAGATTCTTCTGCTGCGTGCAGTGCTTTGATGCGTTCCTATTTTCTTTTTCTGGTTGACGGCAACTAACGGCCAGTTAAGTGACATGCTGTTATGGCCCCTAGGATCTCAATCTAACAACTTAGGTATAGGGGACGCCCGCCTATGTGGGCACCAAAATCGCTTTGAGGAAAAAAGTATATCATACAATTCACAGCTTTGGACCATCCCCCAACTGTTCAGTTGAGTTCTCCTAGTTGATCTGAGTTACTCCATCCAAGCTCTAAAATCCATTTTACTTCCCTCAACAGTTTATTTTGTCCCGCTTGACACCCCAACAAAATCTTGAGTCAATTTACTCTCTAAATAATTAGAGTCTGTGCAATATACCTCCTATTTCAAATTTTTAAATTTGTTGATATAAAATTTTAATTTGAATGTCAAATTTTGCATGATAGTGTTATTTACCATTAAACTATGTTAAAAATATAACTTATTATTTTGGTATTATTTCTATGCATATAGTGTTATTTGCTATTAGACTAGAAATATAGTATTAAAAATATGTATGTAATAATTATTTTGGAATAGAATGTTGTTTCAATTATCATCATGCAAAATTTGAGAACTAAATTCAACTTACACAGAAGAACATAAAGGCAAACTCCAATAGGGGTACATCACAAATAAAATTTCTTGGATTTAGTTTTTCTTCGATTGCTTCTAGCTGCTACTATCGTGTGTGATTATAATGTGTCCATGTGCCACTGGTCGTAATGTAGAGCTACTACATGATAGTGCTAATGCTTGCTGCCTTGCTTGTGTGTAGTGCTATTGTTTGCTGCTTTGCTCGTAGTGAAGAGTTTTATGTCAGTTCTATGGGAAAAGTTTCGGTTACTCATCGATGGCATACAATTCAAGTTTCTTGTACCAAGTGGGGGCACATTGTTTGGGAAAAGTTGAGAATCTCAAGCCAAGTGGTGCTAATTACAAAACAAGGTGACATACTGATGGCATTGTCCACATTAAGTAGATTAACTGAATTTTCTACCTCTCCAAATCTAAAAAACAGAGTTAATTCGGATTCTAAATTAAAGGCCTATGATTAAACAAGTTTACACTTTTTTAAAGGTGCTCAAAGTTTGAACAAGTGAAAACCAAACAAGGATGGGAAGACATGAAAATATTTTTCCTTGCGCCATTGTTGGGTTTCACTGGAGCATGATGACAAATGCAGGACACAAAACCAACAAGTGCCAAATAAGAGTAAGGAATCAAGCAATTCTTGCTCTCCGGTTAATATTGACTCTGATGGAAGGAGGAGCCCCACTCCAAGCTTGATGTCATCGGAGAAGAGGCCACCAGGTAGGAAGGGACAAAAGAAGTTGAAGAAAGGAATAGAGAGCATATAACATGGTGGCATCAAGAAAGGGGGTTCCTGCTGACATGAAGGAGTTCAAGGTAGCGAAATGGTTGGTAGATAAGGAGAGGAGGGTCGTGGCTGAGGAGAGGAAAGCAATGACCAAGGATCAAAGAGTTGTTGTGGAAGAGAGGAGGATAGCGATTGAGGAGGTGACCAAAAGTCTAGAACAAGACAATTAAAAAACAGTCTAGAACAAGAGCATATGGTCATGTTTATGGATCCTTAGAACCTCGATGAGAAAGGAAGAGCCTACTATGAGAAAATGCATGATCAAATTTTGGCATCAAGATCAAGGATCTTCATGGATGGCAATGGTGGTTTCAGTCCCAATAACACCAACAGTGTTTCTGGTAGCAGTGGTGATGCGCATTGGTTCATTATCATTTTATTCTAGTTGAAATGTACTTAGTATTTTGTATGGTACTGAATCCTTTGAATTTGAATGTGAACTTAAAATTCTGAACTTGTATATTTCATGAATTGCATGTGTAAATTTGAACTATGCTTAATGAATCGTTTGTGATAAAAATTAGAGTTCTATGTGAACTAGAAAGGAGAAAGATATTTTCTGTTGTAGGTATAGGTATCCAGTTTTAGCAACTCTGTTGGATAGGAGCACAAATTTTGTATTTTTTCGTTTTTGAAAACCTTCTCTGTCGGGCACTTACGACTAGTTATCCAACTTTTAGCAATTCTGTTGGAGATGCTCTTATTGTTGGTTTGGTCTTGGCCCACACCCAAAAAAAAGTTACTTTGTGGCATAAACCCACCCACCCCGAGGTTGCAGGCCAGTCCTATTACTTTTCTGCAAAACAGCAAGCTTGAGTACTGTTTGCCTCTTCCTGGCGGAATCACATTACTTTCATGTTTTAATTGGTGTAATCACATTGTGACACAATGTCATGCGTGTGAGCATTTAATTTTGAGAAGTTTTTCGGTCCACAATACTTACCAGTAGTTTTCCAAAACTACTTGACAGTAGTTTGATTCAACGGTAGATATTTGAGATCGGAAATACACAACTACTAGCAACTATTTTACCATGTTGAGGGTATTATCATCAAAGCGATAGATTTATAAATGAAAACCAGGAATGTAATTAATCTTTGATGTTAATAATGTGTTCAACATTATTCTTACAATAAAGTTGTGGTTCATATATCTAAATTATATTTTATGAAAAAAATATAAATCTGTTAATTATTAGTAAAATTGCAAAAATACCCTTAAACTACTTGCAAGTATTTTTTTTCAAAACTACTTGCAAGTATTGTGGACCGAAAAACTTCTCTTAATTTTTCTTGTTGATTGATACCAATGACACAGGAAAAATTACAAGTAGTCGTATTGATAGAATTTCAATTCTTCAGATACCTTTATTGTTGTGGTCGCATAAGAAAAAGGATACCTTTATTATTCCATATAAAAAAGAAAGAAAAACTCCCTCACAAGAATATAATCAGCAACTGAAATTAACAAATGGCTTGTACGTGATGCTCGGTTACCATATCATTCATACAAACTTACATTGGACACGAAATTGATTCTAACCTTGAGCATGCCAACGTAGATGGCCGTCCTCGAGCATAAATGTGTGATCCTGTACGGTGCGGGTTTCATCTGCATGAAGGATCTCTCTGTCGTCCACAATATTGCGAAAGGTCCATCTGAATGTGCCGCCGGTGACCAGCAGAGCTGACAGCCTCTGTTGTGATGGCTTAGATGTTTTTGCCGATGTACGACATCGGCATCAGCGGCTCGAGCTGGAGGAGTCGAATTGCTCGATTCTACCTGAAACAAAACATGGAGACACCATATTTGAAAATACATCTTGGGGGTAATAATGGGTCGTGATCCATGGGCTGTTTTAGGGCCCTTTTCTAATTTAAGTAAAACATCAGTTCATTTTTAGCTCAGTCCTTTTATAGCTCAACCCTCAACTTTGCTAAGTAAAAAATCTGGGCCAATTACCACCCTTAATTTGCACGTGTCCCTTAATGTGCACGTGTGAGCGGAGGACCAAGTCATCTTCTACCTCAGTCGGCATTCATGTGTTCTTAGGACTTCCCCTCCTCCACCCTGTTGGCACACAAGGGCAAAAATTTTATGTCGACACTTGCATCCCGTCGACCCCCTCCCCACATTCTTCTTCCATGTCGCCGGCACGACACCGTCTGCCGACAACCACCTGTAGGGTCAAGTTAGGTTTGGATTGGCATTTTGTAGAGTCAACTTCCTCCTCTTGACAGGATATGGAAAATGACGCTCGTCGGAGTGGTTAGTGGTGGCTGCAGTGGAGGTCGGTGGCGGAGACGGCGGGGCGCCGTCGGAGCTGAGGGGCGGTGGTGGAGGCAGGGCATCACATTCGGAGTGGTTAGTGGCGGCGGCAGAGGCAGCAGGGGCGCCACAGGAGTTGGACGACCGGAGTCGGAGGCGACGGGGCCGAACAAGTGACCATTGCTTTAGAGAAGAAGATGAATAGTGCGATGTTGGGCCGTGTCTTGGGCTGCGGGCTGCTGTTAGGCCGTGGAGGGGGTCGACATCGGGTTTCTATCAACCCGGTTGCCATATAACCGGCCCACACATGTACAAGCGCCCTGAAGAAGACCACTACTATCAAGTGCACCTCATGTGTGCAGGTGCTTCCCGACTCTACTGACTGGACATGAAGGTTACATCCATGGTGGTAAAATAAAATTGATCCAGTTCAGAAGGCACGTAAAAGTCTCTGCCACAAACAAACTGTCTTTTAAAGGGGTGAAATTAAACCATCACTTAGATATGAGATGAGATTTCCAATTGTACCTTTTTCCTCAAGCTCTTTCTGTATAAAATTAAATCACACAAGACTGCATCTGTACCATCTAGTGCATAAGATAGCATATCAGGTGGAAACCAGCTAAATGTTGAGCCTGAAAACTTATGATATCAGCCTTTATATCGTGCATCTATGGTCGAGATTGATCCGTAAAGTTGCACATCCGTCTGATAAATTTGGAGTTGCCTCCACGTTTCCAGAGTCTTGGACTTCTGCCCTTATATGATTCACAATCTCTGCCATACATGCATGATCCAATGGTTGATATTGTAAGTCTTCAGGTTTTCAATATTTATGATATTTGCACTCCATATGCACCCCAAGAATTACCATACTATATAATACAAATCCACAAAACAACTTGACAACCTCAACAACTTTGCTCACTGAAACAAAAGATGACTAATGTAGTTTATTATGATCAGCACTGGTACCAAACAATCTAACGCACACAAATTTGAGAAATACTTATTAATTGGAATAATGCCCTCAGTGTCATTACAATTTTGCTTAATCTCATATTCGCCACTGAGATCCACATGTCAGGGACACATGAGACATCCACATGTTAGTAAGATACCAGTGACAAATAAGGGAGTACAAAATTTTGCAATGGTAAATAAGGATTTAATTACTACTCATACATTATTAAGCTAGGCTCTTCTTGGGTGTCACGGCCTCAATAGCAGTGCCCAATGGCCATGCGGCTTCGACGTAGTATTCACCATGTTTCACCTTATCTACCAGCGTGATATCCTTGGTTGGCTGCACACCTACGGTACACGCAATAATGCACATTAGACCATATGTCAAGGTTTCAGATTGCTAACAACATTAGACTAGTAATAAGTACTAACCGAAGCCGTCCACCAGCAACGTGTACTGATACGCGAGGTCCATGCACACATATGGCAGATCAGAATCACGAAGAGTTGAATACATAGTTTTTGCTTCTTCCAAGCTCAACTTGCAAGCCTTCTTTGCAGCAACTCCAAAGGCGGCAGGTGTGGTCTTTGCATTGGGAGCATTGCTATCGATGATTCCGACCTTCAAGAGAGAACAATATAGTTCTCCATTAGCACGTGTGACTAGCGTATATCCAATTCATTAAATGTATCATTGTAACTTGAGGAATTAGTTGAAAACTATACATGGGAAGCCATGAAGTAGAAGCTGGATGCGACATATAGGTTGTCTTGGCCAGCTCCACCGCCTCCATTCCACACGCCATTAAAAGTGCAGTTCTTTGTTTCACATGGTGCATTCAGGTTCAATGCCTTAGTTATTTCTTCCCTGCACTTGTCATATCTTGCTCCTTTGGGTGGTGCAGTTGCATCATACTGCTCTCTGTTGTAGGTGTATTTACCTTCGCAGAATGAGAGGAAAATAGAAAGATGAACTTATATTATGTGGTTCTTAAAGAATGGAAAATGTTTATATATGATTGGAAATCATACCGGTAAATCCACGCAACATGCAGTTGCTGAATGGCCCATTCTTTGCCTTCAGAATCTCCACACGAGCTGCATATGCACCGAAATGCAAGTAACTGCAAGAACAAGGTCCTCGTTATTGATTTCAATACTTATATATGAACACAATATGCATGATATTGTACATCCAGACCTGTGAGCATAAACATTGTAATCTTTTCCTTTAAGATACTCTTTTGTAACATATGGATCCTTCTCTTTAGGCACTGCTGGAGCATTTTCAGCAGAATTTGCAGAGATGGCATATGCCATTTGCACTGACCCACCGCCCATATCAACAACACCAACCGTCTGGGAGTGGTCTCCACCCAGTCTATCCAATAGATAGTTCAGAGCGACCTGCAGTTCATTCAGTTACAGATAATTTGTAACAAAAGAATGCAATATCCAATAATGTGTAATATCCAATACAAAAAATGTTAACCGCGTAAACAAATGAATAATATCTTGTTGTGTCCCATACCCATAAGTAAGATCCTTCTTGAGATCCCTCAAGGACATTGATCCACTTGGGGTTGTACTGAAATTTGCTCTTTGTATGGACAAGATCCCTGACCTGTTACAATAATCATATCAATGCACTTTCTGAACATGCGAGAATATCGTACTGTGATAAGGTTGTAGCTCAAATACAAAGGGTGATATATGAAAGTACCGCTTGAAGAATGTCTTCTGCTTGTTCATCTCCGATAAGTCTTAGACCGGCAGTTGCCTGCGATTTTAGTTGATAAGAATAAATAATGTTACAAATCAACAAGACCTACATCTTAATATATTTGTAAAGAGGGTACGGTACTGTTTTCAATTCTATTCTGTCGAGTAAATGGTACATGTTACACAGTAGTATCTAGGCCTACGCATAGGTTCTTGACATGATTCTCGCCCGTTAGTTACGTGTACAGTTCATTTTAGGAATTCGAATGGCGGTGGACTAATATTTTTCTCGAATATCTTTTAACGTTCATACCCCTAACTTAAGAGGTGTTCTTTTCATAAGCCGTCCGGGAACAACACTCTTGGCCTTCTCTAGAAGAGGTAGAATGGAGTTCGCAGCCTCTTGGGGGTGGCCAGCGTATGAGCTCAGCCCAGGCTTCACCTGCACCAACAGCGAAGACAAAATAAAACAGTGTGCTTATTATCTGAATGCAGCATATGATCGAATACATATTGTATCCGGAAAAAAATTATATGCAGTCGTCCTGCAAATGGACTGGCGTGCAGCACCATTCGGATTTGCGCCATCTGTCCAGTCCCATATCCGTAGTTTGTACTAATAGTCAGCTCTAAGGAAATGAATGAATGGAGCTCGCAAGTACCTTCGCGAAGAGTTCGATGTCATCGCCGATTCCGACGAGGTCCATCTTCTTGTCAAACCTGAAGACGTGCACCCTGCTCCCCGTGCTGCCGGCGTCGAAGATGACGTTGTACCTCCCCGGGCCAGGCGGCGCATTCTCTGCGGGCTCAACTGTCCCGGCCGCCTTCCGACCAAGGATGTCATCGGCGAGGGCCGTGCCACTGACCAGCTGCAGGAGGACAAGCACCGCAGCGATGCCGACAGCGTGAGCAGCCATTGGAGGAGAGCTAGCTAGCGCGTACCGCGGCAGAGACACTGGCTAGCTCTTTCCTCCCTTACTGCTCCGGCCTCCGGGTAGCCTTTTTATAGAGTTTTGCTCCACATCAGAGAAGAACCTTAACCATGGTCTGCATTTCATATTTGATAAAGTTCACCCTGACTTTTACTGACGAGGGGGAAGAATAATGCGCATGCTAATCCTAGGACGACAGTAGTACTACGTACTTATCAACATTTGTTAAAATTCTGTGCGTGAAAAGCAGTGACGATTCCATTTGGCATGTTGCACGCGCGTGGGTACTGGGTACGGACGGCCGCTAGAATCTATGCGACGCGTAACACGTTAATATTAGTTTATATCTTTTTGTTAGACTGTTATTTGGTAATCCTAGCATACGTGTCCTGGTAGGACTGTAGCATAGGCAAGTCTTGATTGGTGGCTGTGGTTTCCTTCTCCCGAACATATTCTATGAGTCGGTTGAGATACGGATCCTGGCTGGCCTATATACATGTAACCTTGGGTTCATCTCTCGTAATCAATCAAGCATAATCTTGCTTACATGGTATCAGAGCGGTTCGATCCGACGACCCGCTTCCGCAAATTCTAGTTACGCCGCGCCGCCGCCGTCTCGCCCGGCCTCGCCATGACGAAGCCTGCCGATGACAGCGCCGAGACCGAGCTTCAGGAGCTCCGCCGTCGCGTCGCTGCTCTCACCCCGGCTGAGCGCCAAGAGGCTGCCCGCCAGGAGGCTGAGCGCCTCGAAACTGCTCGCCAGGAGGCCGAGCGTCAGGAGGCCGCCCGTGCTGGTATGTCAGATTGCAAGCCCTGTTCCACTCCAGTTGATATTTGTGCTAAACTTTCTGCTGCTGAGGGTGCTCCTGTTTCGACGCGACACACTATCGTGGTCTAGCGGGTGCGTTACAGTATCTCACATTCACTCGACCGGATATTTCTTATGCTGTTCAGCAGGTTTGTCTCCATATGCATGACCCCCGTGAGCCTCATTATCTATTGGTGAAGCGCATTCTTCGTTATTTGCGTGGCACTTTGGATCTTGGTCTTCAGTTACATCGTACAGATCTATCCACCTTGGTTGCTTACTCCGATGCAGATTGGGCCGGCTGTCCGGACACTCGTCGTTCCACCTCTGGTTATGCTGTTTTCCTAGGCGATAATTTGGTTTCTTGGTCGTCCAAGCGACAACCGACAGTGTCTCGTTCTAGTGCTGAGGCTGAGTATCGCGCCGTCGCAAATGCAGTTGCTGAGACTACATGGCTTCGCCAGCTTCTACATGAGCTACATACTCCGGTTCGACGTGCCACCATCATTTATTGCGACAATGTCAGTGCAGTGTATCTCTCGACGAACCCGGTGCAACATCAACGCACCAAGCACATCGAGATTGATCTTCACTTTGTCCGTGAGCGTGTGGCTGCTGGAGCGGTTCGAGTTTTGCACGTGCCTACATCATCTCAGTATGCAGATATCTTCACCAAAGGTCTTCCGACTTCGGTTTTTACTGAATTCAGGAGCAGTCTGAACGTTCTTCCTCGTGGGTAGCGACGCTCACACTGCGGGGGAGTGTTAGACTGTTATTTGGTAATCCTAGCATACGTGTCCTGGTAGGACTGTAGCATAGGCAAGTCTTGATTGGTGGCTGTGGTTTCCTTCTCCCGAACATATTCTATGAGTCGGTTGAGATACGGATCCTGGCTGGCCTATATACATGTAACCTTGGGTTCATCTCTGTAATCAATCAAGCATAATCTTGCTTACACTTTTTCCTGAGAAAAGTTCCACAGTTCTATTAATTTGGAGATTTTTGGTATAATGACCGCGAAAGCAATGGGCTTCGGTAAAATGACCACAACACATTGGGCTTCGTAAAATGACCACGAATCCGTTGTCTACTCCCTTGAAATGACCATAATCGATTTTTACAATATTCATAATCTTTTTCCCTCATAAACTGATCTAAACTGCCGAAACTACCCTCGGTTGAATTGTTCAGATGGAATCGAGCAAAGTGTCGTCTTCCTCCGTTCGAACCGAGCTCCGGATCCGAGAGACGATGGTACCGGCCGACGACGATGCGGATGCGGACTCCCCGCCTCCTCCCGAAGCACCAGCAGTCCTCGGGCCGCCCCCACCCGTGCCGCTCCCGGAGCCGCCCTGTCCGGCGCTCCTCGTCGGACCGCCCCACCCGCGCCGGTCCTCGTCGGGACGTCCCCAGCCAGCACGCCGCCGCTCGTCGGGCCGGAAGCAAGCAAAGCGCCGCCGTCCCGGAGCCGTCCCCACCCGCGCTGCTTCTCGGGCCGCCCCGCCCGGCGCACCGCCGCTTCTCCTAGAGCCGCCCCCACCCGCGGCGCTCGTCGGGCCGCCCCCACCCAATGCGCCGCGACTCGTCGGACCGGCCGCACCCGGCGCGCCGCCTCTCCTAGGGCCGCCGCTCCCGGACCTGCCCGCACCGCGGCGCTAGTCGGGCCGCCCCCGGCCCGCGCGCCGGGGCTCGTCGGGCCGCCCCCGGCCGGCGCGCCGGGCTCGTCGGGCCGGCCGCACCCGGCGCGCCGCCTCTCCTAGGGCCGCCGCTCCTCGGACCTGCCCGCACCCGCGGCGCTAGTCGGGCCGCCCCCGCCAGCGCGCCGGGGCTCGTCGGGCCGGCCGCACCCGGCGCGCCGCCGCTCCTCGGAGCCGCCCCCACCCGCGGCGCTCGTCGGGGCACCCCCACCCGCGGCTCTCCCGGGGCCGCCCGCACCTGGCGCGCCGCTCCTGGAGCCTCCCGTACAGCGCCCACATCCGGCAACGCACGGCTCCTGTTGGGGAGCCCCGCTCCCGACCCGTCAGCTCCTCTGCTAAAGTTTGGTGAACACAGGTAATATTTTTTGTTAGAATTTGTGTAATGGTATTAACTTTGTTGGAAGAAGATGTACAATGCAACCATTAATTTGTATAATGCAGGCTTGCATTGGCTACTGGATCAGCTGTGGAAACAACACTCGATAATGCTATCGTTGAGGTAGTTGATTGGGATACTTTACAAATTATTGAAACTAATGATGATGAAGGGAGATTGCAAGTTGCTAGTGATGAGCAATTGTATAATGTGTTGGGCTTAAGGGCTGAGGATGAGAGGGCAGGTAGGGTGGGTGCAGCTACAATTCCACATATAGAAATTATTGATGGTGCAGCCATTCCTGTGGATGATAACATACCAGGTGAGAGGGACATTGCGTATGACTCGGATAATCCAGAATTTAAGCTCGGTGCCTTGTTTCCCGACATGAAAAAGTTCAGGCTTGCCGTAAGGCAATATGCCATGAACCAGGAATTTGAGTTGCATGTGGCAAAAACTACTAAAGTTAGATATGACGGGTATTGCATGGGCGCTGAGGATTGCACTTGGCATGTGCATGGACGACCAGAAACCGAGGGTGGAAAAACTATCATTGTAATAATGTTTTCTTTAGCTTCTCCTTTGGTATATTATTTTTTTCTAAATAATGTGTTCCTTATCATCATTGTTGTTTTTCTATGTAGGTGACGGCATGGCGTGAGGGTCACACTTGTACATCGAGCATGAGGAGAAAGACAACTACTCCTAGTGCCAAGTGGGTTGCTTCAAAGGCTATTTCTATCCTTAAGAAGACCCCTGATATGGGACCAAGGGACATGCAAATCAAGTTGCAGGATGATCATAAATGTGTCATTGGCTACGACACGGTTTGGCTGGGTTTGGAGAAAGCCTTCAAGGAGTTATATGGCAGCTGGGAAGAGAGTTTTGGCCTTCTTTATAGTTGGAAAGCAGAGGTAATGAGAAGGATGTCAAATAGTGTCATTGAAATTGATGTGGAGGTAAAAGATGGTCTACCTTATTTTCGTAGATTTTTCTGTGCACTTGGCCCATGCATTGAGGGTTTTTTAGAGGGATGTAGGCCTTACCTCAGCATAGACTCTACTGCATTATCTGGTAAATGGAATGGTCAATTAGCTGCAGCATGTAGTGTGGATGGTCATAATTGGATGTATCCGGTTGCATATGGATTTATTGATTCTGAAACAGAGGATAATTGGACATGGTTCATGACTCAGCTGCACAAGGCTATAGGAGATCTTCCACTACTTGCTATTTCAAGTGATGCATGCAAAGGGTTAGCAAATGCTATTAAGTTTGTATTCCCCATGGCTGAACATAGAGAGTGCTTAAAACATCTTACGAGACAACTACAAGAAAAGACCTTATCCAAACATAGAACACATGTATCCTGCAGGAAGGGCATATAGGAAAGATGTGCATGACTATCACATTTCCATTGTCAAATCTCATCCAGGATGCCAAGAATTTTTTGGAACAGTATCACCAACTCAAGTGGATGAGAAGTGCATTCAATCCAGCTATCAAGTGTGATTATGTAACCAATAACATAGCTGAGGTTTTTAACAACTGGATCGGAGAGCTAAAAGATTTGCACTGTAGCTGAGCTTGCTGACCAGTTGAGAGAGATGATAATGGTTTTATGGCACAAGAGGAGAAAGATTGGACAAAGGTTACAAGGTACGATACTACCAGCTGTCATACATGTCTTGAAGGCACAAACTAGGGGCCTTGGTCATCTGAGAGTTATACAAGGTGATCATTATGCTGCACAAGTAGTTGACATGACCGTTGCTAATGTAAGACATGTTGTTAAAGCTTACTTACATGAGTGTACATGTGAAGAGTGGCAACACACTGGTAAGCCATGTCAACATGCTTTGGCTCTTATAACACAACAACCTGTTAGGGATGTGCAGATGGAGAACTTTGTGAATGAATACTACTCGGTGGAAAGGTTCAAAAATGCATACAAGAGACTAATAGAACCAATTCCTGATAGATCACAATGGCCAAAAGTTGACCTATCGATTGCAATTGGTGCGCCACTTGGTAAAAGAAGTGTTGGTCGGCAAAGGAAAAAGAGAATCAAAGGTGTTCTTGAAGGTGGTGGTGGTAAGAAGAAATCTAATGATGAGGGAATGAAGACTGAGAAAGAAAAGAAACGGATTAAAGGCCTCACCCAATGCAAAAGATGTGGCTTACTCGGACATAGGCAAAGTAGCTACAAATGTGAACTAAATGGAACAAAGAAGAGGCAAGTGATTGTACATATTTATACTTAGTTTTACTTTATTCTTGACCTACTAATAACTTGTTATCTTGCAGGAAGAGACAACCAAGAAAGAACAGCACTAAAAATTGGTTCCCTCCTGAGGTTCCAACATCTAGGTGACAACTTAAAACTGTTTTAAATATGTTAGAGCTATACTACTCAACTGTTTTCAATATGCTAACTATCTCATATATATGTAGTACACTTGTTGGTGACATGGGAGAAGGTACCTCATCTCAGCTCCCAGAAAGGAGGCGTACTCGAAAATGTACTCCGAAGAAGAACCTGAATGCTTCAGTTTGAAATGTGGCCTTTGAACCAATTGTATCGATATTGCAAATGCTCTAGTTTGAAATGTTGCTTTTGGACCAAATGTATTAATGTTTGAACGTGTATGGATGTTGGAACCAAGTGAATGCATGTTACTTTGATGACATAAAAATGGCTGTTACTTAATTTGTTATATTTTGGTCAACGGCAATATTTTTAGCCTGGGAGCTAAGTGTATTTCCTTTTTTTTTTTCCTTGCTGTTGCTCACGGTTGTCATTTTGGCGGTTGGTCTGGGCGTGAACAAGGCTTCTGCCTCCTGGGACCTTCTGTTGAAGTCTGCAGGGGTACAACCGTCTTTTCCTATGGCTAAATTAGCTCAAATAATCAAAAACAATCTAATATAGTAGGTATGGTCATTTTAACGAAGCACACAACGGATTCGTGGTCATTTTACAGAAGCCCAATGTGTTGTGATCATTTTACCGAAGCCCACTGCTTTCGCGGTCATTATACCAAAAATCTCATTAATTTGACCCTTCAATGACCGTGTTTCTGATCTGAAAAGATCATACGTGTCTCACCTTTTGAGATAATGGCCAATCTTCGCAAGAAATTTAATAAAAAAGAACAAATGAAAAGTGGAGATCCAGAGATCAGATCAAGATCGAGATCATCGTGTTCTCACATTTCCTGCATCGGTGAGTGTTTCACTAAATTTCTTATATGCCATCAAAAATAATACCCTTCTCTTATTTTCTATAGAAATTTTGCACTTCTCTTATTTACGATCGGATCTAATTTCAATTCTCTTCTGCGCAAAAAAAATCAATTCTCTTATCTGCCACTCCGAGCATTTTGGTTGTTAGATTATTATGCTTTCATCGCTGCATTATTCGTGCTACAACAGGAAAATTGATTCGTCTCAGTTTATACTATATGCGAAGAAAAAAATAACTTTTTTCCGATGAAAATTATTGGTAATATTTTGTTTTAACTCAAAATTACCTCAAATTTTCATCTGAAAAACATTCTGAAACCTTTTTTTAGAATAAAGTACACATAGAGACAAACTTATTTTAGTATTGTAGCCTAAACACTCTTGTGACATGATCAAAATTTTATATGATCTTCGAGTGGCGGATAAGAGAAGTGAAATTAGATCCGGTGGCAAATAAGAGAAGTGCAAAATTTTGATGACAAATAAGAGAAGAGTATAATTTTTGGTGGCAAATAAGAAAATTGCTCGAGACGCATGGATCCGATTTGTATCTGTCTTGTAGCTGACAAGCAACTGGTGGGCAGCTGAGCTTGGGGCAATTTGGGGTAGCTGTGTTGGTAATCGGTGAAGTAAGAAACATCCGATTTTGTTACTTAGAGGAGCACATTAGTACGTACCTCAAGACGACACCATGTAAGGGCTCAGGTCATGGCCACGTATGAAAGACGATACCCATAATTGAGTACTTGACCCTTAATTGTCCCTTTGACTTGGGTGCTTTGGACCATCACCAAATACTACAAGAAATGGGACCTTTAAAGGGTTCAGCTGAGTTTTCTTGATTGATCAAATTACTACAGCAGTTTTTAAATTGTTGACACCCTCAGTTTATTTTAAAGGTTACGAAAGTAGTCCTAACCAGAAAAGCATATTAAAAAAACAATGAAGTAACATGCTGAAATGTTCTCTTAACCAGGTAGCCTTTTCCATTCATTACATGCCCCATAAACATATTATAGTGCACTTATGTTTGGACCGGTACCTTTTTAGAGGGAATAAGGGATGGATTTTTTTGTGCAACTGCTCTTTCCTTTTTCCTTGTGCAATTAGCGTATATATCACACAATCTCCTGTGTCTATCCTTTCTATGTATTCTAGATTGTGTCTCCTTGCCATGAGTCACCATAGAGTGCCCTCAAACTCTAACCCATCATGCCTAGGACTATAGTGTATATATATCAGTATTAATATAGTGTAAAGGCCCACACCCTCACTGAATTCGGGGTGATAGCCACCACCTGGTTCGAATATGCCACTTCCAACTGTCGTGGTCACCTCCGGAACGAGCATGTCATTGCCTTGAGGTGGGCTTGTGTGTGGGCCGTTGGCCTAGAAGATGGCCATGGTGAGTTTGGCTCATGTTTGGGCCTCACTTAGCTCTTCCTCCATCACCACCAGGTCCTTCACCGAAGTCAAAGAATGCAACAACGAACCAGAGAAGAAGGGGACATGTAAAGATGAGGACATGAGATGTAACATCTTGGCACAAGGCTTAATAGAATTGATAGAATACCCATGTCAACAAGTTGCAACTTATTTTTCGGAAGCTCATCTCTAAAGAAAACTCTGAGGTTAAGCATGCTTGTCCTAAAGCAATTTAGGGATGTGTGACCGACTGGGAAGTCATCCTCGGGTGTGCACGAGTGAGGATAAAGTGTGCAAAAAGAATAGTGATGGTCTGTGATGGGAGTCTTGAAGGTCTATTAAGCTTCCAGGTGTAAGCTGGCTGCCCTGGAGTGGCAGGACGTTACATGAGATCCATGCTATTGAAGGAGTAATAGCTAGCGGAAGAATACCAGGGATCAAAGGAGGATATGGTCACCAACGGTGGATCTGCAGGGTCTGCGTATATACTATGTGAGGCCTTGGGTGAGGAGTGAAGGCCGGAGCCCTAGCAGGTAGAAGCCATGAGGACGACGGCAACATCAGGGATTGCCTATATGAGAAGTTGGAAAACAAATGGAAAAAGGCGATCCTGACGGCATGCACTGAGGCTGTTGGATCATAGGTGTCATTGATTTTGTGTCTAATTCCTCAAAAAGTGGACTTCACAATCTTATGATTATCATTTCATAATACAGTTTTTCAAATTACATTTTTCTTATTGGTACAACAAAGTGCACCAATTTAGCTAGTAGTAATAATTTAGGATGACAATGATACCTGCTCTACTATTGTGGAGACTAATTAAGGGTCTATTTGATAGAGATCGTGGAACTTATTTAGCTTTAGACTATAGTATGATCCCTACTGGACACTTCAATCTAAAAATAATTTATGCCCAAAAACACCCATAAGTGATTTTCGTTTTTATAATAGGAACCAATATATAAAATGAAACTAGTAACTTTTACTAGATTATGCTCCATCCCAAGTAGAAAGTCTTCTATCAAACTTATGTTCCTCACCATTGAGAAGTTGTCTTGCCATAGGCTTTTTCAATAAGTAAGAATAAGCTAAAAAGAAAGTTGTTTTCACATATAATGCAAAACTATAGAGGTATTTTTTTGCATAATCTAGTGCCCTGCCAATCAAGCCCTAAAGTATTCCCCATCCAATCATTTTTTCTTGGATGTATGATTTAAATTTCTCCACTTCACTAATTACTCTTGAAATGCCAAATAAAAGCAACTGGAGTATTTCTTGTAATTAATTTGCATAAGCAGCACATATGTCAATATGTGCCGTACAGTCGTACACAAACTTGAGCAATACTAATCTTTCAATGGTCGGATGTTACTATGTGTGCAGGAATAATGACGCAGAAATGTTTGACAACTATATAAAGACGCTACTGCGGCTTGTACAACACTGGCAAGCTAATTCATCATGCATCTTGAAGCTGCTTCTTGGGCGTCACGGCCTCAACGGCAGTGCCTAGTGGCCATGCGGCTTCAATGTAATACTCCCCATGTTTCACCTTGTTTACTAGTGTGATCTCCTTCGTCGGATCAACACCTGCAGCAACATAATTACAATCAGATTTAATTCAACAACAATGTCACAATCATATTGAATGCTTATCATAACATATTTAATGATAGTGACCAAGTTCATCGATCTACCAAGTAAATAAATGTTCAGCACATATTCTCATACTAACCGAAGCCATCCACAAGTAATGTGTACTGGTAAGTGAGATCCATGCACACGTAAGGCACATCGGAAACATTTAGCTTGGGATAGATGGTTTTTGCTTGTTCGAAGCTCAACTGACAAGCCTTCTCCGCGGCAACTCTGAAGGCAGCAGGGGTGGCCTTTGCACTTGGAGCGTCGCTATTGATGATTCCAACCTTCAAGAGAGACAAAATTCAGTACCTCATATTAAAAATGGATCATCATAGGTAGAGGAACTCGCCGGAGATAACTTAGTACATGGGAAGCCATGAAGTAAAAGCTGGACGCGACATAGAGGTTATCTTGGCCAGCTCCACCGCCTCCATTCCACACACCATTGAAAGTGCAGTTCTTCGCTTCACATGGAGCATCAAGGTTCAAGGCCTTGATTATCTCTTCCCTGCATTTGTCATAACTTGCTCCTTCTGGCGCCGCAGTCGCATCGTATTGCTCCCTATTGTAGGCATATTTACCTTCATAAGTCAAAAGAAAACATAATTATTACACATTATCTGTTATTGAACAAATTATGGGAAATGTGTTATGTGTTTGTTATATGAATGTGTACCCTCAAATCCACGTAACATGCAGGAGCTGAATTGTCCATTCTTTGCCTTCAAAATTTCCACACGGGCTGCAAAAGCACCGAAGTGCAAGTAGCTGCAAGAACAAGATCCTCGTTTATTGTTATCATATAAAATTACTATATATGCATCCTTTAAGATACTTCTTTTCTGAAAATGTAAATCCGGACCTGTGAGCATAAACATGGTAATATTTTCCTTTAAGATACTCTTTTATAACGTATGGATCCTTCTTCCCTTCCGGCACTGCTGGAGCATTTGCGGCAGAATTTGCGGAGATGGCATATGCCATTTGCACTGATCCACCACCCATATCAACTACACCAACTGTTTGGGAGTAGTCCCCACCTAGTTTATCCAAAAGATAGTTGAGAGCGACCTACAGGTCATCATGCAAGCACAATGAAGTATTGTAATGTAAGGAATATACATAAAACAAAAAAATTATATAAATGTTTTTTTATCTCATATACCCATAAGTATGATCCTTCTTGGGATCCCTCGATAACGTTGATCCACTGAGGTTTATACTGGAATTTGCTCTTTGTGTGGATCAGATCCCTTACCTGCATGTGCGGTAAATTAAAGTCAACTCATTAAAGTTATTTCTTTTTGTCAATGGATGAACATAGTTGGTATAATTAAAGGCTGACATAAAAATGAAGGATATAACATTAAAAAAGTACCGCTTCAAGAATCTCTTCCGATTGCTTGTCTCCGATCAGTCTTAGCCCAGCTGTTGCCTGTGCAGTATTGTTTGGTAAGCCAAAAACTGTATATATATATATATATATATATATATATATATATATATATAAAGAGGTATGAATACTAGTATACTACCACAGAACGGATTTTTCCCGTAGGTGCATCATTTTTGTGAGTGTCAAGATAAACCTCCACGTTAAGTACCCATTTTCATGTGTTTAATATCTAAGCTTAGGGCGTATGGACATCGTTCACTTTATTATGTCCAGCTTTGCTGTTCACTTTTAGGCCGGGCTTATTAATTGAGTGGTACATGGGCTCATCAGCTCATATATTTCCACTTGAATATACTCCTCCATTCGGTTAATGATGCCGTTTCGGACATCAACTTTGTACTAGCTGCAAGTCATTTTTTCCTGTCTGAATGATTTCATTTTAAGAATGGAGAATATGTTAACGTACCCCTAGCTTAAGAGGCGTTCTTTTTATTAGCCATCCAGGGACAACACTCTTGGCCTTCTCTAGAAGAGGTAGTATAGAGTTTGCAGCCTCTTGGGGGTGCCCAGCGTACGAGCTCAGTCCAGGCTTCACCTGCACCAAGAAACAATGTTGATTATTGCTTTAGTCATCGATTGTCAATGGTGACAGTACATTAATGTAATACAAAAAATGAAGTTAAAAGGAATTAATTAGTTAAGTTTTCCTTCAAATGTACTTACTCAATTGTTTTTGAAGGAACGTTATTCAGATGAAGAGATTAGTTAACAATGCACACAGCACTAAGTCCGTACGTACCTTGGCGAATAGCTCGATATCATTGCCGATCCCGACGAGGTCCATCTTCCTGTCGAACCTGAAGACGTGCACCCGGCTTCCCGTGCTGCCGGCATCGAAGATGACGGCGTACCTCCCCATTCCTGGCCGCCTAATCTCGGCTGGCTGATCCAGCTCCACGGCGGCCCCGGCCTTCCGGCCAAGCAGGGGTTCCGCGAGGGCCGTGCTGCAGGCCAGCTGCAGGAGGAGAAGCACGGCGATGCGGGCAGCCATATTGTGCTTGCTTTCCAGCTAACCCTGCTGCTTATTGTGAAGTCAGCGTGCAAGGATGCCTTTTTATAGAGTTTTGCACATCTCAGTTTCACCGTTGCAAATTGGCAATTTCTGACTCAAAAATAACACACATAGATTAGGTCAGCGATTATAGCCAACAAGAGATCACGTGGTACACGATTGTGCATTAATCAGCAACAACGATGTGTGGCATGCGCGAAGCGAGATTCCATAGGTGCCTATGCATATATATCTGTCTCCAATCTCCGTGCAATGTAGATTGGAGACCCATATGTGAGAGAGTTTTTATCGCCAATGCGACGACTGCGATGCCATATTCTTCGTCCAAAATTTAGGACTGTGCATCAGATCTTATGCGACAACCGAGGGAAGGCGGGGAGGTGGAGATAAAATCTGACAAATAATGATGCCAACGTCCAGGTTGCTAATAATCAAATGTGGCGATCTGGATCTCATTTGATCATCTGACCAGATGAATGATATTTCAGCCTTGCAGTCCTTGTTTTAGTTTATAAAGGCACAATGTTCAAAATCTCATCTTATCTGCAGTGAATGGTGTCGTTGCTTGCTCACAAGTTCTTTTTTGAACAAGTCCGATTTGCCTGCTTCAACTATGAATATGTTTTGGGTGCGCACATGGCTGAGTGCCTACCCCGTGATATCGATGCACATGGACTTTAAAGGTCGCGCTAATCCACAACGCTATGCAAATACAACCTCTTACGGCATGCCCGTTACGGATTATGGCCTCAAGCTCGCGGTGAAGCGCTCACATGCAGACATAAATTTTTGAAACCAGACCTCCAACAGTGACACACATAGAGTTGCACGCCCAGCTTATAATTGTTTGGGTTCATCTGGACCGCATGTAGCATATAATTAAGATTTGGAGTTGTATGTGGACCGCACAACAGGAGGTATTTTAAGAAAGTCGTCAGGTAACCATATAGCAATTTTTCATAACAATGTTTTCACTCGATAATGGCTACTAAACTTGTACCACACATTTCTGGCTATCCTTGATAGAACAATGAACATTATTACCAAGATCACATCACACGTACAATTTTACAACAATTTATTAATACAATTTATATTTGTACACTTAACAGACACAGTTGTCGATGATCCGTTGCTAAGGGACGGAGTAAAAGTTCACAGTTCCATGGCGACTCAATAACCCATGACGTTTCAAGATGCTTGATGGTGAGCCATTGAATTTCATTTTTTTCAAATCATTTTTTCAATAGAAACTTTTTAGATCCACTTCTTTACACAAACTTTATTATTTTCAGGTAATGATGCCAGTACAGATTAACAACGGGTGAGTCTGCTACACGTAGGACATGGTTGCATATGAATGCACCATATATGACCCAGCTTTCCAGGTATACGAGGGAGATGATGGTGTTGATACCACAGCATGTCTGTTTTTAAAGATAAGATCAGCTCTGATAAAGTCTACCAACATTGCACCAGGCTTTCCGCCAGACTGACAGAAATTCAACTAGCGATGGGTTGGTGCAACAGATTGCCCAATAAATAGGTATAATACCAACTGTTTTGCTTCATTTGACAATATTTTAGTAGAGATCTTCCACTCAACGACATGAGATTGCCCAATAAATTTTTTTAGCAGGAACGAACCAGGACTTGCTGTTATTTACTTTTGTCACAAATTTAATGAAACTCGTAGTAGCTGCAACTTTACGAAGGTGAGTTAATAATAGCTTAGTGAATTGATTTAGGAGATTTGTACATAACCCATTAAAAACAATTTTAATTCCTTTCTAAATTGCAAGAGGCAATGGAAAAATTCGAGACGCGCGCAGTTTATCTCATTGTCAAGCACACAGGAAATAAATGTACCATGCCACCAGATCTTACAAAATTAGCTAGCATCTGAGGTTGCAAAGTTAGTCAATGTATCGGCTAGTTTCAAATTTCAATGATCGTGGTTTTAGCTTGTTAACACTGCCATCATTATAACAAAAATCTTTTTATGTTGACGTGAGGACTAACCATCAACAAATGCCGCAGGTGGGTGGATTGTAAAAAAAAAGTAGTCCAATAAATGTTTTAGAAACCTAAACAATAAATGCCAGCCCCGGCTAATAAATATCAAGACTAGCTACTGCCAAACATAGATTGCAACGGTACAAACCCAAAAAACAAATGATTGTCCCGTCCAATAGGACATCTCCAACGCAAATAAATGAGCCTTACGTCTGTATGACCTTCTTTTGCAAAAACACCCCTCCCTCGGCGTGGAGACAGCCGAGCCGTCGTCTCGTGAGACGACGGCATCGGCTCGTGCTCCCAGGCACGAGACGACGCGGAGCGCGTGTTGTACGGGCGGCTTCAACCCATCGATAGCGGCGGGAGATTTAGTGTGGCGGGACAATTTTGGCGCGTGAATCCGGCTTTGGCGCGAAATCCTCTCCGAGCGCGCGTCATTTCCACCATATCAACGCACCAAGCATTCGCATTCCACCCAAATCAGAGAAGGAAGATGGGGACCGAGCAAGAATACGCGGCGGCGGCGCAGGACATCCTGGGTGATGCGACGACGCGAGCGCAGAAGAACTTGATGGCACAGGCGCGAAAGGTCGGAACAACGACGGTGACGCGAGGCGGCAAGGGCGCAACGGTGGCGCGGGGTGGCAAGGACACGACGGCGGCGCGGCGGTGCAAGGGAGCGTTGCCGGCACAGATCCACACGGAGGCGGTTAGTGTAGCTGGAACCGAAGAGCTCCCCGTCGGCAGCGGCACTCCGTCGTGCACTCACGGCTCAATCTTCTCCTCTGCCCCAAGATCCGTTGGAGTCCCGAGCTTCGTCGCCGCCCTAGTTTCCGCCGGCAACCCTATCTTCTCGTCGAGCCCAAGGTCCGCAAGTGGCATCGGCTTCTCCGACAGCCCAATGGCGAGTCAAGGTCAGCAGGCAAGGTTGTTTCCGTGGATGCAGACTCCAATTTCTGATCCAACAGAATGGTAAGATTTTGGCTCCAAATTCCGTCGTTTCAATATTTGGTGATTCGCGTGATAGTGACAGTTAGTAATGCATACACCTGTTGGTCATGAAGAACTAGTTTTCCGCTAATGCATGCAACTGTTGGTCATGAAGAACTAGTTTTCCTTTCGTAATATTAAGGTTATGTCTTCATCATAAGCCATAGACAGACCTATATATAACATTGAGACACCCAGCCAGTTTATAGAATCTGGGAAAATGTTCGATTGGACCTCTTGAACTCCATCAACAATCAGTAAGTCCACGTGCATCGAACTGTTTGTTGAGAACTTTGTGCGAAGTCCGATAATTGCCCTTTTCTAAGTTAATGAAGTTCGCCATTTTGACTAATATGAAGTTCGCCATTTTGCAAAAAATTACAAGTGCTAGTGGCCGAAAGTTGTGCAATCACTAAAAAAATTTCAGTGTATTATTTGCGCAACCAAACCTCCTTGCTTGTGGCCTGCAAGACATGGATGAAGCTCTCTCCTACTTAAGCAACCAGTGAGGCCTATTTAAGCAACAATATTGTGTTTTTGAATCGGAGCTCAAGGCATTAATTGAAAGGACTGCAATGTCAGTACTTGACTGATGTGTGTCCACCCTAGTGAGCATTTATTTCTTGGTTCCAGCACAAAATGACGGACACAATTACTGTTTAGTGGTTACAGCGACAGCACAGTTGTTATGGTTGCTCCTAATGCCAATTTGCATGAATCTAGTGCACCAGCTCGCATCAGACGGAAGGGATCAGGGTGGGCGCGTGGCAATGTGCGCAAAAAAGCTGCTCTCTTCAACTATTAACTATTACAGTAGTTTGGTTTTGGTCCCTCAATTACAAAATCGGGTAGGATATCTCCCTCAACTTTTAATACCGTTGATTTGTCCTCCTTAGACGGTTTGGATAGCGGTATTGATTCATGTGGCATTGTGGGGCCCATCAATATGTCAAGTCATATTTCTTTGTAATTCTCTCTTTTCTCGGCATATTTTTCCACCAAATACTTAGCATAGCTTAGAAAATTTTGAAAAACTTTGTGCCGAGAGTAAATAAGTTATGGACAAATTATTGTTATTACAACATTTCTAAATTCAAAATAATTTTTTCATTAAAAGGTATCCAATTTACATTAACAAAGGGGCATTCCAAAATTTTTAATTTACAACTTAATTCAAATTTAGAAAATTTTTGAAAACAACAATGGTTTCATAACTATTGAAGAACAAAAAATCCATCATTTTTTAAGCTCTTGAAGCTAGTCTTTGGAAGAAAAAAACCATCATGAAAGGAGAAAATAGAAAACAGATGACATGACACGCTGGCAGGTGGGCCCCATAGTGTCACGTCGGTCAATTCCGCTACCCAAACCATCTACAGAGGAAAAATGAACGGTATTAGAAGTTGAGCTAGTCGTTTTATCTGATTTTATAATTGAGGGACTAAAACCGAAAGCAATAGTTGGAGGAGTAAATTGGATGTCTTCCCTTTTTTAAGGCTAAGTGGTCATAGATGCGTGGGTTGTGTAGGGCCATCGTATTGGGCTCCCTCATTCTTCATTTCTTTTATGCGTCCTAAATTGTAATTGGCGCCAGAATTTATAGACTTGCCATGGAATTAAAACCGACGAAAACCGGCCAAATACCGTTCGTCCGGAGAAACCGGACAGACTGGTTTCTCTAGTTTTCACGGTTTTTGTCCATTTGAAATTTGAAATTTTGAAATCATTTTAAAAAAAAAATTTGTAAAAAAAAAGACATAAAATGAAGATTTATGGTGAAGGAAGTTTGCAAAAAAAATACTTGTGTTTCGACGGAAAAAAAAATCAGAGAAGGAAACTGAAGAAAAGAAAAGGAAAAAAAATAGAAAACACAATCTTATCCGCTCACCTCCCGCAGTCGTTCCCCGAGGCCCCGACTCGTGCAGCACTTTGTCCCCCACTCCCCGTCGCACACATGCGATCGTCGTCTAGCATTTCACCACCAGATTCGCCGACCGGAAGGAAGAATCCGGGCCAAATCCGCCTCCCTCCATTGGCTAGCCGCCCCGCTCGATCGATTTACCGATAGGCCCGGCTAGGCAGCTAGCCTGCCATGCCACCCGGCTAGACGGAATCCTTGCACGACTAGCTGGTGGTTCCGTGTGGCTATCGATTTCAGAAGGTGAGGATCCACACCCCATGCCATTCTAGATTTTAGAGATTTGTGAGTTAGGGATTGTTCCATGATGATTATAATTAATATAGAGCAAATGTGTACCTATTTGTAGGAAAAGATGGGAGATAAAAGGGGAGATAGTGTGTGGGAGCATGGTGAGAACCGATATCTAGGATTTGCTTGCAAGTATTGCAAAGAAATTAAGAAAGGTGGTGGTGCAACAAGGCTTAAGAAACATTTTACTAGACGTAGGAGCAATGTCGTCCATTGCAATATTGTTCCACTAGATGTCCGTGATTTCTATCGTCGTGATTTGGATACGACGTGATGAGTAACTCCCGCGTGCGTTGCATATATCTCGAGAGGAGTCATATGCTAGACGAGTATGTGAGCAAGGCGGGTAATATGAGCATGGTCCTGGCTCATCTCGGGCTCAAGCTCATGCTCGGGGCATCTAAGTGAAAGTCGCCTAGAGGGGGGTGAATAGGCGAATCTAAAAATCCTGCGAAATTATCACTAGACAAAACGTCAAGTACCGGAACTTCCGGTAGAGTACCGGAACATCCGGTATAGGGTGAAAAATGTGGAATTAAACCCTACACAATTCTAGTGATTTGCAAAGAAGGAAAACACAGCCCTAAGAAATTCTAAGTATTTAAAGGCACAAAAGGAAAGCTAACAAGCAACCTAACAAAGTTAACAACTACGCGCTTAATTAAAAGAGAGCACACGAGACACCTATTTTTCACAGAAGTTCAACTCCACCTAGGACTCTACGTCTCCGTTGAGAAAGTCCACCAAGAACAGGGTTTCTTTCAACCCTATTTCTCGCTCAAATCACCACCAAGTTTGAGCTTGAGTTTTCCACTATCAATGCCCCTTTCGGGATGGGTAATACAAACTTCTCGGACATCACCACACAAGTTGGGAGCTCACGAGCACGCCTAACCGTCTAGGAGCTCAAAGCTTCAAGAGTAAAAAATCCAAATCACAAGCTTGACGGGAGTGAAGATGCTCAAGAATGGAATAAAGTCTCTCAATCTCTTGCTAAAATGGTCTCACTCGAATCCTAGCCCAAGGATGAAATTTAGCTTTTGAGAATTGGAATGAGAGAGTTGGGCTCAAAGTGTTCAAACTCGAAATGTGCAAGAGAGAGTGAGTGAGGGGTGGAGTGTGGTATTTATACCATAGATCCAAATCGAGTCGTTATGCTTTGTCCGAACGGGCCGCACCGGAACTTCGATAGGAAGTCGGAACTTCCGGTAGGACAGATTCGAGGTTAGATCTGGATTTCTAGCCCGCACCGGAACTTCCGGTAGAGTACCGAAACTTCCGGTATGGAGATTTAGGATTCAGGAAAGAGGGCCGCACCGGAACTTCCGGTATGGCATTCTAGAGAGTTCAAAACTCTCCGAGTGCCTACCGGAACCTCCGGTAGACGCATCCGGAACTTTCGGTATGGCATTCCGGAGAGTTCGGAACTCTCTCGAGTACCTACCGGAACTTCCGGTGCTCGGTACCGGAACTTCCGAGTGTGGCATTCCGGAGAGTTCAAAAACTCTCCGAGTGCCTACGAGAACTTTCGGTGCCCGCATCCGGACCTTTCGGTGTGGCATTCCGAGAGAGTTCAAAACACTCGAGTGTCTATCGAAACTTCTAGTGCCCGAGTACCGGAACTTTCGGTGTGGCATTCCGGAGAGTTCAAAACTCTCCGAGTGCCTACCGGAACTTCCGGTGGCCGAGCCGGAACTTCGTGAGCATCTTCATTCATAGCCATGGGTGTGATTTGGATCCCTCGTTTATAGTATGGCATCCCTATACTCAACGCAAAGATAAAAGCAAGAAGCTCGTGTCTTGAGAGAGATTTGATTTGTTCTCCAATTTTTCAATTCTTGTCCCGTTTCTTTTCTCTGTTTCATTTGATCTTGCCATGCTATCAAGTCTTTTATATGATCACTACACACATACTCATGAAAACAATAGTCCAAATTTAATTGTATTGATATCAATCATCTAAAATAAAATTAGGGGCCTAGATGCACTTACAATCTCCCCCTTTTTGGTGATTGATGCCAATACAATCAAATTTCTAAAAAGATGTGTCAAGAAGCACAACAAGCAAAGATAAAAGGTGAGCTCCCTCTTAATATGTGCATGAGATTGAATTTCGAGAGTTGGCCTTTACAATGCCAAATGCACATTTTGTCTTGACAACTAAAGGAGCTCCCCTTTATCTATGCATCTATTGTCATAAGCAAAAGAGAAAAGACAACAACCATGCATTATGACATACAACAACACACAAATGCAACTAGAAAGGAGAAACAACAATACATCACATCATAGATCATTAAACCATCTCATAGATAAGGAAACGCAAGTCTTACTATTACAATCATCCATTGTTCAAACATAAAGGTTGTCCAATACATAGTCTATCACACGATAATTAAAAAATGACAAAGATAGATAGATAGAAATTTCCTCTTCCCCTTTGACAACAAATCACCAAAAAGAGAAAAGAAGCACGGTGACACCCACAAGGATCAGTCCTCATTATCATAGTCGTCTTCCTCTTCCTCCTCGCCATCGCTCTCCTCATCATTATGGTTTGCAACTCCCTTGCCCTTCTCCTGAGGTGGAATCCGCATGGTGTAGCGGGGAGAGGAAGTGGTGGCTGCCATTGCATCGGTGTCCTCCCCACCTGTCATCCTCCTCACTCTCGATCTCACTCTCCTCGGCATCCTGTGCTGGTGCCTCGTGCTGCTACCCCGCGGCCTGCTGATAAGGAGCCAATAGATCATCCCACTATCGTGGCACAATCGGAGCAAACTCCAAGGGAGGTGGAGGAGGCTGCTGCTGCTCGCCGAGCAATGTGAACAAGATGTGTCCGGTGGCCTTCATTGATGTGCCGCTGCTCCATTCTTATGTCATAGATGTCCTCGCTGTTGGCCTTACATATGCAAAAGATTTTCTTGAGGACTGAGCTAACAAACCCGGACTTGCTGCGAGTCCGGTGAGAGGAGGGACCGGGAACGTCCCGAGCTGCCTGAGCTGAAGGTGGAGGAGCTGCCTGTCTCACTGGAGATCCCCGAGGAGTAGGAAGAAGAGGAAACTTCTTGGGACGAAGTCCTGGATGCTCCTTGTCATGGATGAAGTGAATGCCAATCACATGCTCAATCATCTTCATGATAAATGGAGCAAAGGGGAGGCCGGCCTTGTGAGTGTAAGAGTGATTGATGATGGAGGTCCAGATGTGCTCAAACACACGTAAGGGCTCGGCTCCGGGACACATAGCACATGAGAGAGTCTTGGGTGTAGCAAGCAAGAAGGATGCATCCCCTATCTTAGGATCCAAGGTCCACCCGAACATGTTATTCAGGACACGGTAGTAGGGATGCAGTCCAAAGTGAGTTCCAACGATCATCCCCTTGGGATGGTCATAGCGGTTATCATACATGAACTCCAAAGCTGCATCATCGAGGTGGATCAAACACATTGATGTTATTCTTGATAGCATCCTGGTGATCAAAACCAAGAATCTCTGCAAACTGAGCATATCGTGATCTGAAACCTGTTTCCATCAAGCGTCCAGTGCATGATGGAATCCTCCCGAGAGTCCTCATTGAACTAAAGCCAAAGAGTGGCATAGAACTGAACCACCGGTTCGGTGTTCCACCCATGCTCAAGTCCCATGATATCCACCAAATCTCTAGCTGCACACTCGGACTTGATCCGATTGAACACTGGATCATCCTTGCGATCCATCCACTCCCACATGATCCACTTCACCTCGGTGGTCTTTCTCTTTTGTTTCAGCACTTCCTTGTACCACTCAGCATGGGTGTGATCCCAAAACCTCACATCATTCACACCCCTTTCCTTTTGCTTGATCTAGGGACACTTGCTCCTGTACTTTTGAACTTCATTCCTGTAAAATGGTGCATTGTACCCTACACTTCAACTCACAACGGGAGCCCTCAATTCATACTTGACATGCTCCTGCAAAGTACGAGCCACGGAAAGAAACCAATCATACCTACCCACATTTCCACCCTACTCCTCACCCTCATCTTCCTCACTTGAGACGGGTGCGGGAGAGGGTCTCCTTGTCATCCCTTTACCCTTCCCCTTGCCTTTTCCTTTTCCAAGTCCATGGCCACGGGAGGTGGACCGAGGACCAGCTCCGGTGGCTTGCCTTTTGGCAAGGCGAGGGTTAGGCACCTCGTAGTCCGAGTTCGGGTCGGAATGCGAGTCGGCATACCCTTGAGGTGGGCGTTTGGACACGATCTCCTTTCGGTCATGAGTCATCTGTCAAGGTATGAAACAAAGTGTAAGCACAACATACACAAGTGTCGATAAATTGAGATAGGATACAAAAGAGATGCTTGATCGGAGGCTCCCAGTCGGAACTTCCGGTAGGGTACCGGAACTTCCAACGGGGCCTTCAACCGTCGGAGGGTTGCCCGTATCGGAACTTTTGGTAGGGGTCAACCCTAACCCTAGTAGTGCGGGAAAACATCATCTAGCTATTTGGAGTACTTCTAAAAGCATGCTAGAGTCCTAGAACTACTAGAGATTCGTCTATGCAACATTTATACCCTAGGGATTTTAGGATTCTATCCTAGATCTAGAAGTGAAGAGTATGGAAAATACCTTCCCCTCTAGCTATTCTTGATGAAGAACGGGTGAAGACCTTGAGAGAATCTTGTCGAAGAACACAACAGGAAGTTGAAGAACACCTCCTGTTGATAGGGGAGCCGTTAAGGAGGAGAAAAGGTGAAAGGAGTTGGTGCAGATTCAAATGGGAGCCGTCCCTTTCCCTTTCAAGGGGACGGGCTCCCCCTATTTATATCTGCCGCCCCGCACCGGAACTTCCGATGCGGGCTCATACCCTAGGTCAACGCCCCGCACCGGAACTTCCGGTAGCATACCGGAACTTCCGGTGTGGGCTTGACTGCTCGGTTGAGCTCCCAGTCGAAACTTCCGGTAGGGTACTCGGAACTTTCGACCGGGAGGGAAATCGGACTCCTATTCCGACCTCCGATCGAAGGTTCCGATAGACTACCGGAACTTCCAACTAAGTGGAAACTCCCGACCCTGCCTTGCTGATCTCCAATCGGAACTTCCGGTGCTAGGTACGGGAACTTCCGATCGGGAAATTCCTTCGCATCTCCGAGGCAATCTTACTAGAACCGACCACCCAT
This sequence comes from Chloris gayana, assembly GCA_031894775.1. Taxonomy (NCBI): domain Eukaryota; kingdom Viridiplantae; phylum Streptophyta; class Magnoliopsida; order Poales; family Poaceae; genus Chloris; species Chloris gayana. Next base: position 113,315 of record JAUNZO010003454.1, read on the forward strand.
GCCGGAACTTTCGGTAGCCTACCGGAATGTCGAGGGTGAAATAGAGAGATAGAGGAAGTTTGGAGAGAGATTTTCAAAGAGCTTTGATGGACTAGTGTGACATCTTGACAATATGTGATCGGTAATCAATCAACAAACAAAGCTATGATCACATTTTGACAAGATTTGACCCTTTAGTAAAGAATCAAGAAAGCTTTTGTGAACTCACTCAAGAATTTTCGAAACCATGCATTTTCAACTTAAGATCCAAAAACGATAAAACAACAAACAGATGTGCATGAATCTACACCACATTACTAGAGTCAAGGATATTTAGCTCACTCCTTAGATAGCAAAACCGGCTTTCATCTAGTGGCTTGGTGAAAATATCGGCTAGTTGATCTTCGGTTTTCACATGGCTCACTTCGATATCCCCTTTGATAGAATGATCTCTCAAAAAGTGGTGACGGATATCTATATGCTTCGTGCGCGAGTGCTCAACGGGGTTATATGCAAGCTTTATGGCACTCTCATTGTCACATAGGAGAGGGACACGGTTCAATTTGTAACCATAATCTCTTAGAGTTTGTCGCATCCATAATAGTTGTGCACAACAACTACCGGCTGCCACATACTCCGCTTCGGCCGTGGATAGGGCAACGGAATTTTGTTTCTTGGATGACCATGACACTATGGACCTACCAAGAATTGGCAAGTCTCGAAGGTACTCTTTCTGTCCACTTTGTCCCCGACATAATCCGCATCGGAATAGCCAATTAGGTTGAACTTTGAACCCTTGGGGTACCAAAGCTCTAGGTTGGGTGTATGCACCAAATATCTCAAGATTCTTTTTTTTAACTGGGATTATCCAACCCCATCTCACATGAGACAGGGGTCCAAAGTACAAAGTATGAACATTCAGAGTATAGGATACCAGGAAAAGAAAGGCCCCTCTACCCCTATCTTGCTAACCGATCTCGGATTAGACAGGATAGGGGTACTAGGGAGTTCTCTACCCTATTACATAAGTCCACAAAGCCCCATAGAAATGAACACACGATCAACGTCTAACTTCACTTAGATACTCCGGACTTCAATTCATCCTTTCCTCCTCCGCATTCGCGTCCACGTCCGCACCTACTGGTGATCCGGAGCCCGGGAGCATGTCGATCATGCTTTCTCATCAGCTGCAATGTCGTCTTCAACATCGTTTCTGCTCCTGCCACAATCACTGCTTGCATATCCCCTGGATATAAACCTGCCCAATAACGCATAAAAGAACAAGCTGAAAACAGAATTACCCCGGGATTTTTTAGCACTTTCTTATTGAAGTACACATTGTTACGCTCCTTCCAGATTGCCCAACAGATGGATGCCAAACCTAGCATATGAACATTTTCTCCTCCAGGTAGGCTCTGCCTAATCCAAAACCAAAACTGCCCGTAAGACGAGGGCCTATTTCGCTGGTTAAAGCAAATAGCCACTATACCACAAATCACTTTGGTTGTGGGGCGGTTAAACAAAAGGTGATCGACAGTTTCTACTGCATTACAGAAATAACAGCTTAGGATCACCCTTCCAATTTCTTTTTATCAAATAATTCTTTGTCGGGATAGCATTTTGTTCAACAAGCCACATAAAGATTTTAACCTTCTCCAGCAATTTGGCCTTCCGGATATGTTTGAAAGAAGAGCCTCTATCACTTCCAGATATCTCAAGATTCTTTTAACGGCCACCATATGGCACTCCATAGGAGCGGCTTGAAAACGTGCACACATACACACACTAAGCATGATATTGGGCCTAGATGCACAAAGTTAAAGCAAGGAGCCGATCATAGAACGATATACCTTTTGACCAACTGGCTTATCCTTCTTGGTGAGGTGGAGATGGCCGTTTGTAGCCATGGGTGTCTTGGCGGGCTTTGCCTTGTCCATGTCAAACTTCTTCAATATATCTTGAGTGTACTTGGCTTGACATAGGAAGGTGCCCTCCTTGAGTTGTTTCACTTGAAAGCCTAGAAAGAATGTCAACTCTCCCATCATAGACATCTCGAACCTCTTGGTCATTATCTTGCTAAAATCATCACAAAAGCATTTGATTAGTTGAACCAAATATTATGTCATCGACATAAATTTGGCACACAAAGGTATCATTGTCAAAACGCTTTGTGAAGAGCGTTGCATCGACCTTGCCCATTTCAAAACCCTTTTTCAAAAGGAACTCACTAATGCATTCATACCATGCTCTTGGTGCTTGCTTAAGCCCATAGAGCGCCTTATGGAGTTTGTATACATGGTTATGATACTTTGGGTCTTCGAAGTCCGGTGGTTGCTCCACGTACACTTCTTCTTTGATTGACCCGATTGCACTTTTCACATCCATTTGATACAACTTGAATTTGTGGTGAGTGACAAAGGCAAGTAGTATTCTTATTGATTCAAACCTTGCCACGGGGGCAAAGGTTTTATCAAAATCCAATCCTTCTACTTGTAAATATCTCGTTTGCCACTAACCTCGCTTTGTTCCTTGTCACCACACTATCTTTATTTTGTTTATTGTGGAACACCCATTTTGTGCCCACAACATTCTTGCCTCTTGGCCCTTCTTCCAATGTCCAAACTTCATTTCTTGTGAAGTTGTTCAATTCTTCTAGCATGGCCATCACCCAATCCGAATCTCCGAGTGCATCTTCAACTCTAAATGGCTCCAAAGAAGAGACAAAAGAGTAATGTTCACAAAAATTGCAAACTCGAGATCTAGTGATTACCCCTTTTCTATGTCTCCAAGAATTTGCTCCACGGGGTGATCACGTTGCACACTTTGGTGCACTCTTGGGTGTGGTGGATGTGAGCTTGCTTGACCGCCATCTTTCTCAACCTCTTGATCATGCGTTGTAGGTTCATCATCTCATGCTTGAGCATGATCTTCATTGCCAACTTCTTGATCTTGATCACCTTGATCATGATTTGTGCATGGTTGGTCTTCACTTGAGGGAGGAGGTTGATTTTGGTCATCTTGGCATTCTTGTGGTCTCACATCACCAATGGCCATCCTCTTGATTGCGTGTCTAGGAGCTTCAATATCTACATTGTCAATAATAACTTGCTCCCCCGAGAGCCATTAGATTCATCAAACGTCACGTCCCGTGCAACTTCAACACAACCGGTGGTTTTGTTGAAAACACGATAGGCGTGACAATTTGATCTATACCCAAGCAAGAAACCTTCATCGACTTTAGGTGAGAACTTTGAGGCCTTGGGTTTCTTGTTGAGCATAAAACACTCGCTCCCAAAAACATGAAAATATGAGATATTAGGATTTTTACCGGTTAGTAGCTCATATGGAGTTTTCCTCAAAAGTCGGTGAAGATACAACCGGTTGGAGGCGTGACATGCGGTGTTGATTGCTTCGGCCCAAAAGCGATCATATGTCTTGTACTCATCAAACATGGTTCTTGCCATCTCTATAAGAGTGCGGTTCTTCCTTTTGGCCACCTCATTTTGTTGAGGTGTGTAGGGTGCCAAAAATCCATGTTTGATGCCTTCCTCATCATGGTACTCTTCAACTTTAGTATTCTTGAACTCGGTGCCATTGTCGCTCCTTATGGTCCCGATTTTCACTTCAAATTCATTTTGTGCTCTTTTCAAGAATGACTAGAGTACGTCTTTCACTTCACCTTTATCACACAAAAATAATACCCACGTGAAGCGAGAATAATCATCAACAATGACAAGGCCATATTTGTTACCGACAATGCTTATGTAGGCAATGGGACCGAAGAGATCCATGTGTAGCATCTCCAAGGGCCTTGTGGTCGTCACAATGTTCTTGGATGGATGTGGTGCTCCAACTTGCTTTCCGGCTTGACATGCAATACAAATTTTATTTTTCTCAAAGCAAACATTCGTTAGTCCAAGAATGTGACCACCCTTTTGGAGTTTGTGAAGATTTCTCATACCGACATGGGCTAGTCGTCTATGCCACAACCATCCCATGTCGGACTTTGCAACTAAGCATGTGTCAAGTTTGGCTTTATCCATGGTAAAATCTACAACATAAAGTTTTCCTTTGAGCACACCCTCAAAAGCAATCACGCCATCACTTCTCCTTGAGACAATCACACCCTTATCGTTAAACAAGCAATTGTAACCCATTCAATAAAATTGTGAAATAGACAACAAATTGAAGTCAACGTTGTCCACAAGCATAACCTTTGAAAGCGAATGCGGAAAGGTTAAAGGGATGTTACCATAACCCAACACATAGCCTTTCCCGTTGTCTTCAAAGGTTGATGTACTCATTTCTTTCTTTGCTTGGCTCAAATGATTCAAACATTTTCTTGTCTCCGGTCATATGATTAGTGCATCCACTATCGATCACCCAACTTGAGCCACCGGAGGAATATTCCTACAAGAAAAGTTTAAGCTTTGTTTTTAGGTACCTAAATTTGTTTGGGTCTTCCTACATTAGTAACAAACACCTTGGGCACCCACACACAAGTTTTGTGACTCTTGTTGTGTGGCCCAACATAGTTTGCATAAACTCGGCCATGCATGTTTCTCATTAGCACATATGATGCATTGAAATCATTAAAAAGAACAAAAGGGGGGGTTAGTCACATTAGCATGCAAATCATTAATGAGAGAAGATTTGTTAGTATTCTTGATTGGCTTCTCCTTCTTGATTTGCTTCTTTTGGTATTCACCCTCCTTGGTGAACTTGATGAATTCGGTGCCATTTTTGTTTGTCCTTGCATTGTGCTTGCCACCTTGCTTGTAGCCAATGCCATCTTTCACATGTGTCCGTCTTCCATTTGTGTATGCACCTCTTGCATATTCGTCCTTTGCATCATCAATGGCCTTCACCTTCTTTTGTGCTTGTTCTTCAAGCATTTGTACTTGCTTCTTCAAGTCGTCGATGATCTTGACATTCCTTGTGCAAGCTTCAACATCAATCTTGTGACACCTAGCACAACCATTGCTAGATGAGGGGTAAGACGAAACTTGAGAGGAAGTAGTGTTACACTTAATTGCCTCAAATTGCACTTTAAGAGAGTTGCGATTCTTTTGCAAGTCATGGCATTTCTCTTGACGTGACACATTTGTGCCTTTAAGTGTCTCACTATCTTTTTCAACCACTTTGAGGGACTCCATCAAGTCCTCATTTTTCTTCTTCTCAATTTCTAGGAGTTTCTCAAGTTCAAGCACCATTTGCTTCTCTTGAACAAGCATTTCCTCTTGTTTCTCAAGAATCTCCTCTTGCCTCTCATTAGTCTCCTTTCCTGTTCAATGATATCCAACAAATCAAACATGTTAGGAATTTGAGAACTTCCATTGACATTTACCTTGGAGCCTTTGACCATCATGCACTTGTGCTCGGTGTCATCTTCATCATCGGTCAAGCTTCCAAACAAGGAGGAGTTGGTCGGTGTGAGTTCAATGACAAGAGGAGGAAGATGATCCATCGGAGCTCCATTCTTGCCCAATGTGAGCTTCACCCCGACGGTATTTTCTATGCTTCTTGTGCCTCTTGTCACCCTTCTTGTTTTGCTTGTTTTTGTAGTTCTCTAGACACTCCGCCATGAAGTGACCTTTGTCCTCACATATGTAGCACTTGTTTTTGGCTTTTCTTATTTTGCTCTTTCTTGATCATTCTTCATCTTGAAGCTTCTCTTCGTCATGATCTTGTTGAATCTTTTCACAAAGAGAGCCATATCATCATCACTATCATCATCGCTCTCTTCAACCACTTTCTTTTTCTTTTCTTGTTCGGCATTGAGAGCCAAATCATGTTTGCTCCCACTAGCTCATTCCTTGTTTCTAAGCAAAGCATTGATCCTATTGCCTTGATCAATTTGTTGGTTTTGAGCTAGTATCTTCCCAATCACATCATCGGTGGTAAAGTGTCTAAAACCATCTTTATCTCTTATGTTGGACACTATGTTGGCATCCCATGATTGTAAGGATTGTAGTAACCTTCTATTGACATCCAAGTCCGGCACTTTTACTCCATGTGCTCTCCTTTTGTTTACAGACTCGGAAGCCATGGTTGTAACTGGAATTGCCATTATATCCCGAGCTATCTTTCTCAATGTTGGGTACTTAACACCTGCAAACTCCCACCAACAAATTATGTTGAGTTCTTGAGTTCTTGGCAAAGTAGGCTCCTCCAAATACAAATCCAACTCGGTCCTCACAAAGGTAGAAGTCTCTTCTGGTTCCTCCGACAAGAACTTGTCAAATAAGCCAAATACAAGATCATCTCCTTCATTTGGAAGGACACTTGTACTTGCTGCCCCAACATCATCGGTTGTTGCCATTCCTTCCATACAACCTTGGTATTCTAGCACAAGATCATACAACAAGCCTCTAACTCTATCAACCTCTTTCTCTGTAAATGGATTGTTTTCCCTATAAACGGTGTTGTAGAAAGCCTTCATGAATTTTAACTTGTACCTAGGATCTAAAACAGTTGCTACTTCCATAAGACCATGCACATCAGCCCAATATTTTTGAAACTTTTCCTTCGTATTTTTTGACATGTCTTGTACTTTAGTATCTTTACTAGTCCTCCATTTATCAATTGCCAATGATATACCACAGATTTTGGGGAAAAAAGGGTTGGCTGTAACATAATGTTGCCCTGACAATACCTCAGTTGCATCATAAAACATATTTAACCTACCACAAAGTTCTATAGCAAAATTCCAATCTTCTTTAGTTGGCTTGAATTCAGCACAAAGGTGTTCTTTTCCAGCAAGCTTATCAAAAACAGAACGATATTCTAGGGCAGTGCTAAGCATGAGATATGTTGAATTCCATCTGGTTGGACAATCTAAAGTTATTTTCTTAGTGTACTTTAGGTGACATTGGGCTATTGTACGCTCAAATCTTTCATACCTTTTAGGAGTAGCACACCAAAAACCAACAGATTGTCTAACCCTTTCTATACATTCTTCCATAACAGTCATGTCATCTTTCACAATCAAATTTATGATATGAGCAGCACAACGCATATGCAATAATTTACCCTTAAGCATGAGAGAGAGCAGGGGTAACTTATCATTCATCTTAGCCATGGTTTTATCATTGGTGGTGCAATTATCTAGGGTGACCGTAGATACCTTCTTCTCAATCTGCCATTCATGTAGCACCTCCTGCAGCACATCACTTATCACCTCAGCCGTATGTGGAGCTGGAGCATATATGAACTGCAAGAAAGAAGAGAAGTATATGTCACTAATAAAAAAAGGGAAAAATGTACAGCAAAAAAAATGAAGAAGCAATCAAGCAAACAATGGAAAAAATCATTAGTACCTCAAAAGGAAACTTTTTAGCTTCCACTCATCATCAAGATAATGGACTGTCACAGCCATATAGCCTCTATTTTGATGATTGGCTGTCCACATATCTGTAGTTATAGCAATTCTGGATTGCACCTTTTGCAACTGCCCCATCAATACTTGCTTGTGGGACTCATACATAGCTAATATATCACTTTTGATGGTATTTCTGGACATATGTTTAAACAGTGGTTGCAATGCTGAACAAAAATTCCTAAAGCCAATATGGTGAACCATGGAAAGTGGGTATTCATGCAAGCATATCATAAGTGCAAGTTCTTTTCTAGCCACTTGTTGATCAAACACATATTTCTCTACAATCACAACCCCATTCTTATCTTTCCCTAGCTTCAAAGTTGATTGCTTCAATCCGTTTTGAGCCTGCCTAGATCCACAAGTATTAAGATGACTTCTCAAGTGAGTAGTTCCATCTTTAGCTCCCCCAACTAGATCTTTCTTACACCAAATGCATCTAGCTTCAGGTTTTCCCATCACTACAACCTCCTCAAATTCTATCCACACTTCAGATTTGTGCTTCCTCTTCACCCCAACAGGAGCATTATCATACTCATCAACATTAATAATAGGAGATGTTGGAGCATTACCATCAACCGAAGCTGCTGGAGTTGACTGAGATTCATGAACACTTGCGGCCGTGTCGGGTGATGACGCAGCAGCATCACCACCACTCGGAGGCGGCGTACGAGCACCAGCAGCAGCGTCACTTGACGACGGGGTTGTGCTCGGCCTCCTGGTCGAAGCGAGAGGACGGTGTTGTTGTAGAAGACCGCGGTGGACGCGGAGGAGCTCGCTGGCCGGTGCCGGATGTCGCCATGATGCCGCGATCGTGTTGACGCCGGTTTTTGACCAAGGGACCCATTGTCGGCGACTATAGGTCAAAAGAGGGCCGGTGGGCCGAAGGCCGACGGCCGCATGGACGAGTAAGAGGCGCGTCCCTCCCGGGAATCGTGTGCGGATGCCAACGGAAGAGCATAATATTGATGGGCCTGGCCCACGTTGTAAAATTAGAAATAATAGTTTAATTTTGGAAAAAGATCCTAGTCGGTTAGGAAATCGGCCCGAAGAGGGTCCGAGTAGGATTCTTTGTGCCGGGTATAAATATGTACTCGGGTGTAACATGTAAACTCGATTCACATCCAATACAACTTTCGGCGCATCGCCAAACCCTAATTTTCTCGTCAAGTATCTACTGTTTTCGCGCGGGGATCCTCGGGGCTCCGGTCGACGATACGTTGGCTTGATAAGGTAATTATGTTGTCTAGTTCTCGGCGCATTGTTCGTAATTAGATGGCTTAATTACTAGTTATCCGGCGACCGGATCTGTTCTTGATCGTCGTAGTGAGTATCGGTCGGGATGAGTCAAGTCGACCTGGTCGGGCTCGTGGTGGAGGTAGTTTGACTTGTCCTGCCTCCCGTCCCGGCCTTTGCTCGCAACGCCGATTGGCTCATATCTGTTCGTCCGAGTCACGATAGCCGTTATGAGAATTCTTTTACATCTTGGCCGATTCGACGGTGCGGACTCGGTTGACGTGTCCTGTGTTTGCCTTTGCGATATTTGACTTGTCCTAGGCGCATGCAGCCGATTGGTTAGGGTGTAAATCTACTTTCATAGCTAAGGCGTTTATGATTGTGCTTGTCCTGAATCGGCGGGCGTGCGCGGCCGTTAGATCTGGTCCGATCGCGTACCATCGATTGACTTGTCTGTTGGAGCGGTCGGTCGATTCGGGATCTGCGTGGTTGTATTTGTCTTCTTGTTCTTTCGGAGTGTTTAGCCGATTGTTTATCACGTTCATTAGCCGGTTTTTTATGTGCAATTAGTACCGAATCTGTTAAAGCTGCCTTTGAACCTGAGTTATTAGTATGATTTCGTTGATCACCATTATACATCTAGATAGATCTAATAACTCATTGTTATAATCGATGGCGAGAATCGTCGGATGCCCGATCGGCCGATTTATTACTACGATTTGACGATTAAACCATCTTTTTGCTATCAAATTAATTACATCCCATTAATAATTACCTTGTTTATACTTTATTCGATAATGCATCCTGCAAAGTCTTAATGATTTGATTGTTCACCGACGAAATCGATTGCTAGCCACCGATCGCATGTTATAGCGTCGGCCGATTTCGTATCATTTGTATCACGATTCGCTTGCACGGCATTTAATACATAAATGGATGGGCCGTCGTTGTTCCCGTCGATGGCCGATTCCGTCTATCTTACGCTAGAATCGGCCACGACTGCACATCGGTCTATCTAGGCCGATGACCGGAATTTTACACTTTTTATTGTCTTTGTTGGTTTGCGGGAAAACCATCGCACGCACCGGCGCACACGAGAATCGGCGAGCCGAGCCGGTCCGTTGGGAGCACGGGGCCCTGCTCGGCGGGGTTTCGGTGGACTCTCCGGACAACGGTGTATTGGCGACTTTTGACGTCAACGGATCGTGACCGCGACCTACACCACGAGATGCGGTAAGGAACCACGACGGCCTTAGCGGGCCGCCGCGGCGATCCGGCTGAAGGATCTGTCGCGCCCGTGGAGTGAGGGCGTGCGCTCGGTGACGTCAACCGTGGACGTCGAGGCGGAGAATCGCGCAGCGACGAGTGCGGGCGGATCGCGGCGTACACGACCCGCAACCGCGCGGGAGTGACAGCGGCGAGTGCGGGCAGCGCCACGGCGTGCGCGACCCGCGACCGCACGGGAGTGGCGGCGGCGTGCGACTGCGACGACCCACCGAGGAGGCGGCGTGCGGCGTGCGATGCGGGAGCGGGGCGAGGGCCTGGCCGCAGCTGGCGAGTGGCAGTGGCGGCTCTCGGTCCGGGGACTTGGGACTAGGGTTGGGGTTGGGGTGCGTAGGGGATAAGGTAGGATTAGGGTTTAGATTTACGTGGGCTGAGCTGCAAGCAATGTGGACTGGACTTTACTTCAATTTTCGGGTCTCCATCGAATTTCCCATAGATAAGAATCAATCTTCACCCCGTACCTAACTAGTGTCGGGATGGATACGAGCGCCACCCATAGGTGATGGAAAATACCCCAATCCCGGTCCCATCGGGTCGGCCCCGATTGCCCGATTGCCATCCGCCTCCACTGTCGGAGATAGCCTTGGCCCCCCACCCCACCCCACCCCACACACACACCAGACAGGCGGGGCCCACCGGCGACGCGGCGCGCGAAAGCGAAACCCACAGCTCGCGCACCCGCCGTTCCTTCCGTTCCCTTTCCAAAACCTAACGGCCGGCGGTCACCTCCGCCCCCTTCCCGGCCCCGAGGAAACGTTGGCGAGAAGGGGACTGCGCCGCACCTCCAGGACTAACCAAGCAATGCGGCGGACCCGGGCCGCGGCCGCTCGGGAGGCCGCAGCGCCTCCGCCTGCGGCCGGTCGGTGCCCGCCGGGTCTTTCCTCCGGGTCCCTTCTCACACTCTCTGCTCTGCTCTGTTTTTGTTTTTGATTGAAAGATTTGTGCTTTCTCTGTTCTCAGGACCAAGCGCGGATGTCGCGACTGGCGGGGCGGGTCGTCGCCGGAGGGCATCGTCGGCGGCGAAAGGGAAGGCTCCGGCCAAGGTGAGGTTTTGATTGGTGTGGCGTGCCGCGCTATTGCTGTTAGCTTATGTGTTGGTGCTTAGAAGATGCATGTGGAACTTAATCGAACATAGGCGTTGGGGAGAATTGGGAGGGTTCGGCGGCTGTTACCATTGAGCTGATGTGAAATTGATGTAGTGCGACTGTGGGCTTCCCTTACCTTTCGTTTTCGATTATTCAAAAATACAGTCATGTTATTAGTTTATTGGTGAAACCCACCTTTATCAGTTCAAGTGTGCTCCGTGCTCGTTAATTCTTTTATGCAATATACTGTGGTGCCCAAGTGTATTACCTGGACAAGCATCTGTATCTGTTCCTTGACACGGTTTGCTTGCATCTCTCTTCAGGTGGAGCAAGGATCTCCGCTTGGAGAAACATGCAAGAAAGGGATTGTCAAGACAGGTTTGTTGCCGAGTGATGATGCCAGAGTGAAAAGATGTAGTGCAGGGAGTGGCGGCGAAAAGAGCAATCTGGAGGAACAGGCAGAGGCGATTGGGGGCACTGATGCAGCTGAAATGGAATGGGAAGAGGGACATGTCTTGGAACAGGAAGGTTATTCCCATGATCATGGAGAGACTGTCACTGTTGAGTTCAATGATGTACCTTCTTCCACTAACAAGAAGAATGCTCGGAGGCATACTGCTGAAGAAAAGGTAGTTCTTTATGACTCTTATACAAATGAGTTCAGTGAATAAAAGATATAATAGTCCTCTAATGCTCCTATCAGTTACCACAAAGTCTAACAACATGGGAAATGAAGGGTGTTCCTAAGAACTGGATGTTGTTTAAATATTTTAATATTGTGATTTCAGGAACTGGCGGAACTTGTGCACAAGGTCCATTTGCTTTGCCTAATAGCAAGGGGAAGGATAGTTGACAGGGCTTGCAATGATCCTCTTATTCAGGTCTTTTACAGTGGTATTATTACCTAATGCTAATTTATTTTATCATTTGCAATCTAGATTTCATTACTCAGACCTCTTACTCCTAATGAAATCTAGTGTAAATGTAGCTAAGTACAAAACTATGGGGGTCTTTGAGACTAAAAGATATATATTGATGTTTTTTGCAGGCCTCAATTCTCTCTCTTGTACCCTACCACTTACTATTGAATGTTTTAGATACTCCAAAACTGAAAGCTGTAAACCTGCGTAGTTTAGTGAGCTGGGTAAGCCACTTGACTTTTTTTTCATTTTTTGTTCACCTAAATCTGTGAAATTTCATGAAAAGGCCTTTTTAATGTTTATTTTATTATGTTGCATGGATTGTACCTGCAGTTTCATCGTACTTTCTGTGTAACTGCACAATCCACTGACCGGGGATCTTTTGAGTCCAATTTGGCTTTCGCTGTGCAAGATCATGTAGGCACTGCTGAAGAGGTACTGGTTGTAATGCTATCTGAGTAAATTATATTCTTGTGCCAACAAGCATTACATCCCCATCTTGGCACAACATATCCATCTTTCTATACATTTGAATACCAATGGCAAATTCATACGCTGCCACATGTCCACGTTTTCATATTATCATATGCAAATTCTTATTTTCATGGAGTTCTTTTAAAAAGCTTTCGGAGCTACATATTTTTCCTCTTTGTAAAGATTCTACTTTATGGCCAAAATAATGCAGGTTTGTGCAATTTCAGTGGCATTGTTCAGGGCACTCAACCTAACAGCTAGGTATATTCACTTCTTAGCTGGTCATGTGTTTTCCGGTATGAGCGTATCTTAACTTGTTCACACATGTGGTTTTATTTTTTATTGATGTGGATTTTCAAGTGCTTTTCTTTATTTATATTTGAGGTGCTATTGTTAGTTGGTAGCATCCTTTTAAGATCTGTAACAACAAAAATCACACTGGGAATGGCAAATATTCCTCTAGCTAACTAGATTCCACAACTAAACAGATCTCAAACAATAGTCAATAGTGTCTGCATAAGCAGTGCCTTGTTAGTTCTTAACATTGCTGTTCGTTTTGGTTTCTTATACGAACAGACAGGTTCACATTGAAATTATAAATTATGAGTAATATGTAAAATTTGGTATGTATTTTTTAAGTGAAGATTGGATTTGCCAATTCGTTTGGGGAGAAATATAAGGGGCACAGAGATAATTGAAACTTTGAAAGTTATGCAAAGCAGGCATTAGTACTCATTAAAGCTGCCATTTTCTATAACAGGTGTAGGTTCTAATATAATTGACTGAAGTTATGATTCATTTCCATTAAAAATAGTTGTCACTGAGGAAATGTATGAGGTGAATTTGTTTCCTGTAATGTTTGGACCATTCCTGAGCTTATATTCTCTTATAGGTTTGTTACAAACCTGGATGTTGCTGGACTCAAGCCTGATACCAAGGCGACAGGAACATACAATCAAGATACACCTAGACTTTGTACAAGGGCACTACCATCCAGTTCTCCAGTTTCTGACCATGATGTAGTTAGTTCTGCTTTTCTACACGATAAAACTGAAGATAGTGTCAGCATGATTCAACAAAGAGGGAATCTTGGGAAATCGAGACAAAATTCAGCCTGCAAAAGAAATTTGTCTAAAAGTTTGTCAATCATAAAAGCAGATAATGGAAGTATCTGTGATTCAGCATCAAAAGATGATCCAACCAGCAGCCAACTTCCTCCCATTTCGAGCAATGCTGAAGTGCCAAAAAGAAAAGGGGATTTGGAATTTGAGTTGCAGCTGCAAATGGCTCTTTCAGCAACTGCTGCTGATACTCAAAACAATAAACTATCTACTCATGTCAGTCAGTCAACTGGTAGTTTGCATAATTCTACTCCACCGTTGAAAAAGTTGCGTAAAAATTCAGAAGCTTCGTCAAACTCAAGTGCAGTTTGGTCAAGGAGTGGAGCTCCATTATACTGGGCTGAAGTATACTGTGGGGGACAGTCATCAACAGGCAAATGGGTTCACGTTGATGCTGTTAATGATCTCATTGATGGTGAAAGAAATGTAGAAGCTGCTTCTGTTGTTTGCAAAAAACAATTAAGATATGTTATTGCTTTTGCTGGGAATGGGGCCAAGGATGTAACAAGAAGGTTTGTATTTTTGCACCATTCCTGAGTTTTACCATTTCACCTATTTCACTAAAACATTATGGTTATCAGCCAAACTAATTATACAACAACAGTGAAGTACAATATTGTAAGCGTAAGCATGATTACCAAAATGTTATTACCTAATGAGCAGTGATTGCATTATAAATCTAGTCAAACTTGAATTCTCCGTAGCACCGATTTATTATACAGAACTTGAAATAGAAAGTTTCCTCTTTTGCTAAGGAAAATTCCTTTACTAATCATTAAACTTGGTCAAAATTTGGTTTCTAATTTTGTTCTGCCTGTTCTTAGGTATTGCTTGCAGTGGCATCGGATTGTGCAGGGGAGAGTTAGTCCACAGTGGTGGGATAGTGTTTTGGCACCACTAAAGGAGATGGAATTGGCGGCAACAAATGATTCTGAAGACATGGAACTTCAAACCAGAGCCCTAACAGAGCCCCTTCCTACCAGTCAACAGGTACATGCCTTGCAGGATTTGAGATAGATTACAATAACCTTTTTGCCCCTTTGGCGTTTGCCAAGATTGCCTGTTGATTTACTTTAATAATCTATGTAACCTTTTAGGCCTACAAAGACCATCACCTTTATGCTCTTGAGAAATGGCTTCACAAGAACCAAATTCTTCACCCTAAAGGTCCAGTTCTTGGCTTCTGTAAAGGGCATCCAGTTTATCCTAGATCTTGTATTCAAACACTGCAATCAAGACATGGATGGCTGCGAGAGGGCTTGCAAGTCAGAGAAAACGAGTTGCCTGCAAAGGTTCATAACAGAAGCATTAAATTATTCTTTTTTAGTTTTAATACAAAAATGACTGTGTATGATGCATGCATCCGATTGGTGTATGAGGCACCAGTGATTTGTATTTGCTGTTGCATTGGTCCACATACATATTTGAGCACAGTGACAAAGTGGGTTTGACACGGGTCGGATGCATGTGATCGTATGCATACATTGTTCTTTTAATACTTATTCAATGTAGTGCATCTTTTAGGTCGTGACACGTCCAAAGAGGACTTTTAATACTCAGTCACTCCAACAAAGTGGTAATCAAGATGGTCTTAAGCCAACCTTGGAGTTGTATGGTGAATGGCAACTGGAACCACTGCAACTTCCTCATGCTGTAGATGGCATTGTGCCAAAGGTATTATTAACTCAATTTTGTATCATTTGGAGCCTTTAGTCCTTGTTTGCTGGTGTTCTATGCTGATCAATGCTAAAATGCCTTCTAGAATGAACGTGGCCAAGTTGACGTATGGTCAGACAAGTGCCTCCCACCTGGTACCGTGCACTTGAGGTTACCAAGATTATTTCAGGTTGCAAAGAGACTTGGTATTGATTATGCTCCTGCCATGGTTGGGTTTGATTATCGGAGTGGTCGGTGCGTTCCAGTTTTTGATGGAATTGTTGTCTGTTCAGAATTCAAAACTGCTATTCTGGAGGTAATGTGAGGATTAGTTGGGTTTGATAATTGAAACTTTTTATCCTGTTATCTTGGTTTACAAAGATCTATTTCATGATTGCATGATACTGTTGTATCAGAAGGTGAATTGGGTATTTTTGGTTAAAAACTGTGAGTTATGTAACTGTAAATATGAAGCATAGTTTAATACAAACAGCCTGTTTAAATACAATGTACGCCTTGCCTATCTATTGTCTGAAGCAATGAATGGTGAATCTCTTTTTTTTCACCGCCATTATATTGTATACTTCTGCAACTGCAATTGATGTGATACCTTTTCTTCTTCCATATCTCAAAACAGGCATATGCAGAAGAAGAGGAACAGAGACAAGCATATGAGAAGAAGCAGCAGGAAGCTCAGGCACTCTCCAGGTGGTATCAGCTGCTCTGTTCCATTGTAACAAGACAGCGGTTGAAGGACACCTACAGTAACAGAACAGCTGCAGAAGGGCTTGGTCAGGAAGGACCACCCAAAACTGATACAAGTAACATCCATAGAAACACTGAGCGCTCGGGAATCGAAACTGAGACTCGTACAAGCAAGCCGCAGACAGATGGGCAGTCGAATCCTTGCTTTGCTGCTCCTGACCATGAGCATGAGTTTCCGAAGGAAGGCCAGAGCTTTGACGAGGAGACATTTGTCCGAACAAAGCGCTGCCCATGTGGATTTTCCATTCAAGTGGAGGAGTTGTAGTTTTGATCCAAGAACTACACCTATTTTGTAACCGTGTAGCGTAGGGTCCGTTTTTGGTTCAACTGACAGTTGAAGCCTCAAGGCTGAAACATTTTGATTCAGTCAGAAGCAGTAGTCTGCTTCTGAAGCATGCAGTGTATGGTGCATTTGGGAACAGACTGCATCACGCCAGAGATGTGCGCCTCTTTATAGCTTAGGTTTCTTAAACTAATGTTTGCAGCAGAGAAACAAAGGGTTTGCAGAGGAAGCACGGTTGTAGTAGGCTCTGAAAATCAATCCAATTTCCCACTCCACGACTTTATTGCATTCATCTTGGAGAAACGTTAATGCTCGGAACAAAAAACAAAATAAAATCAGTCAACATTGTCTGACCTTATGCAGCTGCAGAATCCGCAGAAGAAGAGAAACGTGCAACATTTAAACATGAACAAATGAAACTGGCGACAGCGGATCGTGGCAGGGAATCACGCCGATACGCTGCGGCTGCCGTCCGTGCTGCTGGAGTCTGCCTTCCGGCACGCGTCCTCCACCACGCGCTCGATCCTGGCCTCGACGTCGTCCATGTCCGGCCGCCGGTCGGGCCGCTGCTCGGTGCACTCGATGCCGAGCCGCAGCAACCTCATCATCTCGTCCTCGACGCGCGTGTCGTTAGCGATGGCGGAGTCGAACACCTCGGACGTCCACTCCTCCTGCACCACGGACCGCACCCACCGCGGCAGGTCCACGCCGCCGTCCGCCGGCGGCGCGGGGCGCGCCCGCTCAGCAGCTCCAGAAGGACCACGCCGAAGCTGTACACGTCGGCGCTCTTCTTCCGCGGCGCGGCGTCGGAGCTCAGCACCTCCGGCGCGCGGTACCCGGCGCCGCGCCGCGGTGCAGGTGCAGAGGCGGCGCCGACGAGCTGCTGGATGCCGTGGCCGGTGACGAAGGCGCCGTCGCGCGCAGCGGTGACCACGATGTTGGACGCCTTGATGTTGCCGTGCGTGGACCCGGCGCGGTGGATGAACGCCACGCCGCGCGCCGCCGCCAGCGCGATGCGCGCGCGCGAGGTGAAGTCCAGGCGCGCGCGGCCATCCGCGCCGTTTCCTGCGATCGCAACACGCCAGCTCGTTTATATCTGCGCAAATATACATGTATGCAAACAAAAAAGAAAAGAAACACGGGAGACGCACCGTGGAGGAGCGCGGCGATGCTGGTGCCGGCGCCGACGAAATCGTAGACGAGGAGCTTCTCCTCCCTGCCGAAGAAGTAGGCCCGCAGGCTCGGCAGGTTCTGGTGCCGGAGCGCGCCGAGCTCGGCGGCGACGTCGCGGAACTCGCGCTCCGGGAGGCGCGCGTCGCGGAGGCGCTTGACGGCGAGCACGGGTGCGCCGCCGTCGAGCGTGGCGCGGTACGTGGTGCCGTGGGCGCCCTTACTGAGCACCTCGGCCGACGCACGCAGCAGCGCCTCCAGGTCGTATGGCCGGTCCGGCGCGCCGCCCAGGAACACCAGCTGCTTCCTCCCGCCGTCGGTGAGCGCCGCCGCAGCCGCCGGCGCGCTGCCGGAGTGCGAGTGCGAGTGCTCGTGCAGCACCGCCGCGTCCCTGCCCGTCGCGTCCACTTTGACAGTGATAGGGGTAGTGGCCAAGCTCACGTTGGCCGCGGCCGCCGCGGGCCTGGTCGTCGCCGTCGCGCGCCGGCGCCGGCGGAGCAAGGCGAGTAGAGCTATGACGAGGAGGATCACAAGCACCGCGGCGACGACGATCCCGACGATCGCCCACCGGGACAGCTTCTTCCTCTTGCCGTCAGACGTGGACGGTGACGTGGCGCACGCCACGAGCGGGCCGCCGCAGAGACCCGTGCCGAGGAAGGCGCTCGCCGGCATGCCGGCGAGCGAGGCGGGCACGGGTCCCGTGAGCCCCGCGTTGAACGACACGTTGAACCCGGCCGGGGAAAGATTACTCATGTTGAGCCCCTCCGGGATGGCGCCCTCGAGCTGGTTGCCGTCAAGCAGCAGCGTGTCCAGCCGCGTGAGCCGGTTGAAACCAATCGGCACGCCGCCGGCGAGCCGGTTCCCGGCGAGGTCGAGCTTCCTGAGCCGCGCGAGCGAGAAGAGCCCCTCGGGAAACTCACCGTCGAGGAGGTTCCCGCGGAGGAAGATCCCCGGAGCTCGGCGCAGTTGCCGAGGTCGGCCGGGATCGCGCCGGACACGGCGTTGAACCGGAGCGAGAGCTTCTGTAGCGCGGTGAGGTTGCCCACCGTGCCGGCCGGTATCGTGCCCCTCAGCGACTTGGCCGGCAGCCGGAGCTCGACGACGCGGCTGCCCGCGGTGTCGCACCCCACGCCGCGCCACGTCCCGTTGCACGGCGTCGCCGCCGCGGGGTCCCACGGGAGGCGGCGGCCCGGGTCCAGCGCGTCGCGCAGGGCCAGCAGCGCCGCGCGGTCGGCCGCCATGTTCTGCGCCAGGTTCCCGGGAAGCGGCGGCGGCGGCGAGGACGAAGGCGAGCGCCAGGCGGACGCGAAGGATGATCGCGGGCCGCGCCATCGCCGGCGCTGCTGCGGAGGAGGAGGAGGGCAGCAACCTCCAAACACGTAGTAATCAAGGTGCACCTACAGCGCTACCTCAGAGCCAGGAGGTGGTGATTGAAGCATAGACGAATGCATTAATTGATAGTAAGTTATTGTCGTAATTACGCGTTTAATAAGCTGCCATATAAGAACCAATCCCACGGCGACGGAGGATCCGGTGCCATGCATTTGTACCCATGCCATTCTTTGTGTCATTGCACGTGTGTGAATGAGTCCAGCTGCGCCTATGCCGCTTCCTGGCACCGCTCTGTTAACAATCCGATTAGCGTAGTGCTAAACGGTTAATTTGATGGCGATTCCTACCAGTATGTCGATATATAGTTCGTTAATATTATCTAAAAAAAATAAAAAGGTCGATGGTTAAGGGACGGCTAAGAAAAGGTCTGCTGCATGCAGTAAAAAGATTGCTGCTGGCACAATGTAATGTGCAAGCTGTTTGGAACTTGATTAATCAATCAGAGCAAGCTGTTTCGTCCATATTGGGATCGACGCACACGTCGGCCCTGGGCGATATCGGAGAGAGAGGATGATGGCGACGGTGAGGTGAAGGAACTGAAGCGCGACGTTTGGAAGGAAGTGGTGTGCACAAGCCACCGCCGGAAACGCCTTGCGTTCTGCTCCCGGTCCTACCTATCTCGTGCTGGGTAGTTATATACATCTCTGCTCCCACCGTTTTATTCTTAGTATTTTTGTACCTGAACCATTGTCTCTCTTATTTGGGCATCACTTTACGCTACCACCCTGGAAGGCCTTGCATGCCACAATAACTTGCTCATGTATCGTCGTTGCTGCAAAAGAAGAATACGCATGGAAAGAAAGTATTAAGTGAGCATGCTTCATCCCACAAACAAACATGGTAGAGATGTAGCTGCCGGCATGGGTGGATTTAAAGATGGTGCTTTAAATTTTAATCCCCCAAACAATCACTTTGTCCATATAATTCCCCAAACATAATTTTAGCTCAACTTACTCCCTCAAACAATGCAATCTACCCAAAGATATTACTTGTATTCAGTGCTCAAGTTTTGCAAAGTGATATGGGCAGAAAAGATCTACATGAGTAAAACGCTACCCATTTCTGAGGAAAATTACTAATGACAAATATAAAATATTTTATTTTACATAGTGATTGATATCAATTGTCATCATGCAGAATTTGAGCTTCAAAATCAAATCGAGCAAAGAGAAAAAAAGACAAATTACATCACGGGGTATTTTATTGCAGCAACTTGAATTGCTTGAGAGGTTAAATTAAACCACAATTTTTGTAGGCTCAACCAAAATTCCATCCTTTATATTTGCTATTCTCTTCTCCTTTTATCCGTATCACACTCTATTTTCACTCTACGATATATCAAACATTAATGTTTCCACCACACATACACACACACACACACACACACACACACACACACACACAATGCAACTAAAATTTCAAGTTCATAACTTTTCAAATGCATAATTCAAGTTCAAATTTAAACATAGCATATAGTTCAAGTAAACTAAAATTAACATGAAAAACATTTATCTCCCTACCATAAATGTTTGATGAGATCATAATGAAATTGGTAATGTGTTTCTTTAAGGGATGTATTTTAGTTATATACTTTGTTAATAAATTTGTGCTATTATTATTGCACCTTATTTTTTAGTTTAACCCAAGATGGATTGATAAGAGCATGATACATTTGAAGAGATACTACTATCTAGTTTCAGATAGTTGAATAGTTTTCATTTTATTTTAGAAATGGTAAATATATTTTTGTAAATAATACTTTTCAAAGATGAATCGAAACATAAGACTTAATCTAATTATTGCATTTTATCTCCTAAATTTTAAAATTGGAAAAAAATCTGAGTAATTATAAGTAAACTATTGTAAGACCTCATCCATATTGTCATATTTCTATTATTGAATTTTATACCTCTCTTATAAAATTATTGTCGTCATTCTTGTTAGATCTTGGTAACATGTTTACATCTCTTGGATTCTTGTTAGACCATCGTAACATTTTTATGGGCTAAATGGGTCCTAAAAGACGAACTTTGTTGTGAAGTCCTTTTTTCTCACTTATTATTGTGACATTGTCTCATAAAGTTTTATGTAAAAAACAAAAATACATTATTTTCTAACCACCAGAGCATGAAATGGGACATGATATACAATGGGACGTGACTTCTTCTGTGATGGAGTTTTGAAGGAAATATATTCCTAAATTACCATTTTATAAAAATATAGACATCATATATTGAGAATTACTTTGCACTAGCTAAATCTAATTTCTAGTTAACAAATATATGTAACTTTTTTTATATTGGTATGTATTTGTTTCTGTCATAACGCACCACATATAGTGACCACATGGGTTGAGATATATACACACTATTAAACACCTAGGAATCCCAACACATACATGATACATGTACACACAATAACCTCTTTGATGTCTACCTTAAATTTGCATAGCAAGAAATGTCTATTTAACTGGTCTAGTTGTTTGATTCATGACATGTTAGAGTCTCCACACTCTTCTGCAGAAAATATCTTGACAATGGAGCAATTTTTTGGGGGCACATATTGGGACAAGTGTATCTAGTTGGAGTGACATTGAAAATAGATAGAAATGGAATTCTTATTTTTATTGGAACGGTCGAATTCCATTAATAACTTGGATATCATCATGACAAAATAGGTGATACGCACAAGATAGAAGTCACTAATAGTAAAATGGCCGCGCACAACAAAAAAGAAACAAGCATTAGTGGTGTATCTTAGCCTCTTAGGCCTATATTAGTAGGGTTAATGTAAGTGTAAAATACAGGCTAGGACATGGTCCATCCACAACATAGGACCAGAGGTTGCCAGTAGGTATACAGTACAGTTGGTGAAATTCTCATTCAGCAAAGTATTTTTCTTATTTTGTGAGAAGTATGTAGCACTAACTCGTTAGCTATTATCCGTCTAACATCAGAACTTTGTTGTGTCTGTTTTTTTTAAAAAAAAACTCGTTAGTTTATCTGGAGAGAAAAGTAAAACTGCTATTGTCCGGACTGGATTCAACCCAATAGCATAGGATGGGATAATCTATATGCATCCTTTGGGTCCAGCACCCATTCAATGTTGTTATATGTTATTTTTTTCAGAGTTATTTGCAGTTTTGCACAAAAGTTTTTTCTTGTAAAAATATAGCTAAAAAGCTTCTTTTGGATAACAGTAACGAATAACCAATTCTCTGGTTTTTCTTTATTTACTCAATGGAACTTGATTCAATAAAATTATTATCATTAAAGAATTTTATGATGAAAAGTACAGTGTTGTCATCATAATATAATAGTACTACAAATCTACAATTACTCCCATTGGTTTATGAGAGCTAAGTTATATACTGAAGAAATCTTTGTGTTACAAACAGATGATTCATAAATACAGAACAACATATAGAAGCAAAAAATTAAATTCTAATCCCTTCTCCCACGGCCACGATTCCTAGGCGCACATGATACACCTATGCCAAGAAAGGGACCTCAACACTCATTACAAATGACATATAGACTTAAATAAAAGAAACATGCCACTTTGACGGATGCATGAATAAACTAGCAAACCGAGGCTAGATGAGATGGTCAGGTTCTTTGTGATAGAATGGATCCACCTAGGTTGAAATTCTAGATTTAACATGGGTGTTATATGTATGACTAATTTTTTTTTGTGGGAGGTGCCGTTTTAATGGCGGGCTGTGTCACGGCCTAATAGTGACGGATTTTCAAAGGCCCGTCACTAACATTTATGTTACTTAAGAAATTATTTTTATAGTACTTTATACTACTTTCTGTCCTAAATTGTTGTTGAACTAACCGGTGATAGAAAATAAGAAAAAAAAAGACAAGCAGTGAAAAAAAAATGAGATGAAGAGATTACTTGGACAATTATGAATTTTGGGCGATGCACGGTTGTTTTGGTGGTTAATTTCGAGGTGGCGACACAGCTTGTTCGTAACACGAGCGGGCGTGCGGCTAAGGCCCAAGATACGACATGATGCGCGGTGGCTAATGATGGCCAAACGGGCCGGGCTAAACGGGCAGGCCCGAAGCATGCTTTTTGGCCCGATCCGAACCCGGCACGGCACGGATTGGTTTCGGGCCGGGCTGGCCCGGCACGCACCGTCGGGCCGTGCTCGGGCCGAGGGTAGGGCACGACAGGCGGCCCGGCCCGACACGGATTGGACGCGGCCCGATGAAGCCCGACGGGTCACACTTTTGACCCGATAAAGCACGGCACGAAATTAAATAATATGCATGTTTCATACTTAACACTAATGGTGAAGTGCTTTAGTGGTAAAGCATTTGACTTGTACCTTAGAGATTCAAGGTTCAAATCTCCATCTTGCTATGTTTTTATCTATTTTTTCAAGTTTTTTAACATTATTGGGCCGAAAAATACTTATTGGACTGTTAAGCCCGTGGGCTTAACGGGCCGGCACGGCCATAGCCCGAAAAAACATTTTCGGGCCGTGCCGCGGCCGACGCCCAGGCACGTGGGCCGGCACGGCACGGCCCGAAAGTAAATTAGTGCCGTGCCGACCCGAAATGTAAATGGGCCGGGCCTTTTCGGGCTCGGGCCGTGCCGTGCCGGGTGGCCCGTTTGGCCATGACTAGCGGTGGCGAATGAGCTGCGATGCGCGCACAACCTGCTGTCCTGGGCCTTGGGCCCTGGCTGCAACGGAACGGAGAATGGACAAGTTCCTGGCCTGCATAGCCGTCTTAGAGCATCTCCAGTGATCCTCCTAAACAGCTCCTCCAATCCTATATAGGCTCCTAAACTAGTCTACCCTCCTAAATCTCTCCTCCAACACTCGAAAATGGGATCCTCCCATCCTTCCCCTAAATTCCAGCTGTCAGTGGGTCCCACGTTTTTATACTTTTTTCTTTTCTTTTTTCTCTTTTCCTCTCTCTCTTTCCATCTCCAGCCGACCTCATCTGCCCGACGTCCGCCGCCGCCGCCGCTCGCGTGACGTCCCCGTCGTCCGGCCACCACCGCCCAGCCGCTGCCCGATCCGGCTCGCCGCCCGCCGGCCGTGCCGCCTCCCTCTCCGCACATGGGCGCGGGCCGTCGCGCCGTCCGCCAACACGCCGAGCGCCTCCCCTGCGTCGCCTCGCCGCCAGGCCGGACCGCTGCCGCCTCGTCCCTCCCGGCTGACGCGCTCAACGTCGCGCCCAGGCCGGTCGACGCACCGAATCCGACGGCATCCCGGTCAGATCCGGGCACCTCGCGCCAGCTCCAACTACCACCTCGCGCGGGGCGCCGGTCGCCCGACCGCAGCTCTGGCCTCGGGCGCCACCGGCAGCCTCCTCCGACCTCCTCTTCACAACCTTCTTTGCTGAACTCCCCGCCTCCTTGCTCGGTCGCTTCTCCAGTGAGCCCAGAGTTTGACGTCCGATGCGACGAGGTTCCGCCCAGGACGCTCAGCTGCTTCTGCGTCAGATGGAGGCCGGGCGAGCTCGCCATGCCGGCATCGTCTTGCTCCGCTGGAGCTTGCTCCGGCCAATCCACCTCTGGTATTTCGCGCGTGATGTCGTGAGTGAGACAGGACGACACGGTGAGAAAATCTTGGATGGCGAGGCAGCCAGCGTGAGAGGGAGGCGGCGGCACGACGAGCTACAGCGAGCCGTCATCTGGGCGAGGTGGTGCGGCCAACACTCTACAAGAGGCTCACGTGGGTTGGAGGAAGAGAAGTGGAGACTGACATGTGGGGCCTTTGGGTATAGGGGCTCAAGAATAAGATTACCGCTGGAGTTGAAAATTTTTTCTCACCTTCGAAAGGTGCAGGAGGGCCCCGAAATCTTGAAGTAGGAGGCCTGATTTCGGGAGTCCGCTGGAGTTGCTCTTACAGACGGACGCCTTTGTACATGCTCTCTCACACGCGCGCGGCAAATCGATCGGTCACGAATACCACACTTAAAAAAAAAGCATCATCCTTTAGACTTTCGACATGGCCTCTCCCTGTCGCTGGGAAGGCGTGTGTTCGCGTCCTCCCGGATCCGGTAGTTGCGAATCCTCAGGACACGTGGTCGCACCCGTTGCCAGCAGCGTACAATTACACTTGCTAGTGCTGATGAGTACTGATTTTATTTTTTCTAGTAGCTGCTGTTGTTTGCTTTGCTGATTCGTCCATGAAGCAGACAGAGCAGAGCAGCAGCTGGTGGAGTGGCCTTATCCGAGCGAGCATTAGGTGGGAGGTTGGAGCTGAAGCTTACCAATTCACCGCAAACATGCGTTCAGAGCCTTAACCACCCTGTGCCTTTTACTTTTACCATGGCGTGTACTATGGTCATTAGTCCATGCCAAAAAGATTTGATGAGTGACAAAGAGTAAGATTGGATCGATGGCAGGTCAATCCGTGCGCATGTTTTATTTGCAATCGGGAAGTAAGAAGTTCTTGCTAGGCGGAATCGTCGCCCGCAACGAACGGTCAAATGGGGAAATGAAATTGAGGGGAAAATGTTTTGGAAAGGACAGTAGATGCACAACCAATAGAGTATTTATCTTCAAATTCCTTCGAGACTCTTTCGTCTTTATGATAATCTGTACTCGTTTGTGTTTTATTAGCTCTTTTCCACTACACAATCTGTATTAGTATAACTGGTTCTCCTGTCTTGTGACGAGCTCGAGATTGGATTACTTGAGCAATTGGAATAATTGAAGAAGACCGTCCATAGTCAATCGGATGGCGTTCATGTGCGTGCCGTCCTTTGTTGGGATTTTAATTTGAAAATAGCCATGTCAAATATACCTTACCAGCGGTTGGCCGTTTCCTCTACGCACACGACGAAAATGACCGCAGAACCGTCAGCATTGTCCTTGCCTTCCTTGCAGAGCAACGCACGACACGCTCCGTCCCAAGCAGCACGCAACATCCAGGTTCTTTTTTTCCCAGAATGAAAGAACCATACAAAGTTCCTATTAGGAAATGTAGAAAATACATGTTGATGATCAATACGCCTTTCAACATTACAAATTTGTTATGAATTCATATCTTATTCCAGGGAATGAATTTGTTGAAATCTCTTTTTTCCAGTGGAAGCTTCTGTAAATTGTACTGACGCGTGTGTACTCTCAACCCTTGCCAACCTTTGAACATTACAAATTTGCATGAATTCATATCTTAAACTAGGAAATGGATTTGTTCAAATTGCTTTTTTCTGACCGAAGCCTCTGTAAATTGTACTGACACGTATTCTCAACCATGCCAAAGTTGGGGGAAAAGGTCCATTTTAACAATTTATCTCTCTCCCGTGTGCGCGCGCTTTGATAAGAGTTATATTAATGATTTAGTCTAACCCCTAACAATATTCTTTAAACCACGAACTGATCTTCTCCTAACCCCTAACCATATTTTGTACAGGGCAGTCGAAAACGTGTTAAATTGAAAATTGTCGTGGCTTTGGAACCCTTCATTTCATACAATTTTGCCCCCGATGTTTCTTTCCCAACAGTTGAAAAGAGCCTGTCTCTAACAATTGATAACCATTTCGCGTTTCTCAACCACCCAAACCTTTCCTAGGAAAACTATATCCCTCACAAAGACCCCCTACTCCTTGCTACCTTCCTCTCGCTAGTCCCTGTATATATACGGTGACACCGGGGCTTGAAGTAACAACGCCAACCAAAGGTTGAGTACATCTCAAAAAGAAGCTAGTATGTTGGAGATGGAGCAGATGATGCTGGAGCAAGGTGCAAGGGGCGCGTCGGCCAAGCCAGAGCAAGAACAACCAGAGGTGGCGGTCCACAGCCAGGTCAGGAAGATCAAGCAGGAGGACGAGAAGGCCAGGGAGCTCCTCATGAGCCTCCAGCTGCTGGAGATGAGGCCGGGCACCGGCTTACGCGAGCCGGCGGCGCGGCAGACCTCGCCCTCACCCCTGCGCCGTGCCGGCCGGGCCATCTCGGTGGGCGATTGATGAACAAAGGCGAAGCGTTTCCCACTATCTTCCCCTTCATCAGCGCCTTGTCCTGTCTGCCCATCCATGTGTTGCAGCATGGATAGAATTGGCAGGTTATGTGAAACAGGCCTGTGAGGTGGAGGTGTAGTCATATACTAGCTGCCGTGTTATATTATTTCGTGTTCTGTAAATACAAGGAGGTGGTTACCCTGTCAAATGGCTTCATTCTCCTATTGCTCGGCAGAAATCCATGCCGGTTCATAGTTGGCGACTTCATAGTTTTAGATAGGGCTGTTGAGAACCTAAAGAGAATATTCATCACGATCGAAACGTGGAACAGGCGCGCTCCTATAATCCTATATATTTTATATGAGAGCAGATAAGATGGAAAATGACAAATAGATCGGTTCTCCCCCAGTCTTGCCGACATAACAAACCTCTACAAACCTTCCACTGGTTTTGCCACAACAAACCTTCCACTGGTTTTGCCGACGATTTGGTTTTCCATGGTTTTGTCCACGCAGCATACCCCTCCTGGAAAACAAGCTGCAAGTACTATTATAGAATGCAATGCCGTGAGAGGACATCAACATCAAGGATGGGATGACGTAGACATGATAATTCTCCTCGGCCTAGTCATCGATTACAATTCTCTACTTGCAGCAATCATGACAATCTTCGGTGCAACCGATACACAATAAACAGCACAGGTTGCAAAGTTCAGACAATCACCACACACTAATGGGAGTTATTTTCTCAGACCAACTGCTGAAGGTGGTTCTTGGCTCCAAGAAAATACTACAGCTTAACATGGCTACTATCATAAGACACTCTTGCGGCAGAAGGCAATCACAGCATGGCATGCTAATCAATCAGTTTTCATTGCCTCCGCGTGATAGGTCTCCAGGTCTTTATCCAGCTCATCAGCAGTCTTCTCAGGCTTCCTCCCCCTACCCCGGCCTCGTCCCTGGAATTGACCACGACCCCTGCCCCGGGCTTGGAACTGGGCACGACCCCTACCTCGGCCTCGCCCAGCTTGGAAACCACCACGGTTGTACCTATCACTGAGGTTACTGGAAACAAGATAAAATATATAAGGTTCAATGAAAGAGAACCTTTGTTGCCTTTATAAAACTTGCAGTGAGTAGCAAAAACAAGTAAATAACTCAACAAGCAAAAAATAAAACTATGCTAAATGTGTTGCAGCATGGGCTAAATGTGTTGTCATGATTGCTGGGCAATGTAACTGATATAACTGAGCTGGGCGATGTGTTTCTTCTCATAAGAGACAATTTCTGTTTTCCAAGGTGACAAATGACAATGCATACTTCCAAACAAATAAACTAGTAACCATGGCCATTACACAAAAAATATGATGGCATGCCAGTTGAAGAGAAAATAAACAAGAGACTTCCTACATGATAAGAAACCTAACAAATTTGCATAACAAAAATGGTAAGTAGCTTTATTTACCTGGGTCTACTTGTGGAACCTCTGCCACGCTGACCAAACTCAGGTCTGAATTACAAAATAACGAGTTAAATTGCATACATCTAACATATTTCACAATTTAAGGTCATTTTACAAGCATTACTAATGAAATAACGAACCCTTGCACCTGCGAAATTTGATTCAAAATTTTCTGTGCAAGAACTATGAGCCTGCACTACCGCATAACACTTTTAATGATTCATAGCATGCTGGGATGTAGTTTGCTTAGTTAGACAGTGCAAAGCAAAAGAACAGGTTTAGAAAAGGAGTGTTCTGGTACTAATCGAATTCCTGAAAACTAATAATACACAATGCACAATGCATTGACCTCAAAAGCTTAATTAATGGAGAAATAATACAGTTTCAGCACATAGAACAGTTATCAAATGAACAGAATTTCGAATTTTACAAGTTTGAATACAGTTTAAAGTCATACTAGAAAATAATTTGAGAAGCAACAAGATAGATGTGCAAGTACTCACGTCAAAACAACTGTTCTTGTAGCTCTGCCATTAGAAGCCCCAACAACATTTATACGAGGTGTCATAGGCAAGCCTAGGTCACTTCCAATGACTTCTATCTTCATAGCTTTCCCATCAAGTAGAACGTTATTGTAACGTTTCAGTGCAGCAATAGCATCACTCCTCCTTGTAAACACAACTTCTGCAGTGCCCTTTAGAAATGAAAAAAAAGATCAGTAATCAAATTCAAGCAAATAAAGACACGTATACAAAAATGTCCCAGTAGCCAAAGAACAAGATAACATAGTCATGAGTATTTCATTGATTGATAACCTATCTAAGCCCGTTCAGTCCTTCGTTTTATTTATCATGAAAAACTCACAACGACTGTTTTATAGGTATAATAAATTCCATGAGGAATAGAGTTGCAATAAGATAGCAATTGTTGCAAATGATCGCCTGGAGCTTGCAGCAAAGCAAGCATTTTACTGCTCTATTCAGTATGAGAACAAAAGTGCTGTTAGCAATATAATTTCTAAATCAAGCATTCGAGGATACTACTGTACTCATCCTCAAATCCTAAATGCGAGATATAAATTGTATTCTAGCTGAAGTGTATATAAAAATGATGGCGTGTAGAAATTCATCTAAAGCTAATAAACTTAAAATCTCTGCTATACATGCATGAACAGAACTGAGTACATACATTTGGGTGGCCATAACCGTCATAATGAACAGCAAAGCGCTTCAAATGACCAACTTCAGAAAACAGCTCCTACAAGGCAATAAAAAAATTAGCTTGTCAGTTCCACATCAAATAACAAAATATGAAATATATAAATCCCCCACCTAGTTATTTAAACATACCTTTATATCCTCATTGGAAACCCTATAGTCCAAGTTTGAAATGTACAGTTTTGTACCAGTTTCTATTCCACTGGCCGCCATACTATCATTAAATAGATCAGGTCTCCAGGTCATGTCTTTGGGTCTGCTAAATGACTGAAAAATGCCAAACATCCAGCATGTGAGGGAACATGTCATCAACTCATCATAAATGAATACTGCCTCGAACTGTTTCACATGATCACCCCAACTATCAGGGATCACAATGACTTGTCGCACTTTTACAGAAGAGCAGCAGTAAACTGGGAGAAAGATAAATTATTGTCATATTGCATTAAACTAACAGCTGAGGGAAAGAGCTCCACCAATATCATAATACCAGGAGACATGTGGCTAGAGCAAGCCCTGGAGGCAGCCCAGAAGAACTTCAGTGCCAGAGTGGAACACAATCCAGAACTGTCAGACGGTGGGCACACTGAAGTTCCATCTAAAAGGAGGATTGATGGAGCCCCTCCGTCAACACCACATTTTACACAAATTGCAAGCTCTTTTTTCAGTTATCCCTTCCATAATGTTTGAAGGTAATGTCTCGCAAAGTTTCCAGAGAGACAATCACCAGTTACTTTCTGACCCTCCACATATGAAATCACGATGCTCTACTGTCAAAGTTTCATTAGACAACAAAATTAAAGCAGCCCCTTCAGGCCTCCAGAAAAGTAATGATGCTCTAACCAACAATCTTCCATTGGTGTAGATTAAAGTTACTCCTGTTCCTCCATTGAATGTGCGCTCAGAGGTACTCTCATCATTCATTTTTCTACTTTATTCAGGAATCTGACCATGAAGAAAAACATAGTGACGGTTTTGGTCTTGCCTTAGCAATAGTGCGTGCAGATGGCCGCGAGTTAACTCCAAGAGGTCCTCGAGGGGGCAATCCTGACCTTCCCCTCATGACATGTCCACCTCGCCCACCACTGCCTTGAATACGGCCATTACCCCTCTCTCCACCCCTTCTGTCGTAGAAAGACATGTCTCGTTGTTGCCGCCAATAACCAATAGGTAAACTCCAGAAACACAACAACAACAATAACAACACAACCTGCAGTAAACATTAAAACTTTTAGACACTGATGAAGCTTCATATTCTGAACTTGCAAAAACATGCACAAAAAATATGTTGCCTTCAAATATAAACTTTTCGTAGAAGACAAATAAGTCTAAGTGTCTAACAATACCCATTCGCATCTACTGGTCCACTGTAAACACTAAAAATAATAGAAACGAAATTGGATAGACTAACGTGCGGGAATTGTACTAGAAAGTACAGTGAAATAGATCCCATGGTAACTAAGATACAGCTTAAAGAACTCATAGAGCTTGGAGAGTACAGACCCACAATCAATCACTTCAGACTGCACTCTCTTGTATGGAATATCACAATACTCCTCAGGTTCGAAATTGTATGAAAAGAACTACAGCTGCATGTCTGAGTGACAGCAATGAAAAAAACATAGTAGGAGCTGACAAACTAACAATCGACAGTAACATACATCAAACAACTTTCCAGCTAACCAGACAATTACAACATTTTACAATTCCTATGTATTGGAAACAATACAACATTTTACAAATCCTATTTACTGGAAAAACAAGACAGTGCCGTTTACATTACAGCATGGCAAAGGCTACAGAGCAGGTAAGATCACTGATGTGCTAGAATTCCTATGACAGTAGTAGAAAGTAAAGATAAGAATCGCGTTACTGGCCAGTGAGCCAAACAGCTCCTATTCTCCATCTCTGGTCTCTGGAAACGAAGGCACCAATGATCAGTGCTGTAATAACTTCTTAAAAATAAATCGGCGAATCTCCCCACAAAAAAGGGAACTGGCACCTTAACACTTGAGGGCACCATCATCTACGCCGACATCCACATCAACATTGCGCATTCCTGCATCTACAGCCAAGCCAGCGACGGTGCATGGCCCGCTATGTGTACCCTAATAAATTCCCCTCCCAATCCCCACATCGGAGGCTCCCTCGCCAGCCGTACTAACCGCTGCCGGCAAAACCGGATCATGCAAGAGATCGAGAAGGGAACCGGGGCGCAGGGGGCGACTTACTCTTGAGGCACTCAAGGGGGTCGGCGCTTGGGCGGAGAGGGCGCTTCAGAAACTCCCGGTCTCGGTTCCCCCGAACCTCCACCCGCCGCCGCCCGATTCTGCGAGGAACCGGATGCGGCTCCGGCGAGGAAGCGGCGGAAGGGAAGGCGGCGCGGTGGTGGAATCAAAACCCTAGCTTTTCCTTCTCTCTCTACCCTCTGCTCTCTCTCTGAGGCTTTGTCGTCCGTTTCGTCGGAGGAGCGAATAAAACGGGGAGGAGACTTGGAGGAAGTCGTCGTCGCCCGCGTTCGTGCTTCGGGGCCGGGGCACAATCCTGGCCGTCGGAATCGGAGGCGGTTCGTGGCGTGGTGCTCGCATCGACGGCCAGGGTTTGTTCGAGGTCAGGAGCCCGTTTGTTCCTGGGCTTGGCCCACAGACGTGTATGAGGATTGGGCTTATGCAGACTGCTACACTAGTGTGGATGTGGATAATTGTTTTGTTGTAAAAAAAAATGTTTGGTTCTGTGATTTTCTTTTGCCGGATGAAGTTTTCTGGATATTTTTTTTCGGAAAAAGGAAGATAGCCAGAGATTTACAGATGAACAGATCACTCCCTGATTTTCTTTTCAAGAGAAAAGGACCTAATGCAAAAACTTCGATCAAAGACGATGTTTGGTTTGCTATAATTAGAATGCACATTTTGACTACATTGTTTTCTCCACAGTTTTCTCGACTGACAGATCGACCACACAATCTTTTGTTTTAGATCAAATTTCTATAGAGCTTCGCCGCTCCCGGAATGGTTTCTTTCACTTTGTTTTCACATGTAACAATAATATCCAATCATATGTCGTTTTCATCTTTAATTGACGTATGAATAAATCAATTTACTAGTTGATTACCCGCGCGTTGTAGTGGACTAAAAGATATTAATTTTAAAATTATAATCTTAAACTAATAAGTAGTTAAGTGACTAACAAAAACATAGTCATATGTGTCGGAGAAAGAATTCACGTTTATGTCTCACTTAAGTATTGAATCTTCTATATACAATTGTTCATTGGAAAGTAAAAGGCAATGGAATCAAATAGTTGTAATGTATATATATAAGGAAATGATAGAGGAAAAATAATTTTGTATTAATGCTAGAACACAAAAACTCTATATAAAAGTGAATTAGATCAAGAACCTAAAAACACCCGTGATAACGGTTTTATTAAGCTATTTTAAGTTGTAACATAACCCAAATAAATTTGATGGATAATAGAATGATGTGTATAGTCTAGACAGACCTTGAGATAGAGCCAAACTGGTTCATTGTCCTATGACTTTAAAGAGATTTGAGAGGAAGCACATTAATAAAACATTATAAAGACCAAGCACTCGTAAGGCAACATATTGTGTTATATGCTCCAACATAACAGCTATAGCGATAAAAAAAATTATAATTGCTTCTGCTTAGTAAGATGATGATCGTGTGGCAACAAATAGCCAAGAAAATCATATAGATGGTATTATCTTTAAGACCCATTCTTTATCTAATGATTGAAATTAATTGGAATGATGTGGCGCAACGTAGATCAAGAGAATAGTCATTAAAAACCTCATAGTGGGTTGCGTCTTTTATATATAAGTAGATTAAGATAGGGACTTACTAATTTTCAGTTGATTGGAGAACTTCAATCACCATTCAAGCACCACTAACACTACTAGATTGATCGAAATAAAAAATATTTTTTTCTATGATCTATGTATTAATAGATTTTTACTGTCTATATACATATTACATAATTTAAAAATAAATAACAATAAAAATCCTAGTACAAAATCATGTTGATCAGAAAACTTAGGGTGTGTTTGGCACCGCTTATGCACAAAGGGTTTATAGGGCTTGTACTTGTTTATAGTGCTTATTAATGTCAAAACTATTTATAGTGTTTATTGTACATAAGCAAGTCAATCTGTTTGGCAAAACTACTTATGCTTGTCCATCAAAACTGCTTATTCACACACATAAGTACTATAAGCTACGTTTTATCGCTTCACTCAAAGTGTTTATGCATACAAAGGGTGTGTTCGTTTCCTCGTTGTCTAAATTTTATAGTCTGTCACATCAAAAAGAATCTTACTATTTAAGAGTACTAAATAAAGTTTAATTATAAAATACATTAGACTAATTTACGGGACAAATCTAATGAGATTAATTAAGTCATGATTAGAAGACGGTTACTTGTAGCATCACTTTAGCAAAACCTAAATTAATTAAGCTCATTAGATTCATCTCGAAAATTAGCACCAATCTTTCAATAGAGTTTTGTCATTAAATTGATCAAAATATTCATAAATAGTAAGATTCTCTTTGATGTGACGGTGCTAAATTTTAGAGGCAGGAGACGAACAGGACCCAAATTGTAAAGTATAGGTACTTATATACATAAACAGTTTTTCGATATTGTTGTTTGACATTTCAAAATGCTTATCGAGCATAAACAGTTTCAGTAAATATACTTTTACTAGCAGTGTGCCCGTGCGTTGCTACGGGCGAACTTATAAAAAAATATAACACAACAATTATAATATTTGACTATCAATCATTTTTACACTCTATTGCACTCATTAGAAAAAATAATATTGCAGTAGTTCAAGGTAGTACCTCTACAAGAACATTTTCCTTTCTCCATCTATATTTTGAGTTTTGACATATACAATGCAAACAAACATTCAAGGCTCAGCTGTGTGGACTGTATTCATCCTACTTCACACTTCATCTTTACAAAAAGGTGTATTAGCCCTAGGGAGATCTAAACTCGAAAATGGTTTACAGAAACTTAAACCAAGAAGAAACAAGGCAAGCACCGACAATACATTTTAAAAAAAAAAACTCATGAGTTCTCGGAAAAGGTTGTTGAAGCACTTGGAGTCATTAAACTTCTTAAATCCTCGGTACGTACTTCATGATGACCATACAAGTGCCTAAATCCTTTTGCAACGGGCTTAAAAAAGGATAATATCCATACATATTATTAAAACAAATTCATACAATAGCACAATCACCCATTTATGTTGGACTTCTCATAGGATAAAGCCATTCTTCTTTTCATAAGTGAAAGGTATTAGCAGATGACCACATGAGCAGAGTATGTCTTGTTAACCAGCCTTTGTTACATAGAAAACGCAATAGGAAGAATGACTACAGAAGCTACAGAAAATAGAATTTCAATGAAAACATATATTCTTAGGCTTTAGCTCAGCCTCCATGTAGAGTAATGTTCGGTCATTGGTTGGCATGTGCCTCCTCTTGCACCACAGTTAAAGTTTGTGACACATTGTGCACCCCTTTCACAAGAACTTTAATGGAGCACCGACCTTGTTGCCCAAATATATCAATAATTTGCAATAAATACTAATAAAATCAAGGATTTTACAGGGCCAATGTGAGTAAAACATACATTAGAACGCACCAAGTTGGTATGGCCGCTACTCACCACCTTCATATTGCCACATTTATCCTGCATTGAGAAAGACATTTCATATTATGTTAGAAGCAAGAAAATATAGAGGTAGGTGCACACACAATCAAGGAAGTAAGAAGCAAGAGAGGGATAGTAGAAATCAAGCAATGTACTCGGCTAAAATGCGTCCTTTGCTTCAGCTCTCTAACCCAGAGCGAGACCTGATAAAAAAAAGTAGCAATATAAATTTTGTAAACATCCCTAATCTTAATAGGCAATAATGGAGCTAAACGAGTAACGATATTTAGAGACAGGCAATAAAGTGATCTTAGTAGCTCATCGTTCAGCTACTAAAACTATGTTAAAATAGCAGTTTTATATTTAACCTAAATAGTGTAATTGTAACTTGACAGCACAATCCTGATTTTCACTCATAGAAGTTGGACAATTTAGCATGAGTCATTAGCATGAGATGCATATAAATAAATGTATGGAAAGATGCGATACAAATGCCAATAATTGAATAAATTCTCAGAAGAAATTATCGACCAATATTGAAGATTAAAAGGGCATAATGCAAGAAGAAATTTTACTACCTGAAGGTAGTGAACATATCGTTTCGAAAGTCCATGTTCATTTAAGGTATGGTGCTCCAGATTTTTCGCTAGTTGCCATGATGCAGTCACAAACCTTAAAGTGCAAAAGAATAAAACCAAGAACATATTAAATATAACCAAGCACATAGTTTCTTCTTTATTTATCATGCCAAAAGACCACTACAAAATGGAGTCATAACATTAAGATATATTCACTTACATGCTGCAAATGGTTTGTGCATCATTGTTTGACACCCAGTAGGACCACTTTCAGTAGCAGTGGATTGGTATTTCTGGGCAATTTGCAGCAAATGATTCACCTAAAAAGGTAAAGTCGTGTGCAGAAGATAAGATATCATAGCCATCACAGTTAAAGAATACAAGCAAAAAGATAACATTTCATTAAGCACTATTATGTAATTAAGGAGTGCTCGAGAAATCATGACCAAAATGTCATATTGATCTTATGGGATTTTGTTCAGCATGTGGAAGTCCAAGTAAAGAAACAGAACAGCTATCGGTGAGGGCAGTTGGTGTTATGAAAAGGGCATCTTTCACCTGATTAACCACGATCCAACAAAGTTACCACACAACAAGTATATCTCTCGTTCTCTCAAAAAGAAACACACAATTGCATCTATCGCACAATCTATCTAGGGTGTCAAGCAGTAACCAACATTACTATATATCTATGCATCTATACATTACCACCTATGATATGGGATGCAAAGCAATAACTAACGAGTACTACAAATATATTCAGTAGACAATCTAATAATGTCAAGTTTGGAGTAAAATTAAAGAGGGAAAGTACTCCACCTGTGGTGCTCTAATGCAGGTCCATCCAAATGGTATCAGGCACATCAGGGAGGATGGTTGTGTCAATGAATGGAGGATGCCCGGAAAGAAAACAATTACAAAGGTAGGATCAAACAAGCTCCAGGTTGTGATGGCCCTAAGTGGTGGAGAACTCATCTATTTTGAGATGGACATGACAGGTCAGTTGATGGAGGTGGAGAAGCAGGGAAGCGAATGCAAGAGGCTACGAACCGAATGGGTACGGATCAATGAGGCAGTAGCAAGTGCGATTCGGTGAAATTTTTGAGGCTAGGTTCAGTCAAAGCATAATCAAGTCGTCATAGGATGGATAAGCGCAACCGACACGATGATAGGCACCACAGCCCCAAGTGCTTCATATTGAAGTAAAAGCCCGACTCCTGCTCCGACCTGCATAAGGAATCACAACTCACCAATCCACCAGGGCTCAAAAAACCCATTAGTGACACTCACTTATGCACCGTCTCCTTGAACTTTTCCTCATCGAGGAACTGCAGGATGAGGAAGACGAGCTCCCCGCCCAGGGATGACATGGTTCCCACGACCCCAGCTTGAACCTCCAGCTCTCAAGACCCAATTGAACCTCGGGCCTTCCCAGCAGAACCCCTCCAAAATCCCCACAAAACCTCCCGCAAACCGCCTCGGGAACCACACCACACACCGGCGACGGGGAAGGAGGATGCGGCCTCGGTGGTGGCACGGCGGCCGAGGGTCACGAGCGCGTTGACCGGGATCGCAGGCGTGGCGACGCGGGGCGGACGGGGTCGCCGACGATGGGGAGGGAGGTTGCGGCCTCGGTGGTGGCGCGGCGGCCGAGGGTCGCGGGTCGCAGTGCGGCGGGCAGATTACGGGATGGGAGGTTGCAGGCGCGGCGGCCGGATTACGGGGAGGGAAGTTGCGGGCTGGTGGTGGTGCGGGGAGGGAGGGAGTTACGGGGATGAGAGTCGTGCGACGGGGTCGGGTGTGGGGTGCGGATGGCGCGGCTTTTGGGATTTGTTTTGCAGGTGGTGCGGACGTCGCAGGTGCCGGACGAAGGCTGAAGACAGATGGAAACATTACGAATTTTTTAAGTAGTAGAGATATAAGCCGTGCTAAAGCCACCCTTAAACTATCAAAAAGAGGAAAGATAATTAAGATACGTTCTTGCGTTAAACCGTGACTCGAGTGAAAACTTAGACGACAACGACGGCGGCCGGAGACGCAGCAAAATTCCCAAAGGCGTTACTTTTGTTCCGACTCCTGCCGCCTGCGGCCGTCCATTCCCTCTCCCTCCGCAAGGCAGCCACCCCGACCACGCAAATGCTCCCGGCGGCCGCCACTGCCTCCACGCCGCCGGCTCCGGCCCCGGCGCACGCCTCCTCATCCGCCGCCGGCGAGCCGCACACCGCCCTGTTCCTGGCGCTGGGCTACATGCGGCTGCGCGAGCTGCTGTCCTGCGCGCGCCTGTGCCGCCGCCTCCGCGACGCCGTCGCGGGGGACCCGCTCCTGTGGCGCTGCCTCATCGTGGAGCCGCCGCTCAGCCACCGGATCACGGACGAGGCCCTACTGGCGCTGACGGACCGGGCGGAGGGGCGCCTCCGGTCGCTCCACCTGCTCGGGTGCCCCCGCGTCTCGGACGCGGGCCTGCTCCGCGTCGTCGAGCGCAACCCCTCCATCACTGAGGTACTGCTACGTTCCTTGTGCACGAGCTGTGAATTGAAATGTTTGTGGAATCATCGATTCAGCCAATTTTAGTGGTTGGTGCACGATTCGGTGCGGTTATTATATATACTAACAAGGAATAGAAGTGCAAGCAGACAATTACAAACGTCTCTCAAGGTGCAAGACAAACACTAAACACAGCACAAATAAAACATGACCCTTATTACAATGGCCAGGCATCGAGGTCTATGACCTCCTTTTGCACATGCCAAACCCACCGTGGCTGCATCCTGAATATTGTACAAGTCTGCAAGATGGTTTGGATATTAGGATAAGCGGTGTCAAACAAGCACCTGTTTGTATTCCTTTCATAACTACCGAAACCATCAAAATAACCAGGGAAGAGACCTTTGTTTTTATGCTGCTTGGGAGCTTCAAGTTGATCTTTATGTCTTGAAATATCAGAACATCTTGGCTTGGTGTATGCTGTTGTAATCCGACGGAGCACAGAGAATCACACATCCCTGTCAAACACACATGAGGCCAGGAGATGGTTTTATTGCCTCATCAGCTTTACAGTGTGGCGTTGTTGTTTCTTGATTAAATGTGTCTTTTATTACATTTGGACTATAGCTGAAAAAATAGGAGTCCCTCTTCTACTGTAAAGTTGGAACCTGCAAGTCAGGAAAAACATCATAGTGCTAGTAAGGTTCCATTTGACATTGCAGTTGCTTTTAAAAGTTTTTTCATATTTAGGTTGCTACTTTTGTTTGATAACATCTCTTTAGGATCAGTTACAAACAGAAATCCCACTAGGAATGGCAAATATTCCTCTGACTAACTAGAAATCTGCAGCACAGCACGACAACCGCAAACAGAGCCTTAATGCTCCTTATAAGGCTGTACATCCCTTAATGATACGGTTATCAACATGGTCTTCATAAATATTTTTTTCTTTGCTTCCAAGATCGCCTCATACATATAGTTAATCACCAAAACATAGTAGAAAGAATAAAACATTGATAACTCGGGATGCACAAATAATAGAAAAGGCAAGAAATGCAGAAGTAATTCGGGCTTTCTACTGTACATTCCTCAACGAACAAATGCAGACGTACTAAGAATCTAAGAGTGAGGGCTAGCTGCATTCTGCTACCAGGTGAATGGCCTGTATCGCCCTGGGATAATACAGATGATGGTTGAGAGAATAAATGATGCGTGATTGAGAAGAAAAAACTGTATATTTCAGTACCATGAATTCAGAACATAACACGCGGCAAAATATTAGAGCAACTAAACTGATTTATTGATGCCAATAGTTGCAATGACAGGTATGACAAAGGCAATTAGTTGTTGTTGTTGTTTTGCTTGCTGCGTTTGTACATACATATTCAGAGGTGGACAAGAGAGAGGAGCATGTGTTTGGAGCATCATTAGGCATAGCTTTTCTGTGTTATTCCTACGTAGTACAACACGTTGAGAGGGGCATCAATAATCAATAATTCTACCTTGATACCTGCTTCAATTTGTGATAACATTTCTTAATCTAGTGTTGGGTTAGTTTGCTGGGTCCTCCCAAAAAATTCACGAGAGTAACTTGCTGTAAAACGTAAGGCCTCATCTCACCAAAAACTGAACTTAGGGGTCAGAACCCATATATCTCATACATGACTATGATCCATCAGTCTTGAAGCTTGATAGGAGAACTATAACCATGATGGAAAGCTGCTCCATCAGCAACTCTAACTTTGCTTGATCATCCACATCCAACAAAAGTCTCCATATCTGCAATAAATACAAGTACAAAGCATGAGCATAGATACTGCATATGAACTATGAAGAATTTTTTATTCTCAATCATCATACTATTTTGCAGTGGTCCCCTTTTCATGTTTTGCATTTTCTAACTTGTTCTGCCTCGCAGTAAAGAGTTTTTTCTCCTACTTTTCCAGCTTAAAAAAAAACTGTAGCGTGGCTGCCATATCACCGTGCGTCTGTGCCAATGCTGCGCTGTATGAACATAACTCTTAACTAATTATGCTAACACACACTGAACAAGTTATGCTATGCTGTTTCCTCACCAAAGCAATGTTTTGTTGCCTTTTCATTTCATCTGCTTCAACTTAATTGTGTGTCTATTCGAGAAAAACTTAAATCGTGTGTCAGATTGGATCTTGTTCTCAAAGGTCCACCATGAATAATCTTCAGATGTTACAGAGTTTTGACATTCTCCTGCAGTACGCTAGTACCACTGATAGAGATGAAACAATAAAGAGATCTCATTGTTTATAAGACTCTGGATTTCTGACATGTCCATACACTTAATTTTTATTTCAATCTGGAGGGACTGTATTATCATTTTATTCTTACCGATTCAACCTGAGTTCAGCATGATTATTATGATTGCTTACTTAATATCTTTGACCAAAATTTTCAACTGACAAGATGTATGCCATTGTAGTCTAAGTTTTTCTTGAAGCATATTTGATAAGCCAATTTACATGCATATTAATTGTCTCCTTGTTAACAAATAATGAAAATTACATATCTTTTGCAGACTTCTTTTTTTCCTCGTTTTCTCTTGGCTTAGGATAATGTCACCTTGTCGCCTTCTTTTGGACATGCACCTGGCTAGCTGAAATAGTTATTTAGATTACCGAACCAATATCTGTATTGTACTTACAGTAAAAACCTCAGTTTTAGATAAGGAAAAAGTGATTCCAACCTCTCCAATTTGTGATGTATATGGTGAGTAGAATTTATGCAGCTTGGATCCTTCATAGATTTTCTTTGTCTAGAAATACTGCACAGTACATTTCACCAGATAACTTCTTTTTGGCCATAAAATGCTGGAACACTGCAACCTTTGCAAACCATAACCTGTAATGTTTTCATTGTTGTCTGTTGTCCTTGGGACAATGTGGTAAATTTGCTCTGGATAGATGACAACCTGTGAGCTGTGACCTGTGTGTTACATTGTACTGTAATGGTTCACCATACAGGCCTAGCTTTCATGAAGCAAGTGTGAGTCCTAGATTGTTGATCCGAAATCTGTGAAGGGGTATTAAAGAACTTGTTAACTTGCCCATAGGGAGTTTAGATGTTCTAGCCCAAAGGACGATGAGAAATGCTTAGATGAGCTGATCAATTTATTGTACAAATATTGAGTCATCGGCACCTACATAACATATAACACTGTCATCATCTCAAACTATGTTTGTTTATTTTGTTGTATTGCTTGCATGACAGGCACTTATGATGAAATTCTGTAACTACCATGGACTGTAATATTTACTGAGAACTCGTTCTCATTTGGCCACATTCTTCTATGCTAATCTTATGCAATGATTACAGTGACCTTTCAGTGCATTTAGTCTAGTTTTTCTTTTACTTGCAGCTCTTTGTGCCCAGATGTACAGGATTAACTGCTGATGGTCTGGTGAAAGTCGTTCATTTCCTTCATGGGCATAGATCCAATTTAAGTCGTCTCCGTCTCCATGGCATCTGCAAGATGACTAAGCACCATCTTGATGTTTTCAACACTCTCATGTGCAATAGTAGCCAACACAAAGATGCTCAAGCACTTTACTACAACCACAGAGTTCATGAAACGCTCAACATGGATGATGAGCGTCCTATTGATGTAGATGTCTGTCCAATGTGCAGAAATGTGCGGCTGGTGTTTGATTGTACAAGGGACGACTGCAGGTATGTCCCTCTGAATCTCTGATCCTCGAGTTCCCATTCAATCTTCTCACTGGAAGTTCCCCTTTGCAGTTTATGGGCAAACTGGGACTTTTATACCTTTTCTTATTCATACCTGCATGAAGATTTATGAAAATCACTAATCCTTTGTATTGATATTTTTTTGCATCTGCTGTCGTGTGGCTGTAATACAGTTGACTTGGATGTCTTCTTTTTAGAGCTTTTGAGATTTGTCCCCGAACCCATATTTTCAGTTCGTGTGGGCTACATGAAAGCAACCAGGGGATTAATTTTGTTTTGTTCCTTTTGTCTTTAGAATAGTTGGTTCAAATATTTGAACAGTCTGATATTTCTGCAAGTCTATTGACTTTGACCTGAACCTATTTTAATTTTTTTTAAAAAGGTTTTGCTTACCTTCATCCTGATGATTTGATTATATTTCAGGAAGGTAAAGGACAGTTGGCCTGGTTGTAGAGGCTGCTTCTTTTGTGTTGCTAGATGTGAAACATGTGGTGGGTGCATCGACTTGGAGGAGCTAGGTGAGACTGGAGTTGCATGCTCTGACTTTCTGTGCATGGACTGCTGGCTTAAGCTCCCAAAATGTTGCACATGCAATCGTCCCTACTGCGAGAGGCATTCGAAATTCAAAGAAAATTTATCACCCTCCGGCCAGTTTACCTGTCAAGAATGCATGGCATTTGCTACCTCCCTGGGAAGTCTGGAAGAAGGTTACTAGAAGTTGGATCCTGACTGGTTGTTTTGATATGTGACTGGCTTTTGTTATTGACTCTTTCCACACGTGTGGAACTTGTGAGACTAGACGGACGAAATAGATGTTGAATAACCTATTTATTTTTCAAATAAAGTGGGTGCAGACTTCATGGTCTTATGCAACTTGTTGTCTGGATGACAATCTAATTATCATCCCTGACATGCCAGTGGATGGTTTACTTGACCTTCCAGATCACAATGTCGAGAACATGTCAGTTCATATCTTAAGTGTTATGTGGAGTTGGTCTTCGTACCCAGTTAGCATCAACATTGACAGCAGCAATGCTGCGCCCTAAGACCGATGGAGAAACAACTAAATTTCTTGCTTTCCCATTGCTGTGCTCGTCACAGGCACTCGGTTTCACGATCGAGGGAATCCACTGGTGAACGCAGTGAAACCTGCCTGATTTTCGAATATAACTTTACTGATTGTGATGTCATACACTTCTGAGCTTCCAAAGTTCACACCACACACCCGGATCTTAGATTACGGTTCCTGGATTCTTTGGAGTAACTGATTCCTCATGGAAGTGAAACTAGAAACAGCTTAGCAAAGTCGGACATCATGACATGTGGCAGCACCAGATTGGCCTCAGGGAAATCTGACACCTCTAGTTACACCCTTCACTAGTGAGTTCTACGGCAAGGCAGCAGCTGGGGTGTTCCATCCAATCCCCTGTGCCCGTTGCCATGAACTGAAGTGAAGGCCACCTATCTATCCGGTCACGCCGAAACACAGAGTGTCAGGCAAATGCTTCCGATTTCCATGGTCGGTGACCGTCTACCCAAGAACTAACCAGCGATCTCATGACATTTCCATGAGCACTACCGCTCCCCGGATCCACGCGTCGGGTGAGACTGGATTTGCAGGGAGCAACAGCAAAAAGAGCGCCCTTTCCGTGATGGCGAGCGCACATATGTCGCGAGCACGCTGGATGCAGTCTTCTTCTTGCATTGCATGGGTAACTAGTGGGAGCTGCCTTTGTTTGTTGGTTGGGACAACACAATCTTTGGGCCACCCCACAATCTGTGCTGGCACCTGGCTCCTCATGGTGCAGGGCGCTCATGCTTTCACATCCAATGTCAAAAGCCTAACAGCCGATCTGATTGAGCAATGATGACGGGTTAATGGATGACAGGAGCAAAAGTGCGACGACCAGGTCGGTTTTTTTTTCTTCTAATCCGTGGGAGATCAAGCCTCGCAACGACACCGAAACGCGGTGCACTGACGGCACGGATGCTTCGGTTGTCTGACGAGTGCTTAATCATGCTAGCAGTGTGATAGCTAAGAAAGTTTTATTCTGACCAGATGTCAGTTGGGATAATCTTTTGTGCTCTTGATTAGAGTTGAATAAGAAGTAAATGATTGAGTGGACTACTGTACACCGAGTTTTGACTTGGGAATTCAGATTTGGCATGCATTTGGAAGAGTCGGCGGTCAAAATACATGAAGTGCCATGTATCCCAACAAATTTGTAGGTACGGGGGAAAACCTAAAGAACTGATCATTCATTCCACCCTTTCTTGAAGGGAACTCCTGACGGTAACTGTTGGTTGGTGGGCGGGTTAAATCCAAGGTCAACTAAAACAACAAAACACAAGGGTATACTAGTAGTAGTAACTTAATACTAATCGGAATGTTTTTGTTCACTAGTTGATTTTACGCGCCGGATATCTCATTTTCCCTTTAATTCACCTCAAATCTTGCGCGCCTCGT
Organism: Chloris gayana; assembly: GCA_031894775.1. Classification (NCBI taxonomy): domain Eukaryota; kingdom Viridiplantae; phylum Streptophyta; class Magnoliopsida; order Poales; family Poaceae; genus Chloris; species Chloris gayana. The sequence continues at coordinate 157,595 of JAUNZO010003454.1, forward strand.
GGCCTGGGCGATTCTGGCCGATGCAGGTGCTCAGTTCGCCCTTGTTAATGAACTAGTGGTGCTCCCACATGCATGGTGTCCGTGCCATGTCTTTCATTTTGCTTCAAAAAGAAAAAGAAAAAAGGAAGGTCAAGGTCGTCGGAGAGCATGCAATGCAAGCATGAGATCATCTCATTCTTCGGTGATGTCACGAGAAACTCCTTAAACTGAGCAGAAGCGCGAAATGTCAACCTGTTTCGTTCAAGAATTGCAGCCTGCTGGCCGCCAAAGTTTGTGTCCCCCAAGTCAAGCAGACTACGGATGTCTGGTTGCAGACCTCTGCAGTGTTAGACCAGTGACTGCTTAGCAGTATACCATTGCGCTTCCTCGCTTCGTGAACACGCAGGAAAAGAGAGTATAAAATGAACTTCTCTTACGCAAAATCTGACGGTCTAGAACGACGACTGGACGCTTGGTTTGCAGAGGTCAAGCTCGCGACAAAAAATAAATCGACCAGCTGGACGACGAAATCACGTCGGCAGCGAAAAAAATTAATTTACCCGAGAGATGAAATTATTAGTGAAAGGGAAATTAAAGGCAGAGGCTTTGCAGTGCAGCACTTGCAATTGCAGCGCAAGCAAAAGGGACCCATGAGCAGACGCCCCGCCAGGGCCCGCCGCTCAGCCTCGCGGACACGTGTGCATGGAGCAGGCTTGGATTCGACGTCACACGCACGACACGATCCTTGGTGATCACTGCATGTGGTTAGCTAGCTGCTCGGCTCTGTCCTCTCCCTTATAAAGGCAGGTGAGGAGCACTGAAGCTTCGATCGGTAGAGCTCCTCCTCCCAATCCGAAAGAGGCATTAATTTGTTCTTGATCGGCCGGCTACTAGCTACTACTTGCTTTGTTCTTGATCAGTTAAGATTAGTTAGTTTGAAAATGGGGAGGCAGCCCTGCTGCGACAAGGTGGGCTTGAAGAAGGGGCCGTGGACGGCGGACGAGGACCACAAGCTCGTCAGCTTCATCCTCAGCAACGGCCACTGCTGCTGGCGCGCCGTGCCAAAGCTCGCCGGTGCGTGCCCGCTCCATCGATCAATTTCACGATTATTCTTGTCAAGTGACAAATTGAAATTCCTGTTCCTGTTGGAAACAAACGCAGGCCTGCTTCGGTGCGGGAAGAGCTGCCGGCTGCGGTGGACCAACTACCTCCGGCCGGACCTGAAGCGGGGCCTGCTCTCCGACACCGAGGAGAAGCTCGTCATCGACCTCCACGCGCAGCTCGGCAACAGGTTTCACAAGCAACTCCTCCACGCCCACTGGAAATCTGGAATCCATCCATCCATTCTCCTCGCAGAATCATTATAGACGAACAGCCCCTAAAGAAAAAATGAAATGTCAGGTGGTCAAAGATCGCGTCGCACCTGCCGGGGCGGACGGACAACGAGATCAAGAACCACTGGAACACGCACATCAAGAAGAAGCTCAAGAGCATGGGGATCGATCCCCTCACGCACAAGCCGATGCAGCCGACCGATCACCACCTTCAGCAGCAGAATCCCGCCTCGACGGCGGAAGCGCCGCCACCAACGCCGGAGCATCAGCGACGACCTAAGCCGGACACGGTGACCGCGCCCTCGGCGGCCAGCACCGAACGCGACGGCGAGGACATCAGCAAGTCTCCCGGGTTCTGCACGGACGAGGTGCCCATGATGCACCCGGACGAGATCGTGGTGCCGTCATCGTGCGACCAACCGCAGCCGGCGCCGGCGGCGGCCTCGACGCCGACGACGTCGTACTCGGCCTCGGCGTCTTCGAGCTGCGACGAGGAGGCCGCGCCGTTCCCGCCCATGGACGAGTGGATGGACACCATGTGCCTGATGGGGCTGGACGATATGATGGTCGCCGCGCCGCCGCCGCCGCCCTGGGACGAGTGCCTGCTCGCGCAGCCGCCGTCGCCGGTGTTCGTCGACCCCTGCTTCAGCGCGTACCAGCGGGGCGGCGCGGCGTTCGAGCAGGACGAGGCGTGGAACAAGCTCGAGCTCTTCTAAGCTACTACTAGCAGTTAGTCAGTTGACCCCCCGTCTAATAATAAATTAAATTGGCAGTGCGTGCCCACTGCACTGCGCTAAACAAAGTGATCAAACAAACAGGGCGAGGTACCTGCCTGGTTTCTGTTCTTTGGCGATGCTGCTCTGTCGTAAACTTCTTCTTGGTGATCCAACTGCGCAGTGCCTAATTGTTCCGACAGAGTGTAGCTCGATGTAAAATTCTAGTTTGTGCAGAGACTGGAAGATGCACTTTCAGTAGTAGTAGTAGTAGTGAAGAAAATTTAAAAGGAAACAATAGAGCGCAAAAGGAAAGCGGCTGAAGTACTACTAGTTACTAGTTGTTTTCTCTCCCCTCCTTATTATGTAAATACATACTAGTACATGTAACTTCTTTTTTAACAGTAGCGACATACATATTTACATGTAAAGCCGCTCTTGAAATGCATACAAAAGCCATTCTTGAAAGAAAGACAACAGAGCAAAATTGGTAAGCTTCATTCAGAAAATACTACCTTTAAACATACATACTATCTTTAATTAAATTACTTTTCCCTTGTCTTTTTAAGAATTTCCCATTCCGGTTACACATGTCTGTTTTTAGTTTGGAATACAAACCGTATTCAAGTGAGATGACGTTGATAGATGGTTGTCACATTCAGACACTACCAAGCAGGTCCTTTGTGGGTAATCCCCTCTGAATATAAACAGGACAAGAAGGTTCTGGATCATAGAGGGGATTATTCATGGCAAGTAAACAACGTAATATAATGCTTCCAGGAATCATGCAGATATGTTCGTCTCTCAACATACAGTGGGAATTCCAAGCAATGCAAATAATACTCGCTTGTTGTAACTTAGACATCCTCTCTTAGCTTAAGGATCACACGAATATCTGAGGCCTGCTTTGGTACGGCTCTCAAAGTGCTTCTGCTTCGAATCCTAGGAGAAGCCGTCAAAAGAGTTTCATCTAAAATATATTTTGTTCTTCCGTCCTAAAAGAATTTCTCAAGTCTATACTTGAATCCAAAACCACAAAAACATATTTTTCTACTTATGTTTATGTTGAAGATACACATGAGAATCTGTTTTACCAAAACCATTTTTTTATAAAGAATCTATTTTTGTAGAGAACCCAATCAATCTATTTTCTAGAGAATTCATTTTTTTTAGAGAATGTACTTTTTTTTATAGAAGCCTTACCAAAGGAATACTAGGAAGCAAAATCGGTGAGAATATCTGAGCCGGCAGAGAAAAGTCATCTGGCTTTAGCGAAGACCGCTGCCTACAACTCACTTAAGTTATATGGTGATGAGTTCACACGTACAAAGTCAAGTAGGTAGCTGATTCGTGGTCTCCCTGTAACCATTATAGTCGCATGATGCTGACTCGAGATACATGTTGATGGTTTCGAGAGGATATAGCTGATGCCACTAACATCTGTCTTGGTGTTTTCATTGAGCTAGAGGTCTTGAAAATGACGTTCCTGTTCCATGTACGCCTACGCGAACGTTATTTTCCACGTGGGCCCTATATACTATACTAGTATACTCTTTGCATACTACTGGTGTGGACGAAACAAGCTTGAATACATCCAAAAACAACCTTGGTTATAACGTTGACCGCTTGACCTAATACAGGGCCTATGGACAGTGTCATATTTAGCTGACTGATAAAACGACTCCAACTTCAAACATATTAATCGCTTTAATTTAAATCAAATGGATGCTGCGAGCTTACTATGACATAAGGGGAAGTGTCGTACTCAGAAAGATCAGAAAATCATGCCACCGAAGGTTCGTATGATTCACACTTACACACACTCAGACAGGGTCCGCACAAGTGAGTATCCAAAATTCCAAGTAAGGACATCTCAAAGAAGCTAAACAGTGGTTCTAGATAGAATTTGACTTCGACACACTAGGACAACCACCGAAGATGAAGAGTAGTTTCCATTGATGACTAGTACCAAATACAAGTCCACCCTACATTAATCGGTCGTGAATATATTTATTTTTCCAAGTGGCGCCTTGTGCTTGAGAGTGTTTTGGAATAAATAAACTACAATTATTATTTTTGCAAAGTGAACTACTAAATATTAACCTAACAATCATTTATTTTGGGCTGTGTCATCATCAAAATATAAATAAGAAAAAATTAAAAAAATACCAATAGTAATTGGTGTTAGAGCATCTCCAAGAGAGCTTCCCTAAACCTAATAATTGAGGGATCAGTTAAAAAAAATCTCCAATAGGACCTCAAAACCATTCATATATTTAGTATCTCCCTAAAATTTTCTCATTTCAAGTTTCAAGAAAATTGGGAATTGGGAGCCTCAATCCTTCTATTTTCAAGAAAATTAATATTGTTGTGATTGTGAGCCCAAATGTTGACATATGGTCCAATCAAAACTATTTTTTTCTCTCTTTCTAGTAGGAAATTGTTGGATGAGGTAAAAAAATGTCCCTCAAAATTTTGTGGTTGCTCCTAAAAGCTAGTTATCGGAATCATTTTTTAATGGACAAAGTCGAAATTACTCCCCTCAAGTATAGCCAAAGTCTGGATGACCCTCTAAACCATTGTTTGGTTCAGTTTACCCACCAAAGTAGTTTATTTAGTTCAATTCACCTCTTAATTGAACTTTTTTTCTCCATGCACAAGTAGAATATTTAGTTAAATTTTTATGGGGTGCTAGTTGGTATCACATTACATGTACGAACTTATATTTTTGAATTTTTGTCAATATTTTTCATACATTTTTGTATTAACATACCAATATACTATTAATTTTCATTATCCATCCATATAATGATAAAAAAATTCATGATTTATTTTTTCAACATGCGTTACAAAGTGTTTTAGCACCCTGTAAAATTTTACCTTAAGACTCCACTTATGTGTGAAGAAACAAAAAAGATACATTATATTAGGGGGTAAAATGAACCAAATTGCACTATTTTATGATTAAACTGAACCAAACAATAGTTTAAGGAGTTATCTAGACTTTGTCTATACTTGAGGGGAGTAATTTGAACTTTCTCCTTTTTTAATTTCTTAAAGATGCTCTTAGCACTTATTCCTTGTTTGTTGTTTCCTTGAGTCATGTCGTATGGAGAGTATCCAAGTACGCAAACCAAAGAGAAACAAAGCAACAAGCATCTCTCTCCTCCTTTGACTTGCGAAAACACAACCAAAAATGGTGTCCTCCTGGATTATGCTCCTGACTCAAACACGACTGGCACTACCATTGTATTTTTGTTCCAAGTTGATTATTATTATTATTATTTAGGTTCCCTAATTAGTAGACAAGTTTTTTTTAATGATTGTATGCTAAAGATGAATGGATTATTTAAATTGAAAAATATATGTACTCTTTTTAGATTAAAATTAGAGTTCATGAAAGATTGAAACGGTATTTACTTTGCTTCATGTGCTTATATCAACCTTCACTTTGTGCCAAGGCGGTTGCCATTTAGGCCGGTCTCAATGGGAGTGTCATAAACATTAAATTTGCTGACATGGCATAGAGAGAAGAGAGAGAGTATCATGGGATAAGATATGAGTGTCATCTCCATGACCCTTCACCGACACGGTCCTTACGAATTTCTTTTTAGTAATCGTGCGATGACACTCTCCACTGAGACTGGCCTTACTTTCTCTTTTTTGGTTGAGGGTGCCAAGATTAGTACTGTCATTCTCACTTCCTAAGAAGTCAAACCTTTTTAACTTTGATAAAAAATATTGAATATAATTAGTATTATTAGATAGATAATTGAATCTACTTTCATAATCAACTTATTTAGAGATACAAATATTACTAATATTCTCTATAAATCTAGTCAAAGTTAAAAAAGTTTGACTTACCATAGCGACACTTTTAATGGAATGGAGGGAATAGGAATTTATAGTACCCTACATTCCTGTCTAAACATGAACGTGAACAAAGAAAAAACGGAGCGACTCTTATCTTTACGGCTAATAATGATGAGCTCAGGATGAAGTCATACACACATGAGCACTGCATCCATTGATCTCTCGCTATCCATACGGCGCGCACTGACTTACAAATGACTGGCTAGTCACTCGGTCGGTATCAAGAGTATCTAGCTGCTTTCTCTCTCAGCAAGCAAGTCTCCGGCTTGGCTAATAGCCTAATAGCGAGTCAAGAAAAATACAACGCTGTCAATTAGTTACACTGGACAATTTCTCCGTAAAGGATTGCTTGTTTAGTCTCGTCTCTACTCTTATTATTCCTCCCTTGGTCTTCTTTTTTTCTTTTATCTTTTGGTGTTACATAGATCGTTTGTTGTACGAATATTTGTGTTGCTTCTTCCTCGACCGTGTGCGGCTCAGACTTCTTAGACGTGATCGAAATAGATTAATAAGGAGTAGAGAAATTGAAAGTCGCCTAGAGGGGGCTGAAAAATACTTAATTCGACGAATTAGTAACCCAGGGTGGAAAAGTCCGATAACAATATCCGATAGGTGTTGTCCGATGCAACACAATCCGACACCTATAGAATAATGTCCGATGGCCTCGTGCGGAAAACAGATCGGTCGTCGAGATGGACAAATCCACGGGAGATAAACAAGGAGCAAGCAGCTGAAAACACTAGAAAGCTAAGACAACAAGGGGACAAACAAGCAAGCCTCCTACACAAGTTAATCTAAGAATTTAAGTAAGAACAACCTAGAGCTAGTGCATCCAAATTATAAGAAACGAAAGGGAGACAAAGGGGACACGCGATTTTTCACCGAAGTTCAGCTCCACCTAGGAGCCTACATCTCCGTTGAGGAGTTCACCAAGGACCAAGTTGCTCTCAACCCTAAACCTCTCCAAACTGCCACAAAGGCCGGCTTGAAATCCACTAATCAATCTCCACGAAGGGAGGGGCAATACAAATGACCCGAGTCTCAACCACAAGCTTGAGAGCTCATCGGGTGACGCCTAACCGTCTAGGAGATGAATCCCTAAGAGTAGCAAACACAACAAGCGTCGATGTCGAGGATGAACCAAGTGCTTGAGGAATGGAGATGAAGCTCTTTCAATCCTTCTCAATCTCCTCACAAATCCACCAAGGATTGGAGTGGGGAATCAAAGGGAGTGAGGAGGAGCACTTGGGTGAGTTTGGGAGTGTATTTCGAAGTTGGGGGAGTTGCCCACCGGCTAAAGGAGGAGGCGACCTCCTTTTATAGCCGGGGCAGCAAAAAGAGCCGTTGGCTCGATCCACATCGGACATTGTCCGAGGGGGCCGGACATTGTCCGGTAGAAGTGGCGAAGCCTTTGTGGTTCGATGAAATAATCCAGTGAGTACCAGATTTTGTCCGATGAAGAGATACCGGACATTGTCCGATGACCTTCGGACATTATCCGGTCGAGGTGTGCAGAACTTTGTAGTCCGACAGAAAAATCCGGTGGGTTCCAGATATTGACTAAGTATGGGTAGCTTTGGACATTGTCCGATGCGTACCGGACTTTGTCCGATGGAAGGTCCAGACTTAGGAAATTTCAGGAGGTTGTCCGCTACTACCGGATTTTCTTCTACCGGATATTACCCAGCAGTCTTCGGACATTGTCCGATGGATCAATACTTAGTGGATTTTCTGGGTGTGCACGGTTCTGTGATCCGATGAAAAAATCCGATGGGGTTAGGACATTGTCCGATGGCTCTGAATATGAGTTGGTATTTTTAGATTTTGAGATGAAATTTGCACTTGGTTTCTTCGACACTTATTCTTGTGTGTCTCTCTTGATAGTACGGTATTTCTATACTCAAGATTAAAACAAAAAAAACTATTTAGCCTTCATCTTGAGCATTTTCTTTTCCTTTTTCCAAGATATTCATAAAAGTTGGCTTTTCATTTGAACTTCTTTTAAACCTTGCTCTCATATTTATCAATTGATATTCACTGCACACTTGCTCATTGGAAATATTAGTCCATTTTAATTGTATTGATGTCAACCACTCAAAACCATAATTAGAGGCCTAGATGCACTTTTAGAGAACAAGTTCATTGTGTAATTAGATGAGATCGTCCGAGGACTCTATTGTGGCTGTAGTGGTGATCGAACTCTCCATGGGGCAAAGGGATCCTCGATCGTGCGCGGCTCAGACTTCTTAGACAGATGAATTGGTCCTGCCCCTCTACGCGCTTCCTAGATGATGTATCGAAAAAAAAATATGATTACGTGGCGTATATCATCATCTATCATATTACATGTATTTGTGCAAAGAGAAACAAAAATGTGAAATTAGGACGGCATAGAAGAGAAGGATGAAACTGAGTCCAAGACCGTGTGCGCCTAAGCACGCGTAACGCCATCGTTGGTAAGAGGTTTACGGCTATTATGTGTCATGTATTCTATTTCCTGCTAATTGATTTTGATTCATGCACAAGAAGATGCCGTTGAGAACCACTCTTCGCGTGATGACAATAGAAACATGTCACATTCGTTCTCCTTGCACATTCTTAACATCATAGGTTATTTTGCTATGGTTGTGGACATCTATTTTGATAATTCATACCTATTTTTAACCTATTTTTAGCCTTCAACTTGAGTTCTTATTTTCTTCCCTGGCACACAACAACGTGTGGCCAAAGGAAGAAGAAGACTGTTGTATTGATTTCTTGATTTCTTTTGTGGGCTTTATTATTTCTAAGAGAGTTTAAGATGCACCCCTAACGAACCACGAACACATTTTTGCTATTATTCTATAGCTATTTAGCTCCTATGGTAGCCCGCTTATTGAATGGTACAACTTCCAGATGAAACCGTAATAATGTCATGCACAGCTCGTCCACAAGAAAAAGAGTTTCTCACTACGAATCCACCACACATACTTTTTTTTATCTTCGACAACCTTTGGTTTGTTTGTTTTCCAGTGAGTTGGTGTTGATATTGATTACACAGTACGGGCACCATCATACGGATAGGAAACGCCTTGTCCAGGTTGAAAGGAAAACGCGCATCAACTGATTGATATGCACATATGTATAATTTAACAAATGGTGGGTGTAGCCACTGAAAAACCGTGGCTGAAATTAGATGAAACTAGCATTGACACTGATTATGTACTTTGGTCTTTGAATCTAGATTTGAAGTAGTACTGCAGCCATGATGGTGCATGGTATGAAATTAAAGTAGTTCATGGATACACCTTTTTGAGATTGATGAAACTAACCTGTCAAGAAAGTCTCAATTTGTGATTGATGAATTTTAATTTATGGAAGAGTGTAGTAATTAAAACAAGGAAAATGCTGTAGAGCCAACCCGAATGTCCAACTTTGTTCCGACTGGATGAATATATGACAACTAAGTGTTTAAAATTTCTAAATAATGATATATAGTTTCTATAATAGCTTGAGTTGGACATGAATAAGACAATCGGGTTGGACCTATAGCGGTACTCTTAAAACAACACTGTAGGAGAACAATATTTTAATGAATTTTTTTATCAAAGATATCCTATAAATAGTACAAATGATAATTCTTTTCCCATACCTCTAGATTGAGCTCCTCGCTATCAGTAAACTATACCTAGTCTAGTGGCAAAGAATTTTCAGAAGTTAATATGACGTTACATCAGAAGGCACCTTCGCTTTTGCCATGAAATGTTCGTAAGGATTCTTTTCCAAACGAAAATCGGTAGAAAAATACTTTCCCTGCTTTTTTGGCCCTTATCTAGGTGGCCTTGGTGGCAACAGATTTACAATTTGGACCTGTTGCCGGTCAGTGGCGGAGGTTGACACAAAATGGAGGAGCCAAAGCAACCGAGCTATAAGAGTATCTCCAAGAGAGGTCTAATAGAGGGGATTAGTCTATTTTTTTAAATCTCTAACAGGGTTCTAAAACTATTCTTAATACTTAGTTTTTCCCCAAAATCTCCTCATTTGTACCTAGAAACATGAAGAAAATTGAGAGCCTCAATCTTTTCCATTCCTAGAGAACTACATTGTTGTGGCCCAAATGATGATGTGATTCAATAAAAAGTTCCTTATTTTTTTAATCAATTTTTAGGAAGAAATGTTGAATAAAAGAAAAAAATGTCCACATTGAGTTTTTTATTGCTCCAAAAGCAAGATTTTGGGGTCAAGTTTTTAAGGATCTCTTGGAGATTCTCCTAGGCACAAAGGCTAATTAATAAGAGGGTGTCGTTTCCCATGAGAGCTAAACTTTAGCCCCAAAAATTTGGACTAAATTTAGCATTTTTGTGGGGCTAAAGTAGCCCTCATTTTAGCCTTTTTCTTTCTTGATCTAAACTTTAGCCCAAACTTTAGCCCACATGTTGTTTTCCTTGGGCTAAACTTTCACTTAGCCATTTGCCCTTTAGCTCCAAGGAAACGAATATCCCTAAGTATCTTGGTAAGAATTTGAATTTTATAAGAAAAAAAAAAGAAAAGTAATAAAGCTAGCCCACTTGTTCGGCGAATTCCGATCCAATTGGCCACGAGAATCAGAATGTTACGTAGTTGCTTGGCTGATGCACGCGTGTAGATGTGTACCAATACCAGTGTGTCTGGCCGTGTTCTTCTTCAGTCTATGGGTTAGGCTTGCTTCCAGGCTGTTTCAATTAAGTCTTCAGAAAAGTTTACGGAGCAAGGGGGCGACGGCAAGCTCCTCTGATCCGGTGACTGTCAGGTGACCCACATATAAGTTTACAGTGAATTGGTTATTTTCAAGAGTGATAAAAGTTAAAACTGAGATCCTGAACAATATTACAGTAACGACACACAGAGGCAGTCAAATAGCCGCACAATGCACAACATGTGTTATATTACTCCCTCCAATTTTAAATATATAGACTAATAAACAGGATCATCACATTATGTAAACAACGGACCCAACCTTTTTCTCCATTGGATTGATGCATCCGGAGAGACAATGACGTGCAGGGTACTGTCGCTATATATACATGTCATGAAATGCTTTTGGCCTCTAGCTTCTCACCGGCCACAATATTTATCAGCACGCGCGAAGCTAGCACCACCATGCAAGCGCGTAAAACAACGTCTGAACCTTCCGATCAGAATATCCTTTGATGCACAAGACGATGTTTGGGCAGGTGGACCAGAAAAGGCATGACACGTACACATACCTAGCAGCAGGCACCTACCAGCGATTTATCAGGTGTCTTGTTGCTCTGCATGCCCCACCTTATCCCTGCAGGTTTGCATGAACGGCAAATAAAGCAACGTCAACCCTACCAAATCACTTCGGTTTCTCGAGTAGAAAACAGCTGCCGATGTTGGTGGCCAAATCTAGTGGAGATTACGAAAGTAAGGGTTTCTGGTGCAATGGCTAATAATGATGATTTGATTGCCCACCAACCGACCACGCATGCACGCTTCGGCTCCAATATATGCTAATCTAGGGTACGGTTCCTCTACCTGGCTTCTCGTGTTTTGACATCTCCGTAGACATGCATAGATAAGGGGCTAGTAATGATTTACAGTTCATAATAGATAAGAAATTTAGGGGCTGTTTGTTTCAGCTTATATATATGGAAAAAGTTCATTTTGCTCCCTTGAATAATTCACGTTGTCCACTTTACTCTCGGAATGAAGTTTTGTTCAATTTACTCCCTCAAAGAATTCAATTGTGTGCAATCTTCTCCCTGTTGGAATTTGTGTTCTTTTTGTTTCTCATTCTATGACTTGAATTTCGAGCTCAAATTTTGCATGGTACTCTTAAAAAAATTGTAAACTAAGATAAATATAAAGGGATGTTTTAAGCACTTTTTTATAGTATAGAAGCATATATTAGCTATATATAGTTCTAAAAATTGTATACAAAAAATATTTTTCAACATTCATATTATCTCTATGATTATACAAAATCTGAGCTTTAAATTCAAATCATACAAAGAGAGATAAAACAAACATCAATTGCATAAGAGAGTAGATGGTACCAATTTGAATTTTTTGAGGTGAGTAAACTGAGACAAGATTTTGTTCGGGGAGTAACATATGGACAAGTTGATTGTTCAGGGGAGTTAACATGAACAAGTTGATTGTTCAGGGGAGTAAAATCAAGAATAGACCCTGTACATTATATAAGCTTCTTATTGTACAATGGTAATATCAAAAAGTGCAAGTAAAGTTTGACAAGCTTCTCACAAGTTGGGATAACAAAACCGATCAGTACCAAAAACTGAAGAAACCGAGCGATTACTGTTTTTGCTATAGTAACTTAGCTCGGTTTTTACAATAAACAGCCGTTCGCTGCTACCGAGCCAGACCGGGTAAGTCTGATTACCGCGGTTCCGTCGGCCACGCGCACTCATATGCAGGCGGGCCATGGATCTGCCGTGTTGGCGCGTCAGCGCTCGGACGGCGGCATTTGCATGTGCATTATCGCGCTCCGTGGTCAATTCTTGTCCTTTGTCCGTCGATCGGAGCCTTTCACTGAACGAAAAGGTGTTTAAAAAAATGCATTTTTTGTAGATAATGGGTAAATCCCGACCTTAGCCTCATAAGAGGTTACAGCCAACTTTTACATAAAAAGGTTTAGCACTTCTGTCTGCCTAGTCACTGAATAGAGAGTGCAAGAAACAAAGGAAAAAGGACACCCAACAAAGTTTAGATGGAACTATTATTACAAAGTAATTCTATAACTGAATCTCCATCCGTAATGGGCGAAAACTTGCATAACCGTCGTCTCCAACGCGCGGCATGCTTCCTTCATCTTGATGGTGTCCTCCTCACACCTTTGTAATTGCGCCAGTGTCTCACCCAGTGAGTGGCTCTGTAAAGTACCTGCATATAGGATTTCATAGAACTGTTTTCAAAGATAATTTCATTCCTCGTATTCCAAATAGCCCAACAAATTGCAGTCGCTCCTACTAGTATTTGATATTTCAGCTTATGATCAACACCAAATAACCAATTTGAGAACATGTTGCAAATATTAGTCGAGATTTGGAGACCAAAAGTGGAGTGTATTGTCCTCCAAATAAATCTAGCATAATGACAATCGAAAAAAAGATGTTGGATTGTTTCATCTTGTGCACAAAACACACATTTAGAAGAACCCTTCCAATTACGTCTCGCTAGATTATCTTTAGTTAAAACTACCCCTCTTTCAAGATACCAAGCAAAAATCTTAATCTTTAAAGGTAACTTTAGTTTCCACAAAACTTTATTCTGTCTCACATTACCATTACAAATCATAGCACTATACATCGAATGAACTGAAAAGATTCCATTATTATGCAAACTCCATCTAAAAATATCCATCCTATTATTCAGTGTAATGTGAGCTACCCGAGCTACAAGATGATGCCATGCTTGCAGATTAAAGCCTACTAACCCCCGCCTAAAAGACATATTAAGAGGAATAGTGCTAAAAATCGTAGCAACAGTGGCTTGTTTCCTTCTAGCTATGTTATATAGTGTAGGGTATTGTTGTTTCAGTGTACAACAACCCAACCATTTGTCCTCCCAGAACCTAGTGTTCTGACCATTATTTACATGGAAAATTCCAAAGTTGAGAAATTTTTCTTTGACTTTCATCAATCCACACCAAAAATGAGAGTCTCCCGCTTTTTGTACTACCTGCCCTATAGTGTGACTTTTTAGATATTTCCTCCTAAGGAGCTGTTGCCATAAACCATCCTCATTTATTAATTTAAATAGCCATTTGCTTAGCAAACATTGGTTCTGCAAGTCAATATTCAACACACCTAACCCTCCTTGTTCCTTTGGTTGGCAAATGATATCCCACTTTGTTAGTCTGTATTTCCTCTTGTGCTTATCAGCTTGCCAAAAAATCTAGACCTATAATACTCTAATTTCTCTAGTACTCCACGAGGAACTTCGAAAAACGAGAGCATAAACATCGCTAGACTTGTAAGGACCGAGTTAATAAGCACAAGACGTCCCCCAACCGATAAATGTTTGCCTTTCCAGCTACTTAATTTTTTTTCAAACCTCTGTTCTATCATTTTCCAATCCCCGTTACTTAATTTCCGAAAATGCATTGGGATGCCCAGATACTTAAATGGGTATGTCCCATATTGACACCCAAATAAGTTAGAATAGAATTCGTTTTGTTCCTCGGCATCCCCAAAACAGTATATCTCACTTTTGTCAAAATTAATCTTTAATCCTGATAAGCGTTCAAAAGCACATAGAAGTAACTTAAGATTACTGGCTTTCTCTTGATCATGATCCAAAAAAATAATCGTGTCGTCGGCATATTGCAAAATTGACAACCCATTGTCAACTAATTGAGGGATTACTCCTGTAATTTGTCCTGCCGTTTTAGCTCTATTTATTAGGATGGCCAACATATCAACTACAATGTTGAAAAGAATGGGAGACAAAGGGTCCCCCTGCCGTAAACCCTTTTTAGTTTGGAAATTTTCCCCAACCTGATCATTTACTTTTATTCCAACATGTCCACCTTCAATGAACGCATCAATCCATTGGCACCACTTTGAAGAAAAACCTTTCATTTGTAAAACTTGTTTCACAAAGGGCCATTTAACTTTATCGTATGCCTTCTCAAAATCTATCTTTAGAATAACCCCGCTCTTTTTCTTCCTATGCAATTCATGTATTGTTTCGTGTAGGATTATTACCCCCTCCATAATGTTCCTACCTGGTAAGAAGGCCGTGCGGGTAGGGCTAATGACCTTCCGGGCAACAGACGTTATTCTATTTGTGACCACTTTAGTGAAAATTTTGAAGCTAACATTAAGCAAACAGATCGGCCTATATTGCTGGATTCTAATAGCTTCTATACACTTTGGCAGCAAAATAATGGTTCCAAAATTCAGGCTATACAAAGGTAGATTCCCAGCATGGAAGTCATGAAATAAGGCCATCAGATCATTTTTAATTATACCCCAGAAGACTTGATAGAATTCTATCGGGAAACCATCCGGTCCTGGTGCCTTATTATGTTCCATTTGAAAGACTGCATGTTTAATTTCTTCCTCAGAAAAGATATTAGTAAGAATCTCATTTTCAGCATCCGACACTTGGGGAATATCTTCCTTCATGTTCGCATCCAGAAGGAAATTATTTTCCTCTGGTGGACCAAAAAGGTTCTTATAATAACTAGTAATATGTGCCTGCATGTTTGGACAACACCACGCACTAATACATGACGCCACCCAACTTATCTCCTCCTTTTGTTTCAGTACCTTTTTCGGAGAATCACCGAGACACTGAAGTCAACACGTATAACACGCAAGAGCCTGGTACTTGTGTATACTTTCTATTTGGTCCTGTTTCCACATGTGATCGAGATATTCAGTAAGCATGATAACAACAGCATCAAATAAAGAGCTACACAGGTGGGCCAACGTTAGGCCTACCGTCCACCGTTGGGCCAAATTTATTAGTGGGCTTATGGTTCAATTCAGTCGTGATTTTAGCCTAGTCCACCAGAAGATACTAAGCCCATGCCAAAAATCCATTTTTGTATAATAGAAAGATGACATTCACGGAAATAAACATTATTCATTATCAATTACGTGCTTATAAGTACGACAATTTTAAAAAAATCCACACTTCAAACATCTCAAGAATTACGTTACTTTTGGAACGCTCCATTTGTCATCACAACCCCTTTTCAAGTTGTCCACAACACTGATATAGACCTCACGTGCCTACTATTTCAGGCCTAGTTATGTCTATTCTTCTGTTAACTCTGACAACATTTTTTACTTTGTGACTAAAGGTTAAGTTTTCATCTACCTCCTTTTCAATCACCATACAGTTTAGAAACTTAATTTGACTATGTATTCAAATTTGTATTATTATTTACTCCTCTATTTTGAAAGTTATGTTGTTTGAACTAATCTTACTGTCCTAACGACATGACTTTCAGAATGGAGAAGTATGTTTGTAGAGTTATGTAGTATGTAGATATAGAGGAAAATATATATTACTGTATGTACTATAAAAAGGTTATTTTTGTAAACCGATCAATTTCGACCAGTGATGTTGAACGTCGATTGAAAGTTTCAATGGACTAAAAAATTAGCAAATCCCGTAAATAGATGTGAACAATACTATCCAGCCATGCGGCAGGCCGCAACAGGCAACACCACAAGGCCGGCGGGGCTGGAAAACTGTCGATGCGTTGGAAATTTAATTAGCGGGCTTACTAAAGTCGTGATGGTTAGTTCGTTTCAGGCCGGTCCCTGTAATTCATATGCTACTTGTGGCACAGGCCTAGCCCATTAGATGTTGGTTCATTCGGTTTATTTCACTTTAGCCTCCCTTCGTACTCTGTCGGCCTATTCTGAGCGTAATTTGCGAGCTCTATGTTGAACATGTTAGGCTATGCCAATACGACACATGCATGCCTTTTGTTCTTAAATTCTGTAGCAGCTTGTATGTTCAGACAATACAAGAGCAAAAAACAGCATAATGGCATGAGCTAAAATTTGTAATCTTATAATACTATATTGCAGCGCCTCGCTTTCGTGCAGAATAATACAATGGGTCAGGGCGCAAAAACAATCAAGAATAGCCTGAAACCTGCAAGCAAGTCATAGCCATCTTGTTAGCAGTGCACTGCAACAACTGGTGGCTATGCCAGGACTAAAAATACATAAATACAGATCTAGTCAAACAAAATTATAGCACATCTAAAGGCCTTGTGTCTTCATCTGTTCCTATCATCCTGCCTCAGCTGGATGCAAAAGAATGTGTCCAGCACTCCGGCTTTTACATCGGTGTGCAGGGCTGCAGGCTCTTACGGAGTCTACTGTGGACTGTGGTCAGATTTCAGATCTGCAGCTTCGTGCTGGGGCACGCCTCACTGCTGAAACTAATATTCCTGGGTTGTCCAAAGCTCAAATGCTCCTTGCCGTTATTGTTTGTTGGGGCAAGATCGAATGATGATTTGCTCATAGCACTAACACTGCCTTTGGTGTCGCTGGTCTCTAGTGGACTCTTTGATGTTGGGTATGGCTCCACACTTGTCACTCTATAAAAGGATACGAACACAGAATTAGTCTAGGCAACAAATGAGGTGTCTAAAACGGTAATAGACACACAGAACTGCTTGCCAACAACTCAAGATCCATTCCATAGGAAGAGTAACGATTTATACCTATCCTTTCGCCTCTCCAAGAACCGCGCAAGCGATGCTTTCCGAGCTTGAGGAACAGCTGGAACAAAGAAAAGAGAAAATAAGTTAAATGCTGAATGAAAAGCTATAGTGGTTACAAGTAGCATACTGTATCGTAATAACACATCCAATGGAAAGCGCAAGCATGTGGAAATCCATACCTCTTGGCAGTACAGTGGCAGCAGATGTGGTTGCTACTGGTGTTGCCTGAGCCGAGGATGCCTGACTGCTAGGAACAATGGCTGGTGACTGAATGACAGTATTTGGCCCCGAAGAATCTGTTGTACAGTTTGGCATGCTCCTGGGGAGAGCCACAGATTGTGGCATGATGGAGATCGGACTTGAAGAGGTTGCTAAATGAGACACTGAAGGCTCTGGTTTCTGGGTTAAAACCTGCCTTGCAGGCAAAACCTCGGGCACACTGATCTTTGCAGGGGCGGAAATCGGCGAATCCGGTTTGCGGACTACGCTTGGTGGGCTTGAAACAGATGCCTTGCTGGCCAGAAGCATAAGTTCTTGAGCCTGCCACAGTTCAAACACAGTCAGCAAACGTACCTAAGATCACACCGTTTATTTTTTTCTTTTTCTAAAAGGTAGATCCAACAGTTGATTAATCGCTAAGTAAACGTTACCTTCTCAACCGACACATTATCAAATACATTCACCGTGCCATTGTAGAATATAGTCAACTGCGTCGAGCTCTGGCTACGCGGGTTCCTTTGCAAGTCAACCATCCATTCATCAGTTTAATATTCACTTTGCAGGTCAATTAAGATGCATAGAAGAAATCATGTGAAGAGAATTTTTATACCTCGCGCCATATGCGCCAACTGTAGAACCGCCCAACCCATTGCTCATGGCGAAAGGCTGACTCTTGTACATGCCACCGGAGGTGTTGTGGAAGCTCTGCGTCCTGAGCATCGGGCTTGCCTGGCTGAACGGCGACGACAGCGGCTGAACCATCCTGGATCCACCGAGGAGATGATGCGTGGATGCACCATGATCCAACCCCTGCGCTCGGTGACCATACTGCTGTGTGGTGACCGGAGTATCAAATCCAAACTGTCTCTGCACCGGCACCAGTGACAGTCAGTCGTGTTAGCCTTCAGTATCGGCATGACTGCATCGCATGAGAAGGATGTAATCGTCGGAGTTCCAGCAAACCTGCTGCGACGTCACAGGTGGCGAGGCATGCTTCTTGATGCCGTCGAAGGCATCACCCACCGCCGGTGGGCGAAAGCCGGAGATGGAGAACTCCTTGGTGCCCTCCTCCCTCGCGGTCTTGAAAGACATGAACGCCGGCACCGCGCCGGACTTCGCCGGAAATTGCCACGGCATCGCCGTCGCTACGCCTACATGGCAATCTGAAGCACAAAAAACGTGAACCGGTCACAAATTTGCAGCACAGAGCAGGCCGAATCTGACGCTGGGCACTGGACATACATCAACAGCAGAGCACGACGGTCGCGTGTGGCAGCGCTATCGAAGCACATAAATTTACTGAATATCTATAACTAACTACCAGAATCATCGCGCAGCGCAGGCAGGCCAGTGAGAGAGACAAATCATCTAAATTAACATGGAACTATTCCCAAAAGGCAAAAACTAAAAAAGGAAAAAAAAAGGAAAGATTAGAAATTTACGCCCTATCAGCATCGAGACTAACGCGCCGCTGGTCACACTAAAGACACGCGTGCCCGTCGCCGGAGCTGGAACACGTATCAGGTGCGGCGAGGGAGAGGATAGAGGCAGAAGTTAATTTGTGAAACACGGACCTGGCTCCGGTCTGGTCTCCTCCTTCACCGCCTCAGTCCCCTTCTCCTTCCTCCCAATCACGCACAGGAAGTCTCTCTCCATGGCCAGAAAAAGCAGCGAGCTCCCTTCTCCGCAAGAATCTCCGGTGGCGGCGACGGCACCTCTCTCCCTCTTCGGCGACGCCTTGACCTTTCCAACCGCCTCCGCTTTTCCTTTTTCTCTCTCCAGAACGCTTTCGTTCCCACTCGGCGCGCTTATTTATCCGCGAGAAAGCGGTGGTGATGATTAGCTACTTAATTGCCCGTCTCACCACCATTAATTATAGTAGTACTAGATCGGAGGGAGAGACGGGTGCCGCGCGCGCAGTGAACTGTGGCGTCCGGTGGCGGCGGCCCGCTACCGGCCCGGTCCCCACGTGGTCCGCCACATGCGCTCCAAACCCACTCCCCGCCTCCGCCGCGCACCGGGAACCCCGTCGCACACTACAGTGACAGGTGGGACCAGACAGCCCGGGACCCAACCGTCGGTGAAGCGTGGAAACCAGGGGCGTGGGTGGAGTGGAGAGGGGCGGGCGGCGCCTCGTGCCGCGTTTTGCTGACGGGTCGCGGTGGGCCCGTCACGTGCACACGTGCCGGCGCCGGGAGTGCGCACACGAGCCGAATTTCGCTGGCGGCCGGAGGCGAGAGGATGACGGTGCGCGCGGGATTCTCTGCGGCTGCGAGCGCGGTGGATCCCACGTGGCGTGCGCGGACGCCGAGGGGTTTTTATACGACACGCGATTATATAGTTAACTAAAAATGTGTCACGGGGCTGGTTAGTGTGGAAATGGAGGTTAGTGGCAACAGTAGGGTTAGTGGTGGGCGGCGTGCAACGCCTTTCTTCTTTTCTCTATTGTTTGACCCACACACTGCACACCATGTGCAGCACAGCACGACGTTTTCTATATATTTCCTTCTTTGCGTGCGTGCTCCTGCCCCTCTCCCTAGATTGATGTGACGCGCCCCGTGTTACGGCCATGTGCCGTTTTTTTTTTTTGAAGCCTCTCTCTAATGGGAACAGCTGTAGCATCTGTGCCGTTTTTTTGCTTCAGGGCCCGTTCGTTTTCAGCTATATAATTTTTAGAGGGTCAAATCAAAGAGAATTTTATTATTTTGGAGTACTAAATAAAGTCTAATCTCGAAACTAATTGCAGACTCCCTATCTAATTCACGAGACGAATCCAACGAGGGTAATTATGGTGTTATTAGAAGATGTTTATCTGTAGCATCATCTGTAGCAAAACATAGATTAATTAGGATCATTAGATTCGTCTCGCAAATTAGAGGGGGTCGCGACATAGGTTTTGTTATTAAATTACTAAAAGATCTACTAAATAAGTAAGATTCTCTTTGATGTGACGAGTATATAAATTTTAGAGGGTGGAAACGAACGGGGCCTCAGGCCGGGTGCATTCCCGCGCCTTCTGGCTGGCAAGTTGCCACATTGTTGTGTTTCCTATGTGCTGCGTCTAATACGCCGTGTCGTCCGATTTTGAAAGGAGCATGCGCGCTTTAAAAATTCAAACTTTAAAACTTGAAACAAATTTCAACCTGCAGGGCGAGGTGCCTGATCAAATCTGCTGGAGATGGACCGCATCAATGCAGTATACTGCCAAGTCTGCCTACACAATGTTCTTTTGCGGTGCAGCCAAGTTCGATGGTGCAAAACTGCTCTCGAAAACCTGGGGGCCACCGCGAGTCAAGTTATTCATGTTTCTGTTTCTTGATCTACACCGTGAACTTGGACAACAGAAAGAAGGAAGCGTCACGGGTTGTAGGATGATGATACCGCAACCTGTGCAGCCAGCAATCAGAGCGCATTGAACACCAACTATTGCTCTGCCCCATGGCCACGGAAGTATGGTGGGAGACATTCAACTGGATTGATCTACAGAGCCGATATGTAAACAACGAGCTGAGCATCACCGAGACATAACTTTCTATCCGTACCATATTGAAAAAAGGACAGCGGAAAGGCATGGACTCTATGTTCCTGCTCGTGACCTAGCAGCTGTGGAAGGAACGGAATAATAGAGTGTTCCAAGACCAAGCATCCTCAGCTACCCAACTCGTAGTGAAAATCAAAGGAGAAGGACGTGCCTGAGCGAGAGCTGGCACCTCAAACTTTGGTTGTCTGATACCGTGAGAGTAGACGGTAGCGAAGAAGGTTACCCTAGAGCAACCAATATGTACTCTAGGTTGATAGTCCGTCGAGTGGTCAAATTTGTAATCTTTGTATAGCTATCAGCGGCTGATTCATGAGCTTGCACAATGTAACATCGGTTGTCGACCAACTCTATATTCTTAATGTAAAGATATGCAGTTCTGCTGCGTATTAATTCTAGAAAAAAATGGAAACAAATTAAAAATCTAAGCGAGCTGGTTTCCAATAAAAATATGTGTAAAACGAAGGTCTAATGGGTACCCACATATTCCAACAACACGTGCACACATTTTTTTTTTGCGAAACATGTGCACGCATTTGGGTGTGATTCGGCCACGTTGATTCAGAAATTAGAGGCTTTTATTTCAGACGAGAAAAGGTACTAGTAGACATTAGTTAGAAACATGTTTGAGTAGCTGTGTCATACAAATACTGTATGTTAGGAAACGGGTCAAAACAAAATGTCAGGAATCTCATCTGCATAGGTATATATTATGTACGTCTATCGCTCCAAGTAAAATATGCTGCCCTTGGAAAAAAAAAGTAATATATGCTGTTGAGCTAGATGTTGATTCAAATATGTCGTTTTGTAGCCTCACAATTCTTCTTCTTCTTTTCTTCATCGTGACACTAGCTAGTCGCTCAATTATTGCATAGTGTTCATAAAAATAAAGTTTGGTTTGTTTCATACAACAATTCAATTAGTTAAAGGAAATTTAATAAAATGTTATTGTCAAGGGTTACACTAGCTGTATTGTACATTGTGACAATTGATTATTGTGCAGCATTTGGCAAATCAATATTAAATTTTATTATTGTACTTTGTGAAAAACTTTATTTTATTTTTATAAGTAGATGCTCTTGCATCAATTTTAATATGCATATTCTGACCATATTATTTTGGAACATAGTTGATATTGTTACCACTTATGAAGCTTCATGTAGGATAATATGAGGTACGCCTCTACTCCCCCCCCTACCCCCGCCCCTTGACCTATATTACCCTTGTCTTAATATAGGACGTTTTTGACTGGGTGACATCAACTTTGACCATTCGAAAGTCAGACACAAAGTAAACATGGTGATAAAACAAATGATAATAAAAAATATTTTTGCAAATATTTTGAATAAGACGAATGGTCAAAATAGACGTCTGAAAGTAAAAAACGCCCTATATTAAGGGACGGAGCGAGTAGGATGTTGATAAGATAAGGTATATTCTTATACATATACAATAACAAAGCTAGATTTATTAGTGCATATATCCACCAGGGATTAGTCACAGTATTTTCTTCAAAAAATTTATTAGTTTTTGATAGAAAGCAACCTTCGTTGCTCCTTATTTTCTGTATTAGTGAGGCAACTTGGCGTCTTATAACAGTTTTGTTCCATTAGTATAATCATATCATGCATTATTGATGGGCACTACTAAACCACCTACTCTATGTATGGATGTCATGGCGTTGTTGGAATAGGCCAGCTTTCAAGATTTTATTATGTTATCCATACTAATTAGAAAAAAACATATTAGGGAGTTGCTGAAGCAAGCATAAGCTATCCAACAAAAAAGAAAAATGGTCTAGTTGTTTGCCACATACGAGCAATGGTTTTTATATTGCAAATATATATAATCGGTCCAAATGAGAATTGCTTTGTAATTTAAGTTGTAGCTTCGGTAGTGTTGACAGTACTTAAAGCTGTAATGCTATAACGTGGAGGGCATGAATATCTAAATTTTTATAGTTAACTTATCATTCAACATAACTATTGGGTATTTTCTCCTGTGGATGGAGGATACAGCTGTATGACCGGCCCCAATCAATCCGACTGTACATGTCGTGAGTAGCAAGATATGCCCGAAAATTCTTGTAGAGTTGATAAGATGTGAGGTTGCTGGAATTGCCACGTACAATGTACCAAATACCCTTTGATTATCTTTGATAGAGCGAAGTGGCAATGACAGCAAACTGCAAAGCTACAGATCGAGAAGTCTTTTCCCTTTTGAGATAATATGGACTGAGATGGCAACACATTAAATGACCAACTATTTTACTTATTTGTGGGTTTGATCTTGTATTCATGAAAAATGAATTTGGAGGACAGTGTTGATGAGAGGCACCATCTTTATATATTTGATAGACTCACCATCTTTGCTCGCAAGACTTTAAAATCATCATATCAACAAGAGAAAAATCTGTTAGAAAAGAATTAGACTAAAATAACTATATAGTGCCTTTGTTTCCCTTTTTTTGTTGATTTTAGGACAACTTATCAATCAATGCAAACTTAATACCTAACGTCAACGAAAAAGTATGAAGGGACATGATTAGCCACCTTCATATTATGAAAAAGCCAACCTAGAATACTCTCTGTCTTAAAAAATTGCATATGATGATTATAATTAGATTACTTATAATAACCATATGCAACTACGGCCCCCCATCCGTTAGTTTATCTAAGTTGCTGTTAGCCTCTAGCTCATCAACATGGCAATAGTGACATGTAAGCTGTATAATAACTACATGTGCTTGACCTGTTCACCCTTCAATGGGTTCATGACCATGATGTATTCATCCGCTTTTTCGACAAGTGGCCACCTTTAATTAGTTAATTGGATGGAAATGGTTCATAGATTTGCCGCTTGATCCGCTTATCTTAAGATATGAATATTGTCGCAAGCACATGCGGCAGACTAAGACTAACAAGCAAGTTGCATCTAGAAACTCGCGAGAAAAATAAAGGAGAAGACTTTTATAGGACTAAACTAGAGCAACACGAAAGCACACTATAACAAAAATATACTATAGACACGGAAGCAAAAAAACAATAGAGACGGCAAAAACCGGACCGTGGCTACAGACGAGGACCTATCTATAGCCACGGTTGACATTGTGGACCGTGGCTACGGATAGGCCCCTATCTCGTAGCCACGGTCCATCTCAAAGGCCTGTCCACATAGCCCATCAGCTATAAAATAAAGGAACCTAACCCTAAGCCGTCCATCTCCCATCCCGTCGCCGCCGCCCACTCCCACTCGTGCTCTCCTCCCTCGATCACTGCTCGACATCAAGCCGGCGACCCTTGCCTCCTCCGGCGGCCCCGCCCTCCCCGAGCGAGTCGCGCCTCCTCTCCTCCTCGGGCGCCCCCTCCTCCGTCCTCCCGATGGCGGCGCCGATGAAGAGGAGATCCAGCCCCGGTTCGCCTTCATCGTCCTCCTCCGGTGTGCCCCCTGCTCTCCTCCTCCGGCGCGCATCCCGGTCCCGGCCGTGGCGGATCCGGCCTTGGGCACGACGGATCCTGTCCCACGCGCGTGGGTCCGGCCTTGGGCACGACGGATCCGGTCCCGAGCGCGCGGATCCGGTGGCGTCGTCCACCCTCCTCCCGACGGCAGCCCCGGGCGCGGAGGATCCGACCCCAGCGGCGGCGGCGCACCGGATCCGGCCGGTCGCTTCCTCCATGCGGCGGCGGCAACGAGGGACCGGATCCGGCCGACCACTTCCTCGACGTGGCGGTGGCGGGGCACGAGGAGCCGGATCCGGCTAGTCGCTTCCTCCACGCGGCGGCGGCGGCGCACGTGGGGCTGGATCCAGGCGGTGGTGGCGGCACACGGCGGCGCCGACGGCTTGGGTGACGTGCGGGCCCACGTGGCCCCTCCTTTTTTTTGTTTTTTAGTTAGTGCAATAGCCACGGTTGGTCTCTTTTACGTGTCTAATGTGGTTTATCTGTAGTCTCGGGGCGTAGTCGCGGTTCCCATGCCCGTGGCTATAGCCCCTTTAGAACCGTGGCTATAGTGAGCTTTTGTGATAGTGGCAGCTATCATATTGGTCCCACACCAGGGTGTTGCCGGCCGGTACACTTAATAATTATTCCACACCACATGCAAGTCTATGCTTGTTCTGTATTTGCAATACTTTATACGTATACTGCTGTATATACCGTTGGCTTACGCTGTTAATATAATGGACAGTGTTTATCATTGAATGCATCTCGTATCTTATTTGTTTTAACGTCAACTTCTCAAGGCCGTGATTTGGACCTACAACTATGACTACACTAATATGATGTTGGTTAGGTCAGTCTTAGTATATAGTTTCATTTCACACTTAACAAGAGTGTCACATCAGATTTGGAGATATGATTTGGTGGATAGAATAGTTACTCTCAATGCACAGTTTCATCTTACGATGTTATAGACAAGTTATAGCATTAAATAAATGTAGTTGTTGCATTGGGATTGGTTAAAATATCTTAATATGAAACTTTATATTAGAGCTTCATACTATGAGTGCCAAATGAGTTTCATCTCTTTCATATTAATTACCTTGTCATGCATATCATCATTTTAGCTGACGTGACGTCTTATTTAATACTTATGAAATCCTCATTGAGAGTGACCTTAGTTTATTAATTTTGAATTAACTAACCTGCATATATTACTACAAACAGCACAGCCCTCACAGAAAATTATGTATCTTTGCCCTCTTAGGGTGTGTTCGTTTCTCGGAGTCTAAAATTTATAGCTGTCACATCAAAAAGAATCTTACTATTTAGGAGTATTAAATAAAGTTTAATTATAAAATAAATTACAGGCCCCTAGACTAATAAAGTAATTAAGCTCATTAGATTCATCTCGAAAATTAGCAGCAATCTGTCAATAGGGTTTTGTCATTAAATTGATCAAAATATTCTTAAATAGTAAGATTCTCTTTGATGCGATAGTGCTAAATTTTAGAGGGCAGGAACAGGGCCTTATTTTCTACTAATATGATGACGCCCTGATGTTCTGCGTTGGGAAATATAAACTATAAACGGCATCAACGCCTAGTCTACCCAATATAAGGCTACTCCCAATGGGGAGTTTCATTTCATGTTTCCAAAATGCCACGTAAGCAATAAAGGGTGAATCAAATACCTCATACAATGCACAGTTTCATTTTATTGTTTTCTAAGTAACACATGCAAGAGAGAAATGTCTTGGGTTTCATTTTCAATAAATGAGCTGCCATGTAAGCAATTTTGCTGATGTGGCAGAAAATTAAGGAGAGACAAGAAAGGGATTTCATCTAGATGAAACCATCTCTACACTGTTTCCAAAACATTTCTCTCTTGCATGTGTTACTTAGAAAACAACAAAATGAAATTGTACATTATATGAGGTATTTCATTCACCCTTGTTACTTTATGTGGCACCTTGGAAACAATGAATTGAAACTTCTCACCGGGAGTAGCCTAAGCTAACAGCACGATCGAGCAAATACTCAATGTTCGTGCAGGGGTATCCTTAAAAAGAATGTGGCACCCACATTTGCCACAATATGCGTGAACTAAATCTATTAATTAAATTGTAGCAGAGATGGCATCTTGATACTAAATTGAAATCTCGTTATTTGTGAGGTGCATCGTCACCAGCTCAGCTGCCAATGAACAGAACGGTAGATTCGCCATTGAAAAACCCCGTAGTGCACAGACAGTCAGACGATACTGCACAACAGTTAAATCTACCCTAAATTTATCTCACATTTCCGTCGCTTTGCCTGGCTCCAAACTGTGGGCTTAGCTAGTTTTAGCTGTGACTTTTTTGTCAGTTCGTCGGGTCTTAGCAAGTGATTTTGTTCCGAAAGATTCTTATTTGGTCTTAGATAAACAATTGATCGTAAAATAGCCCCATCTGAACTCCCGATACCTGATGACCAGATCCATGGTACACACCAGCTGGAAGATGCGAATTAAATACATGTGTTCATACATGCTTCGTAATGTAACATAGGCATTGATCATATGACGCCGCCGGTAAATCTACCATCTAGACACAACGCTTTCGCTATGGCTTGTTATAATTTTGTGTATACAAGAATTATGGGGCCACATATATGCATAAGAGATATGTATGTAAGAGGGTAATATTTGTGAATAAACATCTCGTAATTTGAGGAGGGAAAAAGAGAGATGAAATCCTTTCAAGATTAAGATAGGAAAAGACAGTGCCTGAGGTGCGGGCCAGGCTTAGGTTGCAACACCTAACTGAATTTATTAATAAAATTTCAGTATTTTTTCCAGTGGTAATTACCTAACACATACCCGAAAGAATACTCGTTAGAAAAACTAAATACCAAGAAAAAAATTAGTAGTTTATGCATTTTTGTACAGTAATTATTATTGGGTATAGAAATTGGGTGTAGAATAACTATTCTACATCTGCTACCCTACAGACACACACACTGTATCATTTTGCATTACTAGATAAAGCGAAAGCCTTACAATTCAAATCTAGCCTACACACATTGTATCATTTTTGAAAGTGTGTCCTACACTTCTAATTCTAAATGTATAATATGTCCATCTTTTTCCTGTCGAGCAGTGTTTCAGGGACGTTCTTGGCCCATACTTTTAGTTTCTTTTCTTTTGTTCATATTACTTAAATCAATTTTATATCAAAGATTCATCCCATGGTATGTATGATATATACTAGCTATAATTATTTTATGCTTGTTAATGAATTTGTTTTGATGCTCTTCACTCAATATATATGTGACTTGATTAATCAACAGTACAAATTTATTACCATGTTATATGCAATAAAAAAATAGTGGTCCTACTAAATATTTTCGTGATGGTTTAAGGTCATTCCATCTTTTTACTTTTATTCTTTATCATTTCACTTTTCTATTTATGAGTTGGGTATCTACACATCATTCAAAGTTTCTGGTATTTTCAATGTCGCGCAGCAATGCGTGAGGAATGATCTAGTTCCTTTGGAGGGTTGCCCATTTAGATTTGATCTATAACACCACCTGATAGCATCTCTCATATGTTTGAGATTCGTTAAGGTGAATAGATACAAAGCCAAAAGGAAAAATTACTTGCTTGGAGTTCCACGTTACATTTGACTTAGTAGAAATGATAGGATCTTTGGTAAGTCTCCAATTAAATCTCATATGCAAGTACTTTACATAGGATCTGGCTTCAGTTGTGGTCACAGTTACACCAAAACCATATGGGGAAGATAGGGAATAGATGCCAAGAGCATGCTAAAAGTTGGAAACGACAATTATGCAAATCTTTCTTACGTGTATACATCTAGTTTTTTTTGTTGCATGTATATGCGTTATATAGATTTAGCTTTTTTTTTCTGCCTTTATGTTTTTATATCAAACAATGTCGCTATTCTATCCTTGGATACCTTAGGTCCGTTATTGTAGGCGAATATACAATACCTGATAGGAACCAAAAAACCACTTCTTTGGGATAATCCAGATCATTTGTATTCATTCACCAATCTCATTAATTAGGACAAGTGGAGATCTCTGATTAATTAGGTAACTAGTTATCTGATTGTGTCATAGTTTTCTCCCTCAATCTCCATATATATAATTAGTCGAGTTGCAAAAAGAACTTAGAATTAGTCGCAAGCACATGCTAAGATGAGTAAGACCAAGAAGTTGCACGCCTTTTTAAATGTCTTCTGGAGTTGTTAATTAGTCAGGCGTACCATTACTTGAAAGTTTCTTGTTCGACTAGTATTTGTTATTCAAGGGCTGATGGAGAAGTACTATTGTGATCACTCTACTACATGTTTCTCTGACTCCCCTTTGATTCTGCATTGGGGCAATGTAAGCAGTAGCAGCACTTTGTTAATAGGCAGGATAATAATATATACTTCTTGTAGTATGCGACAGATAGATTGTTAAATTAACGAGGCATGCACATGTGGCGTGGCACCCACATTTGCGTCGCCCTCAGTTAAATAATTGGAGACGAGAGATCAAGAGGAAATAGTTAATGAGGAGCATCGTCGCTAGCTCCTCACCTCCAAACAAAATGGAATAGATTCCCGGTTATTAAAAACACCAGCATGCACCGGTTGTTAAATTTTGCATAAACTTTCCCTCTTCCATGTTTTATAGCCTGCCTTCAAAGTCCAAACCATGGGCTTAGTAGAGCTTGTTCCTTTATAAATTGTGACTCCGTTGTTCGTCATCATGGCCACCCGGATGTGTGGCTCTTTGAAGTTATTCAATTTATTTAGTGTTCGTTAAATTTATTTTATAACTAATTGCAATATATATATTGACCTCCCCATACCGGACCAGATCCATGGCATACCAGTTGGAAAATATGATTTGATTCGAATAGCACATTAATATATATGCAGTTTTGTAATGTGCTGATCATGATGTGCCCATAATTAATCTAAAATATATCAACTGCCACCTGCTGCCCAGCCACGCAGTTTCAAATTTCCATTTCAGATATGCCCGTACATACTATTTTGGAATTTTTATACTAGTTGAGATATATAAAAGTCATGTACATGTCAAACCATGTTGAGTTTTTTCCTCATAGAGCGAACATTCGTGCTCCTGTCCTGTGGCTTGTGGGCGTGGCCTCGAACGGCCGCTGCTGAATCGACTTGCCTCTGATCGCTTCGTCTGTGCTGTGCATCAAATCAAGATCGAATCTGCACGAGTGCCGCCAATTGATTCACGTGGCGGACATCGAGTTGCAGGCAGTGATGGCTGACCAGCCACCAGATGCGAAAGAGACCATGTGAGCGCAAGAGACCACCAGAGCGAACCAGGCGGTGTAACGATCTTGAGCATCAGGAGAAGCGCTTCTTGATGCTGAGCGTACGTAATACGTGGCATCTGCTCCGCCTTGATCACGTGCGGTAACTATGCGCAGTTCAAGAACAATGGACAAGCCACTACTGAGGACAGAGCCTAGCTAGTTTGCGCAACTGTTCTTTTTCATTATATATGATAATATAATGTAATCAGTTCTTGAATTGGAGGTCTTGGTATCTAAACAAATGGGGACTTGATTTATTTCCCTTTCGAGCCTTCGTCAGTAGCTCGTTGAACTAGAAGCTGTTGTAGGCTTCTGATTGGTCTGAATATGTAGCTTAGAAATATGTTTTGATCAGAGAGGTAATATTTTTGGCTTGCAACAGCAAGGAGGTGTGTAATATGGGCTTTGAGGGATCAAATGTCATCGATTGAGCTAAAATTTGGATCACACATTTAAAGACCTATTAACTAACATAGCTACCACGTTTCACAATTTTTGAATCAGTGATTACAAAGAAATGGATCATGATCTCTAAAGTATTACTGAACTACCCCTCAAGGAAAAATAGTGATCATCATTTTGGACCACAAAACTCCCCTAGGTCCCGTGTCCTGTCAGTACTAAATCGTTAAGCAGGAACGAGTCAGGTCAAGTGCAAAAAATAAGATATTTGATTCAAAGTATTTTACGATAGATATTGTAACTAGTCAGAGCCTTATATGACCAACAAGCAAATTTTCTGTGTATGAAAAGTTGTTAACCTTCAAAAGAAGTATAACAATTACTTTGTCCCCCTGTACACTCAAGTCCATCTGCCTCTGTCAGTGCAAGCATATGAGCAATACCAAGAGCTTGAGGTCCTTTTACAGCAGATGGACATTCAAACAACAAATGATATCTCGAAGCATATGGGGCAGATAGAAAAATATTCTTGTTCCACAGTATATAAGCACATCTCTGGACATACACCACACATCCAGCTTTTAGGTGACTATGGAGATCCTCTTGTCAACCCAAACAGAAAGTATTTTTCTGGTTATTGCTACATAACAGATTGAACACAAGAGGGTTATTGCAAAGAAAAAATATGTTCCTATAATCCTACACTTATGATCTGTGCATTCTACAGAAGACTGAAACCTTGAGGCACCTATTTGTTAAATGTAGTTTGCAAGAAGGTGCTGGCGGTCAATTGGCTCCAGCATGGCTAGTAATTTGCAGATCCTTCAAGTTGTGAGATGGTTGAAAAGGAGGCTAGCTGTGCCTTTCTATATGTACATCATCATTATAATGTGTTGGAGCATTTGGATCACTCGAAATAACTGGACTTCCAATAATGTGGATCCCACAATTGCAAGTTGCAGGGGAATATTGCTTCAAAGAGCTTGGGTTGGTTGCCGAATATCGAGCTAAGGCAAAACATGCAAATCAACTCAATCAATGGATTGCACAATGGGCATAGTGTGAGTTTTCTTACTTTACTTTTATGTTTGTTTTTTCTTGTGTATGTACAGACCTTTTATTGATTTCTAATAAAACTCTGTAGGACCATTCGGACACACGGAGCTGCCACAAGCGTAGTAGGCGTTGTTGCCAAGTGTAACAAAACAACTGCCTGGTTCGGTCACGAGATATACATGTACGAGTATTATGATACTTCAATTTCAACAATGATGTTGTAGCATCTCTAAAAGCTCCCCAAAGGCAGCAGGTCTGGGTAGAAGTCAAATAAGTACTGTCAGCGGATGAGGATTGGAGAGGAGCCTAGGCTACCAGGACCCGCGAACCGAGGCTCCCAAGCCTCATCGGCAACGTCGCCGGAAGGATCTCCGGTGCCGACAGATTCTGGTGGCGCATGGAAGGAAGTAAGCAGGAAGAGATCAAGGGATCTCACACCGGTGAGTTCTTCTTTTTCTCCAAGGCGGACTGTATCGGTGCCAAAGTTATTATCGATAATATTCACTTTCCTATCTTTTTTCCAACCTATTTGCTTAGATTTAGTAAAATTTAAGTATATATTTGTACAAATTTGCCGTATCGACGTATCCTTGTTTTCCGTCAACTGCCGTTTCGACGTATCCGCGTGCTGTATCGCCGTACCCGTATCGCCGTGTCGGAAAAACGTAGGCGGAGACCAATGGTTTCGAGGGAAACTCAGATCCACTCGCGGATCGACGACACGACAAGTCCAGATTTTGGGCTCTGCTAGAGGCCGAATCGGATGACGAACATGAGGAGATTAAGACACCATCGACTGAAGACATAGTTACCACGGCGAAGGCTGCAGGTTTCAAGACCTCAGAAATACTTGCAGCAGAGGAAGAACTTGTTGCAGCAGAGATCGAGGTTAGTTCGTCTGCTTCTGTTGTTTTTCCTCGCAAGTGTTCTTTGGCAAGTAAGCTTATTCATTCGATGGTGAGTCACAAGATGGCTAATAAACCATGGAAAGGGCCTTTGCCGCCGCCAGGATCTCACCACCAAAGACGATCGGTGATGCATTGGTTACAAATGCGGTCAAGTACTCAAGAGGCAAGAAATCTTCTCCACCTTCGCTAAAGGAAATATTGCCGACGGAGAAAGAGAAAATCAGTGAAAAGAAGGATGAATTAAGGTTATCTTCGTTGCCAAAGACGTTTTGGCCGGTGCCGGAGACGGCGAGATCCGAAACGAACGGGTTTCAAATTTCAAACCCAATTGCTTAGAGAGTGGGCCAGCAAAGGTGTTTACGTCAAATTCACAATTAAAGCCTGTTCTGGTAACCGATGGAAAAACACAGGCCTGGTTTAAGCCTTTTGTGGGCCTTAACATATTGTTAAGTGGCGTTGGGAGACCAAGCTATAATATTAAAGCGCGGCACCAAAACCCTAAACCTGATTTACGGAAACAACTTCTCTCACCATCACCGCCGCAACGCGAGTCATACACAGCGATAGTGAGGAAGAAGATGGATTCTGGAGCTGGACAGACGGGAGGGAAAACGCATGGCGATGGTCGAGGAGCCGGTGTCAATCGTGGCCGTGGTGCAAGTCAATGTGTCGTGGGCTAGGCTAACACTGGCGCTCCGATCCAAGGTGGTGTCAATGGCAACCGGGTAGGTTTCAACCAAGGAAACTTTACTCCTAGACATGGCAGGGGTTGTGCTAATGGTGGATACTCTCGTCGATAGCAAAGACCGTACCTATGGCCGTGGTAGAGGTCGAGCGGCCAACGCGACAGAAACTTTTCCGGGCAATCCAGGAAACAACACGCTTGCGCCTAATGTCGGAGCTGCATCTGGAGTGGGTAGTCAGATCGGAGGAGCGACAGGATCTGATGGTGCGGGTGCTCTTGAGACGGCGGTGCCTCCTGTGTTTCTTGAACAAAAAGCTGGCAAGACAAAGGTAGATCAAGGTACACCTAGTGAAGGAAAAGAAACAAACAAGCCGTTCTGTTTTAGATGTTACAAACCAGGGCATGGAAAACTAGAATGTGCGGCAAAGCTTCTTTGTGACATTTGTGCTGAAATTGAACACCTGACAACCAAGTGCCCGATTTTGAAGCAACCACAACGTACTCTAGCACATCCATGTGGCTATGATGTTCCTGGGTTTGGCTTCTATCACATTCCTCACGCACCGGTGGCTGCTGTAAAATCTGACAACCGCACTGCACTTGTCACTGTTCAGGGGAGCAGCTTATCTATGGAGCATATAGTAGCAGAATTGGGACGTCTTATACCGGAAAGATGGAACTGGAGAGTTACTCCGCAGGACAAGAACAGCTTTGTGGTGCCTTTCCCATCTCGTGGTGATCTCCAGAGGTCCGTGGCTTTTGGCAAAGCTGAAATTAAAGAGCACGGAGTGAGTCTTCACTTTGAAGAATGGAACCATGTTGAAGAAGGACAACCTTTGCCACGGGTTTGGATATGTATTTACCGCTTGCCCGAAAAACTACGGGATTTCTCAGTTCTCTGGGCACTTGGATCAATGTTCGGTGCGACACAGGCAGTGGATATGATTTCTTCTCTTCGCCATGAGTACGGGAGAGTGCAAGTGGCTGTGTTAAATCCTGATCTTCTACCAAACCGTATTGAGTCTGTGGCGATTGGAGATAGACTATACAAACTTCCGATAGTAATTGAGGGACGTGATGAGGTGCCTGATGAAAAAAACATGGATGTCGACAACAACAATAATAATGGGGCTGGTGATAGTGGAGGTTCAAAGGAGCAGGATTCAGAGAAACAAAAATGTGAGGAAGGAAAAAGTAAGACTAGTGAAGCAGGCGCATCACAAGTAACTCATTCAGCTTCACAACCAAATGGAAAGCAAATAGATGAGGCCCATGTAGTAGAGGCAGTCACTGATGCTGATAATGATGGAGTGTTCAAGCGAGTCTCAAACTATCCCAACAGCTACTCTAAGCTAGATCTCGATATTCACAAAGAGGATTCCTTTCAAGCTCATGGTGAGCTGCAAGCTTCAAGAGGCAAGACTGACAAGATTAGTGCCTTGGTGTCTGACCTGCTATAGGTCTCACCAAGTCCATCTAGGAGAAGCAAAAGGAGGGCACAGTCTAGTGATGAGAATTCGTTAATGCGGGCTGAGCGTCTGAAAGCAAGGAACAATCTAGATGAGCCAGGTAATTCTGATGGTGCATCCTTTCTTACTTTTTCAGATTCACATATAGCTAAAAATATAGGGAGCTTAGGAATTTCCTTGGGTAACGACATGCATAATGGTGTAATTAAACTAAAAAATATGGAAATTGATAGGCTTCGTTGTCGTCCGCCTTGCCATTGGCCTTCGGCTGAGCCACACGTTTGTCCATGCGGCTCTGTTTGCTCGTTTGGATGTACTGGCACTCCGTCTGGTTGTGGCCGGTAGTATTGTGAAAAGCGCAGAACTTCCCAGTTGGGGGCTTGAACACGTCCGGCTTCTGCGCCGGGGGTTGACCCGGCTTGTTGGCCCGCGTCACCGGTGAACCGGTAGCCAAGACCTCCTCGAACTTGTGCTTTTTGAGGAGATTCTTTCTCTGGTTTCTGGACAGTCCCGGGCTAGAGTCCATGTCCAGCTTGGGTGGCGGGTTGTGCCATTCCTACGCCTCTTGATTGAGGGCGCAGGTGTCGGCCCACTAGAACAGTTGTGTGACCGTCTTGGGCTGGTGGACGCCCAGCTCGTCGAGCATGTCCTTGTGATGCACGCCGTGGCAGAACATGGAGATCACCTGCGCCGGCTCGATTTGCGGCAAGTGTTACGGACATGGCTGAAACGCTGCATGAATTGGCACAATGTCTCGCCCTTCTGCTGAATGACCCAATCAAGGTCGACTTGGGTGCCGGGGCGGGTAGCGGTGCTCTGGAAGTTGATGATGAGGAACTCACAATAGAGTCCCTTCTAGGAGCGGATGGATTTCAGCATGAGGTTGAGAAACCACGAGCGCGCCGAGCCCTTGAGGGCGATGTGGAAGTAGTTAGCCATAACGTCTTCTTCATCGTCAGCAGCCAGCATGGCGGTGGAATAGATTTGCAGGAATTCTCCCGATGGGGCGGTACCGTCATACCTTTTCGGGAGGTCCGGGCGGAACTTCTTCGGCCACTTCACCGCCCACGGGCGGGTGGACAGCACCGAGCAGCCCCGGTATAGTTGGAGGGATCGACCCGGGGTGCCGGCCTGCGTGGCGGGCGCTCCGGGGATGCCGAAGAGTGGAAAGACTCGGAGGGATCCCCATGTTCATGGGTCTTGTTTCCGTGAGAATGCTCCTTCTCACGGCGGCATTTGTGAGAATGCTCGAAGTTGACACGGGTGTCTTCGCGGATGCGCCGCTTGGTGCGCAAATGCGAGCGCACGTCTCGCTCGTGGCTTCAGCTGCGCGGTGTGGCTACCGAGGGAGACGCCGTCCGGCTCGGTGTGGGTGCGTGTCCGGCGTGAGCGATCGTCACGCTGCCTGTCCCTGTTCCGGCTCAAAGATGGTGCCGTGGTGTGGAACCGGGACCTGTGGGATTTTTCCACCGCATCACGGTGCGCGGTGTCCACTAGCTACTCCACGTTCTCCAGCAACTATTCGGCTGGCGTTCTGCACTTCGGACGAGTGGCGGGTTCTAGAGCATCCTCTTGACTGTGGTCAAGGGGTTCGAGGGGCGTCGTTGAAGAGGCGCCCGGTGGCACGGTGGCGCGGGCGAGGGTCATGCTCGCGAGCATGCTGGTTGGAGATGGAGTCGCCTCTTGCCGATGGGGCCCTCACGGGTACCTGCGCTTGGCCGTAGTTCTCTCCCCGACCCT
Organism: Chloris gayana; assembly: GCA_031894775.1. Taxonomy (NCBI): domain Eukaryota; kingdom Viridiplantae; phylum Streptophyta; class Magnoliopsida; order Poales; family Poaceae; genus Chloris; species Chloris gayana. Next base: position 193,497 of record JAUNZO010003454.1, read on the forward strand.
CCCTCACGAGGTTGGACCGGGGACGATTTGCGTCCCTTGCGACGATGCCCGATGGAGGAGGTGGATCCACCATGATCTCCTCGTCGACCGGCTCCCGGTACGAGCCGGGGTTCGAGGGCTTGTCGCATCGGGGTGAGGAGGCGCCGGCACTCGGCTCGACATCTCCCAACGATGGTCGGGAAGGAAAGCGGGGAAGGCGAACCAAGATCTACGAAAACTCCTCTTCCTGGCGCGCCAAATGTCGGTATAAGAGAACCAACAAATGGGGGTCGGTGGGACCGCTCTTTGTGAGAGGATCGGGAGTTACGGATCAAGAAAAAAATCCCCAAATGAACACACGGTAACACGCGATTTACCTAGGTTTGGGCCATTGCGAGGCGTAATACCCTACGTCCTGCTTGTCCGGTGTGTACCGAGCTTGAAAGATTACAATGACGTTCTTGAGTTTCTAGGGTTCGGAGAGTCTATCCATTATATGGCCGGGGCTCCCTCTTTTATAGTCCAAGAGGGGCGCACTATAGTGCCAAATGCCTAAATATTCTGATTGTTGGTCCAAATCCTTTGGTCGATATGGGAATTGAAGGAGCCCTTTGCCCGATGTGGGGCGCCACGTGGCTTATCCAATGGGAGGGGGCACGATGGGACATGTCGTGCAGATGCCCCCTCCTCCCGTCGCTCTGTTGGAGGGGCAAGGCGTAATTGCCCCGCCCGTTACGCCGTTTCCCCGAGCACCGTGGCTCGGGGCCGGGCGAGGGAGCCACGCGTAGCATGCAAGAACCGAGGAAGGTAGTTAAGTCCCTCCCAACCGCCCGGGTCCCGCGGTCACGTCCCACGCCGCGTGGATGCGCTAGGGTTTCGGGCGTGCGGCGTCGCCTCGTAGGCGGTGGCTTCTCTCGCAAGCCCTAGGCCTAGCTAGGCCGTGCTGGCCCACCACGCGTGGTGTTCTTCTGTGGATGAGCCGCCCAAACCAGCCCGTGGGCGGTTATGGGAACTCCGGTTCCCAATACACCGACAACTGAGATTCGGGTAATGTACGTTGCAATCAAATAAGTCGCGCATGAAACGCAGATAAGCTACCCCTAAGTGTGGATCAGAGGTTTTTTCGGGTGAAGGTCATTTTTATCAAGATTGCTAGCTAGCTCCTGCTTTTGTAAATGATATAATTAAGTATGTGTAGCCGCCACGTGAAATATAAAACTCCCTTCCATGCATGCATATAATACCGGGTACAAAATATTACAGGGAAGGGGTCAACTGAATAATGCAATCATTTTTCCACGTCAACAATCCCGGGTTAATTAATCCGGAGCTTTACACGTCAACTATATAGCACATAGGTATAAATTAAGAAACCAATCAAAATAAAGTTGTTTAATTAGCCAGATTATTAGCAATATGCATTAAGATCAATGAGGGGTTAGCTAGCTAGCTAACTACAGGAGAGTCACAGACTTTTCTTTCTAACTTACCTAGCTAATATATACTATACAAAGCACCCTCTAAACACGCAACATGAAAAAATTAAAAACTAATTAACAAAACTCCACCTTTTACTACCTAAAGCTTATCCCCATGCATATGTACCTTTTTTACGCCCACGGATTGAAAAACCAGCAGATTTAAACCTCCGCACTCCCTCCCCTGCTTCCTCCTTCAGAAACGCCACCAGAAGCACCTCTAGAGCGAAAAACGGCGGCCGAAGGAAGAAAGCGGGGGGGTTGTCTTATACGACACGTTAGTGGCGGGCCTCCGGGACCGCTACTGCCGTATTTGGTAGCGGTCATTTGTGCCCGCCACTATTTTTACACAATCAGTTGCGGTCATTTCTCCTAGGTTTTACTATTCAAGCTTAGTGACGGTCCATCCAAGTGCCCGCAACTGTCCATTTTTTCCTGTCTGCTGCTACAGAGCATTTTTCTTGTAGTGATCCAGTCATGATATAGATCACTGGAATGGAGTTAAGTATATCAGCCTCATGCTAAATTAAAAAGATCTAGTGCTCTGAAAAGGTTGTGAGTACAAAGATATAACTTGTGAAATGTATAGCAAAATCCACAATTGTTGTTGATTTTGACACTTGGAGTTTTGTATGGAAAAACTCTAAAGAATGAAACAATTATCATCAATGTGATGCAAAGACATGGTATGGCATTATACGAGGCCTAGGGACAGGCAAAATGATTACGAGAACCTATACCCGCAGTTGATAATGGTTGAAACAGCGATAACCATTTAAGTATTTCACTCCTATGACAATGTGGCAAGTGTGGTGCCAAACATAGCGACACAAAGTTACGCGTTGTAAAGGAGAAAATCTGTAATCATGTTGAAATGCAATAAGCATAAAAGTAACAGGCAAGTCCGTGCAGATCCGTTTATTAAAGGCTGACATGGGTTCATTGTATAGCCTATGACTTCCGGACAATAAAGGGCCCGAAAGAACCAAAATTGTTTCAAAACGGAGAGGTGTGTCATAGCTGTTGATTCTATCAGCGCTGGACTGTGACGATGAGGCATGCTCTATGAATTAATCTATGATGGAACAAGTACTTTGAAAAGAATTATTTTAATGGAGTTAAAATTTAAAAATGTGAGATCAAGGGAGAGAATGTTAGATTGATCTCCACCATCCCAAGTCCGATCGAGAGGGCGACACTGCCAGTGATGGGAAGCACCACCAGCCACTACCAGTCTGTCCCCGTCGACTATGAGCAACGCCAGCGAGCCCCTCTACACCGCCCGTCACTGCCTCTGCGCAGACCTCACCTCGTTGCTGGCTGCATGGCCGGCATCGGCATCAGGAGGTCAAGGTATGATGGTATACAAACACTCACCCATTCGATCTACTGCTAGCCGGTCCATAGATTTTCACACAAAGCAATTATTTCATAACTTGCGAAACTATTTTCCATACAATACAGGCATTCAAAGCCATCATAAAGTTGACCAAGCAATATCATCCTCTATTACACTATTTTCAATCAGAATAGATTGGATCAGACATTGATAAATTTCTAATATATATCATAAATTTCAAATATACTTAATAAATTTCACGGAGAAGCTGCAAATACGTCATGCAACCCCATGGTAAAGAGTACATCATACATTGACCATTATTTCGTTCCTGCAAAACAAATGACTGGGATGAAAATTCTATGATTTTGCAGGATAAATACATAACGAAAGATCATAATAATAATACACTAGCACCATGCCCACCATGATTTGTTACTGAAATGCTAACCTAGTCACAGCAGTTACATTATACATAGTTTATTACTACATGCTACATTCTCAATTTGTCGCGCTATTAAAATGTTGTGGGTCACGCTGGTATAACCCCGATTGAAATTAGGCAAAGAGCATGGATATCTTGAACGTCACAAACCATTGACTAATGGTCCAATGAATTGGAGCTCTCACCGACAGCTTATTGATTTTACATTTGCTCCAGTTCATTAGAGTTCCACGATATCATAGTGTGGGTTCCATAGTATTCACCATATTTTTTATCAGAGCCGTTCAGCTTACCGACAATTCCTCCTCGAATTCGAATCAGAAATCGTTTATTAACTGCCTGATTTTCTTGTGATTCTTGAAAAATGGGATGGAGATCAATTAAATTGACTGATGCACCCTGAAGGTGCTTATCTTTATTTGGCAATAATGACTTGATGAAATGAGAAGGGGACGCCGAGATATGATGATGTCATATTTAAAAATTCTGATGCAATCATTGGATTCTCTGATCAAATTCACCTCAAGGGGGATGCAAAAAAGATATCTCAGCAAAGAAAGAACCAAACATACATGTTAGTTCAAGTTGAAGAGAGATTAATTTCTTACTTTTGCTCTGAAGCCTCGCCACTATCGTTCTTTCTTTCATTCATAGCTTCAATCTTTATTACATCTTGACATGTCAAGAGTTGGATGGTTTCGATGAGTGGCAATTACATCCCTGGCTTTGGCCTCTAGATCCTCTACCTCTGACGCACAGAAGTATAAAGATGAACATTCAACTTGGATGGAGATATGTTTAAGACAAGTCAGCTTCTCCAAGCCAATTTGTATCCCACCACGTCCTCTCCTCATTGGTCGCATGCGTAAGTGAAGCCTTTGAAGCTTTGGCATCACTCCTCGCGTAGACACGAGAAAGTCTCCTATAGCATATAGATAGTCGAACCAAAATTCTTCAAGAGAGCAGAAGGGTTGGTTAATTCCAATCACGAGCCGTCCTTCAGTGCCATTATGTGCTGTTAGTTTAAGAAAACGCAGCAGGGGTAATGCTCCTAGCAACTGAATGCCATCTTGACTTAGCATATTGACAGTAATGGATAAGGAGGAGAGTTCAGAAGAAAATAAGCACCACCACTGTGGCACCTTGGAGAAGGTGAAACCGGCTTGATTAATTAAGCATTGTATATGTTCAGGGACCCACAGTTCTCCTTGCCTGCCATCTAGGGAAGATTCCTGGTGGCCACACAAAATTTGTTTGCCAATAAGGTTGTCTAGACTATCAAGGGAAGCCTTGCTACCACCTGTATATATTGTCGCTACCCTCGGTTTTGTGAGATTGCTTAACTCAAGCAGAGTGTTCCCTGATGTTTGTAACAAAACCCTGGGAAGATCTTGTAGGAACTTTTGTATCCCAATCCCATCTGGAAATTCCACTCCTTCACCAATAATCAGACATTGAAGTTGTTTTAGCTGAGAAATACTCGCTGTCAGTTGTATTATTGCATTGCTCAAATCCAATGTCTTCAGATGCTGTAGGTTACCAATGCCTTCTAGAAGCCCTGCTTCTATTTGACCTCCTAGTTCAAGATATCTCAAGTGATACAATGTCCTTAAATCCAGATGACAATTATACTTGCCATGAGAAGGTTTCAAAGACAAAACACGGAGAATTGAACTTGACAAAGGAGGTATCCATTGACAAGCATCTTCAAATGCAATTAGTGATCTGACATGAGACATGTCCACCGTTTCTGGATGTATCACTTTGTTCGTATGAAGGGATAATCTCCGTATCTTGCACTCTGGAAATTTGGAATTCGGTTCTGATATACTGACAAAGTTTTCTTCAGTTGAAAGGGAAATGATAAGGTCGAGTATCATATCATGCACACGACAAGCTCTTGCGCTGCCATTTTCATCGATGTCTACTGGCTGAATCATGCTTCTGTTAAGAAGCTCATTGAAATATCCTTGTCCAAGTTCATATATATTTCTCCCCCGCTTTTCAATCACAAGACCTTCTGCCATCCACATCCGTACCAAACCATCTCTTCCAATCAAATAATCCTCAGGAAAAATGCTAAGATACAATAAACAAGGCTTTAGATAGGAAGGTAGATCAACATAACTAAGGTATAATATCTCCCTCATGTTCTCAAGAGTCTTGTGATTTTCAAGTCCAGAACCCATCGAATTGTATATGTCATACCATTCAACCTTTGTTTTGTTTTCCATACTGGCCAACACACTAGCAATAGTAATGATAGCTAATGGGACTCCACCACACTTCTTTAGAATTTTGGTAGTTACCTCCTTCATTTCAGAATGAATTCCTTCTCCAGCACTAGATATTCGTTTATAAAATAGCCTTTCGGAGTCTGCATGAGAGAGAGGATCCAGTTCATACGTACTACCATTGATGGGGGAGCAAGAATATTTAGCCACATCCACATTGCGGGTAGTTACAATGACTCTGCTGCCACAATCATTGTCAATCAGAGCACATTTGATCTGCGTCCAGGTTGATACATCCCATAAATCATCAATTACAATGAGGTACCTGCAGTTTTGTAGGAGTGTTAGTTGCATGATTATGCTACTAGATGGAAATATAAATTGACAGCACAACATAATAAAGGTTGTACACCAACATATCAATTCATTTGAGCCAAACGGTTGAAATTCTACCATTTCCTCCAGTTCAATAATGCATGTTGTTTTGGCAAGGCTATATTGAGTGACTACCTGTAAACCTTTGACTATTTATAACTTTTGAAATATTTTATTTGTAAATATGAGATCAAATGTATAAACTTGTCTTGAAAAACATACATATTATGAATATCATATATTCGATAAAAGAGCATACCCAATGCCGTAGCCTCCTGCACTGCGCGGGGTCTGGAGAAGGGTGTTAGTAAACGAACAGCCTTACCCACACACTGTGCACTGTGCAGAGGCTGGGGCTCAAACTCTGAACCTTCCGGTCACAGGCGGTAGGCTGTACCGCTGCACCAAGCCATCCTTCATGTCATATATTCAATAGTTTGTATTATATATTTTAAAACAAAAAACTAGTGAAAGTTTTTTTTTGTGGAACATGTCACTATCCACAAATATAATGGAATGACGAGATCACTAGTTACTCCCTCCGTTTCAAAATTGTTGTCGCCATTGATCTTTTTATAACGCTTGACCAAGCTTGTTAACGATTCATTCTATTTAGCTAGGATTTTCGTTTGTCACAAATGAAAGTTATAATATTTCAATTATTGCACTATAATTATAAAAATATCTGGCAAAGAATATGGATTTGCAAGTATTTAACACGGATATTAAATTAAATTAAATTGTTACTCTGTTTTGGATAGAACATAAAACAGTAACAGGTAGTATGAAGTAGTACCTCTTTTTCTGCAGCATTTCTCTGATCTTGTCAATAAGTTCGGTATGACTCCAAGCTTCTGGATTGATATGCTCCCGTTCGCTAACCTGCCGTAGAATGCTGCTGAAAATCTTCCCCAAGTTTGGCTTTAGGGAGACCGAAACAAAAGCTTGACACTGAAATCCTCCTTTGAGTCTTTTGTACACAGTATTGGCAAGTGTCGTTTTGCCGAGGCCTCCAACTCCAACAATTGAGACAACCCCCAGCTTTTTTTTTGGACATCATTCCCTTGCGTTAACAAGGTAATTAGCTTCTGTGCAGGGCCGTCGATGGCCACAAGCATCTTAACATCTTCATAAAGGGCCGGCATGCGAGGATCCATGGCCACTGGAACTGGCTGCACAGAAGCACCATTGAACCTGTGCCTTGTTCGCCTTTCGGCTACTTCATGGATGCGTCGCTTGATGTCTTCGATACCAATGGCGATCTTGTGACGACTCTTGGCCTTGTTCAGAAAGCCGATCTTATCGATGAACTTTCCGAACCTATTTAAGCTGGGTGGCTTGGCAGGAGCATCAACGCGCACCATAAAAGCGTCAACGCTGTCCTCGATGTCACAGGACAACTCCCTCAAGTTCCTCATCCAGATCTTGTCGAGATTATCAATCAGATCTGCTGGCTGCATGGACATATCCTTGAGGACCGCCTGCATGCTCTCCATCTCGGCATTGAGGAACTTGATCTCCCCCTCACCCCTTTGTGCAGCTTGTACTGATCGGTGAGAAGAGTGGCCAGCTTCGGGAGGAGGCTGCTGATTGCGGTAGCAGTGAGCTCCATGAGCGCCGGCTCTCACTGGCTAGTGGCTACCAGCCTAGCTTAGATTGGGATTTGAGCACAGGGTGGTGTTGTTGCATATAGTACGCTCTACTGGCTCCGGAGAGGTCGGAGGAGAAGACCCTCGAATGGCTCTAATCTTCATCAATCAAGGTCTCCTCTCCGGTACATATTTAAAATGCAAATAGGCTACATCAGAGTTCAGAATTAATGATACGGTGGACGGGTAGTAATATAATCCCGACCGGTATGGCGTGGGCCACGTATTTTCATGACTAGTAGTATTGTATTATTATTTACACAGTTGATTGTTTATGTAACATAGTAATTTGTATTTTGGATTATTTCTTATAGGGAAAATTGACTGTAGGACACTATAAAGACGTGTTTTCGGGAACATAACACCGCAAGGATTGAATTTAGTCGGACACACTCAAAAAACGAGATTATTAGCTATAGCACACCATCTCTATTAAAATATTATTTTCAGCTACTAGAGGAAAGAGGAATGACTTATTTGCCCTTGCGTCCCCGTGAGACAACTGCGGGGGAGAAGGACAATGACCAACGTAGCCATATAGCCCCACACACACCTCGAGCTCCAGGTGGATCTACCCCTTCCATAGGCGGGCGATGGCCCCGGTGTGCCGCACGAGCGCGGAGGGGGCTCAAATCACCCTGTTGTGCAGCCTTGGCAACAATGGGCCTCGCGACGTGGTGCGATTAAGCGACCCAACATTCCTTGCAACGCCATCTCGGCTGTCGCATGCCCATGGAGCTCGAAGCGGGTGTTAGCTATTATGAGGAAGCGGAAAGACGTCCAACTATAGTATGGCGGCGACCATGGATTGGAGCTCACATCCGTGGCTGAGACCCGTCTCCTCACTACAGCGGAGCCTAGCTCCCGTCACGTTGGCCCATGTGAGTCACGGAGGTGTTGGACCGCATGTTCAGCGAGGCCCATGCGACACGCATGTAGGTCGTCAACCTTGGCGACGACCACGGGGACTACTGCCCCGCACGGATCTTACCACGGAAGGGGGCCGAGGACCCTGGCGCATCATGGCAGGAGGCTCGGGTGGGCGACCGAAGGTGGGAGGGGAGAGATGGTGCGATCAGCCAGCTAGGAGGAGGTGACGTGTCCACCGTGAACCCAACCGAACCCAGACTGCTCCATGCTAGCTTGGCTTTGTTAGCGACCTCAAAGGTGGAAGTGGGTGGGGAGGCGCCGCAGGACGAAGAGCATGTGGGAGGCAGAGCGACGACAACTGCACGGGAGTCAACTAGGGGCGAGAGGAGGGCATGGCGATTGAGGCGGCACCCTTGCCTGACGATTGCGGCCGCGATGGCATGGAGGAGGGACACGGCCCTATAGCAATACCGACGAGCACATGTGTGATTATGAAAAGTTTCTCTCACTTGTCGTAGATGAAAACAATATTATTTTAATAGCTGAAATCATAGCTGAAAAACCACATATTTGGAGTGTGTAACTCAAATTGGGTCTTTGTAGTGTCCCACAACCAATTTCCCCTTTCTTATAATGATAATGGTGAGTAATGTTTTTTAAAATTTTAGGACTGTTGGGTTAATTTTTTAATAGCAATGATTGGTAGTTTAAAAGTTATGTAAAATGATTGTTTACGACCAAATTTTCATAATGGTATTGGTGTATAATGTTTATTTTTTCTCAAATTAATGTGATATTTCTTAGTTCTTGAGAGCATTTCGTTTCTTACTTACATATTAATTTCATAGATAACTACTCTCCGTTTGAAATGCTTATAGGTTTTTGCATATGCTTGTATAAAAACATTTGCGTGGAGATGGTATCTACTCAAGTCACATGTTATGTGATGTGAAATACGACATAGTACCAGAAATCACACACGACTACACAGATAATTTATATCTCTCTACTCCTACACCGCTACTAATTTCTATCGTGACATTATTTAAAGAGCTACATTAGGTTAAAAGTTTTCTTGTCAGTATAAGTGGCATTTATGCAAGTTAGTTACTATTGCCGCATTGATATATTACCGGGCCCGTACTATTTTAATATCTGGTGTCTGTTGCGAACCAAAATATAAATTCAACATCAATTTTATATTGGTCAGAGATTATCATATTCATGTGCTATGATATTTTTTTTCATGTGGGAGGCCAACTGGCCATGAATGTCTTGAAATGGCCAGAGACAGGTCAACTCCCCCGAACGGTCACTTCGATGATTCAATCATGGAGAGCAATTAACTAAGTCATCCTCTCAACAAACACAAACAATATCGTGAGGTTCGGTCGGTGATTGCAATCTTATAAAGTAACTAGGTGACTGTCCGTATGTTGCTATGAGAGCATTAAAAAACTTACAACACATATATAAATAAAGATACATGCGTAAGAAATAATTAACATATACAACACATATGCAAACTTTTTTCCTTGAAAAGATATCACGCTTTCAAATTTCTTTGCCCATGATGCAGAAAGGTATTTTCTATCTCTCCTATCTTATATGTTTTCGTGTTTGTGGTCTGTTCAAGTTATAGTGTTCATGTCTCTTCCATTGCCTCCTAACCAAACCATTGTTTCTCATTACCAGCGCTATAAGACGATTTTGATCATTATTGCAATTAATCTAACTTTCCAGGTGAATTCTTTTTGTGAGAACTATTTATTTAACCATCAAAGCTTTGTATAAAATGACCATTCTAAGAATAACATTATCTGTAACAAGTCAAACAATTGTTACAATTTTGCAAAGCTATTGCAGTGGTTGTCACATCAGTAAAGTCTCACTCCACAAAATTCTTTCTTTTTCCTTTTTGAGTAAACCCCAAAAAGGCTCTCTAGTACAACACATGAATCTTTATCCTTCCGCAAACACTTCTGATACTGTTATCTTAGCCTAAAGTTGTGGTTAAGTAACATAAGAAAATCTAATAGTTCTACTGTATTATATCTTGTAACAATACTGGTAAATATATACTTACTGCAGCCAACTGCACAGAAACCAAGGTTTAGCCACAACAAGATGACCACCATATAGTTTAGTCTAGTAAGAAAATTTTCTTTTTATACTTTTCTATCAACAATCAAAGGGTTTTTAAACTAGAGGTACACAAAAAATCATTTAAGACAGAAAATGTGACAGATTTGAAACCACATAAGCATGGACAATGTGTCGATGGGCACATTAGGCCATTTGCTGCATTGCTTGGTTCTCATCTTCGTTGAGATCCTGTATTATTCCCTGATCCTTGATTTGCACCATTATGCTCGGCATCATCAGGGTTATCCATATGAGCCTCCTCTGCTTCTAGTTCCCTCCATTGGCTCTTCTCCAGGATCTTCTTCTAATTCCAATGCCTCAATCTTTTCATCTTCAACCTGAGGAAGATCAGCTGTTTGGTTTTCGTGCTTAGAGAAGGTCTCCAAATAATATAAGGATTCAAAAAAAAAATCGTTGTCTCAGTCGGAGTATCTCTTAACAGGTTTAGAGGATAGATGAGCACGACGACGAATTCCTTCTAACTCCTTAGATCCTTTCGCTTTTGGTTCAACATCCGAGGAGTCACCACTTATCACGACAAAATCCACCATCTTTAACTCGTGTCGATCGGCATCTGAGGTGTCGGTCAGCACAACTTGCGGTTGCTTCAAAATAAGCACCCAGGTTGTCGATGTGTGAGTATCAACATATGGGAGGTTAGCCAAGCCGCCCCTTGAGAGTTCGGTTAAGGGATGAAACATGCTGTAATCCTCAAAAGAATAGCGAGATAAAGAGAATAAAGTAAAGCAAATAAAAAAAGTGATTTTATCGAGGTTTGGGCTGCCCGGAGGCTAATAGCCCTACGTCCTGCTTGTCTGTATTTCTTGTATTATTTGTCGGGGTGTACAGATCTGAGTACAAGAACTCGTTCTTGAGCCATGGAGAGTTAGGAGGAGGAAGAAGATCTTGAGCCATGGAGAGTTAGGAGGAAGAAGACTCTGTCTAGGGAGTTGGAATTTCCCCTTGTTTGTGTCTCGGGTCCTCTCTTTTATTAGTCAAGAGGGAAATCCCCCATTGGGTGGTACATGCATGAATTAATGTGTACTTGTTGGGAGGACCAGGCCCCCCATTTGCCTAGTGCAGCGTGCGCTGCGACTGCTGTTGGCCTTGGGTCTTGCGCTGCTCGCTTCTTACGCACATCTCAAGAGTGAGAGAGGGAGAGAGTCAAAGATGTGGCCCCACCATCACATGCACATGTTCCCTTGTCTCGGATGTGCACAATCGTAGCTTGGCCTTTGCCTTGCATACAAGGTTTTATCATTTTGTTCTTGTCTTGACATCTTCGGGATCTTCCGTGAATTGCTTGTGTAGTGTTGGGTGATGCTAGGGACTCTAATACCATATCACCGACACAGGTCTTGGAGGTCCTTCTCATTTCTCTTCTTATCCTTGTGCTCCTTATCCAATCGCCTAATGATTTCATCATTTATCTCCTTAGGTGTCATGTGTCCTTTAGCAATAGGAAAACCATCATCAAATACAAAATTTCCAGGAGCGAACCTTGGATCTGCATTCATGAAATTTTCAATTTGCCTATGATGATCTTTTCTACAGTAGAAACACTTGCATCCGTGAAGCTTAGCCTTCTTATGGATCTTGCTTTCTCGTAATGCTCCTAGAGATCAGAGTATATGGGAGGCCTCGTGCCGATCGACATCACCCTCGTGTCGATCGGCACCATCATCTAGGTGTCCACTAGCTTCAGTAGATTCAACACCTTGATACTTAAGCGCAAGACTATATTCACTACGAAGTCTTGCCTTATGAATCGTCGAGAAAGCCTTCTTTATCTAGTTCGTCTTTCTCTTCGTTTGAAAATATGTTCTCAAATTCAACAAAATTTTCATAGGTCAAAGCACCATCATGAGACGATAAAAGATTCTCAATAGTGTACCTCTCAAAAACGGCTTTGTGCTCATAAAAAAATTTGCAATTTGCCTTTACATACCAAAACTTCCTTCGTCCTTTTCCAAAGAGCGTCATCTAACACCTTATTTTCCTTAATCCGGACACTAGCTTCATTCTTCAACCTGTATGTCTTCCGCAATTAACAGGAACTTCTTGGGCTGGGAAGATCAATTTGCCGTCTTTCAATGGTAACATAGGGCTCATGGGCGTGAACTCTCCATCGTGTTGATCACGCATTCGGTGAGCCGGTTGGCACCACCAGCGTGCTGATCAGCACTGGCATTGCGTCGGTCGGCACTTGGAGCTCTGTTGCTCGATCTGCGCCTCCTTCCATTGCTCTCAAATGTAGGGTTTGCATATGAACTCGATCTTCCCTGTTTCGATGCGACACCTAGAGGCTCTTCCCTCATGAGTATATTTTGCTTTATCTCTTATTTGAACCAGACTATCTCTTATGTTTGGAAGGAGCACAACATATCTCGAAGGAAACATCTAAATGATGATCGGCACAGAGGCAAAATTGCATCTGCAGGTCTCAGAAACAAAAAACAATAACTCAATATAGAAGACAAAAGTGTTTTTTTTAACGTTGGTAAGGTCGACCACCCAATCATTCAATTCACAAAATAAATATCAAAAGGCTTTAATTCAAGGTTTAAGGTATACCTTCACTCGCTAGCCATTCAGCCTGTATATAAAAGGTTTTGTCTCCTCTCTCACCCTAACCCTAACTTCTCTACAACCTCCCTTCCTTCCCTCTCTTTCTCACCCCAACAACATATTGATTTCTTCGCTTTCTCTCACTCTGTCGGCATTTTGCCCTCGGGTCCCAATAGCATCGTGGCTCCTCGCACCACATCTTGATAGCAAGGAAGCCCGTCCCTTCGCGGTGAATCCGTATGGCATGCCCGAGTGGAGGAGCACGCACATGGCCTCTTGCTCATCTTGTGTGCTCCAAGCCAAGGAGCACGGGCATGCCTCCCCTTCATCTTCGACTCAAGGTCCTAGCGCCACGGTGTATCCTCACCTCACAGTGGATCTGGGCGGCTTGTCACAAGTCCAGGAGCTCACACACAACCTTCCCTTCATCTTCGGTAATGTAGCGCATGGATCTAGATGGCAGCCTCAACACCTGTGTCGCCATTACATGAGGACCATTTGTTGCTCTCGACGATCGATCGACGGGCGACTGTGGTGGCGACTTTTATTTTTATTTTTTCATTTCACTTGTAATAGAGGGCCTTGCGGTGCCCCACAGCTACAATTGTTTATTCAGTGACGGACTGCCCCATCACTACAAATCCTCAGTTCTAGCTACAAACGAGTAGCTGCGGAAGTGATGTCTGTCGCTGCAGTTTTTCTTTACCCATTGCTATAGTACATCTTTGCCCATCACTACAATATGTTTCTTTTCTTTTTTTACCAGAGGCGAGACCTGTCTCTAAAGAATGGGATATACCAGATGTTGCTTTACAAGGTGGATAAGAGAGATGTTTTGTTTTTTCAGATGATGGTTCATTTGTACTCCATCTGTTCCATATTACTCCTTCCGTCCAGAAATATAAGCATTCGTTAACTTTCAAAAATCATGTTTGACCACTCGTCTTATTCAAAAAATTGTTAAAATTTTATTTATTTTGTTAGAATTTATTTTATTGTTAGATATATTTTAAGTATGTTTTCTTTATTTTTACATTTGCATAAATATTTTGAATAAGACAAATGGTCAAACGAGAAGTCAGAAAGTCAACAAATCCGACGGAGGAAGTAATTGACGTTTTAGGCTCCAGCGGGAATACCAAGGAGGAGCTTTGGTTCAGAATTACTGCAGCACGTGATGATCTCGTGAGCATGCGGTGCTCCCACCGTCCACCACACGGTGCTTTAGTACTCATCTCTTGCTCCCGTCCTCCCCGATACCACACTACAATGACTTTTCAAAGCGAAATAATCTTCCGGATCCAGCACCGTGGTCGGAGGAGAGGTGTGCTCGGATGGCCTGGAGCTACCGTGATGACTACGAGAGCGAGACAACGTTCGCTTCCCCGAGTCCACAGCCACATCGGCCTCCTCCAACCTCGTCTCGTTGTGTGGTGGACTTTGGGCGATGGTGACCTGCTTCCACGATCTCGCGTCCCTGTCGTGGATCTCGCTCCAACGATGGTGGTGGCGTCTTGTTTCCCCGAGCTCACGCATCCATGGTGGATCTCATGGCGACGATGCCTGGGCTGGATCTTGTAGTTGCGCCGGTACCGACCTGCTTCCCCACGTATGGTGGACTCAAGGAGATGGCGACGGTAGATGGGAGCCCGCGACGGCCTCCTCGAATCTTGTCCCGCAAAGCTGTAGCCATGGCTACTTGCTTCCCCGAGCTCGCATGCCTTCTCTAGATCTCGATGAGATGATGAATTTCCCGCGGGGACGGGGTTCCGCGGGGCCCTGCCCCGATTGAAGCGGGGAGAGGGACAGATTTGCCCCGCGGGGTTTAGCGGGGCGGGGATCCAATAAGAAGTGGGGCGGGGATGGGGATCCAATTTTCCCTGTGGGGACCCGAAACATGGTAAAATACTTGCTAGTAGATGTGTATTTCCGATCAAAAATCTCTACCGTTGGATCAAACTACTGCCAAGTAGTTTTAGAAAACTACTGGCAAGTATTGTAGACCGAAAAACTCCTCTAAATATATTCAGCGTTATATTCAGATATTCCCCACAAAAGAAGGTGTTAGATGCTGCTGGCCTAATTACTATTGGGATAGCGACAACTGCCTGTTGTAAAACAACCGAATCAGCTAGGCAATCACTCTACTAATGCACGCACAAAGCACGGGAATAGATGAACACAAAATAGGGGCAGAACAGGAGCTCTTGTATTATTTCACTTTGGATGATTACAACCGGGAGTTCTCTTGCTTGTCTTCCGTCACTATCGGTGACTACTATTTATAGCAGGAGCAAAGGGGCAGCACCATCGGATGAGGATGCCCCCTCCTCAACTCCCAACCACCCCAATTAATTCGCCCACACGGTAACTCATTGATGACAGTTTCATAACACTCCCCCTTGGGCGAATTACGACGCCATGCCTATGCCTCGTTAAAAACTCCTCCAAAAACCCGAGTGGGAAAAATGGAAGGAGAAAAGAGTACATAGCATGCGTAAGCTGTGTTGCACCTGTTGCCTCGTTAAAAACCTTGCGTGAGAAAACCTAGTGGGAAAAACTGACCAAGGGAAAAAGAGTACAACAGTTGATTATTAGGATTTGGTAGTCTTCGGGACTACGCAAGTGATCTGCAGGATCACTCCCATGATCTTCGGGACCACGGGTATGGGCTAACCCCTTTGGTGATCTTCGGGATCACCACATGATTTCAGGATCATGATCTCATTCTCCCCACGATCCTTGCAACTCTCTAAGTCGTCTCATGCCAATTCCCCGAACGCATCTATAGAAGCTAGATGTCTGGCGGAGACTTAGTGAATAAATCTGCAAGATTTTCACATGACTTAGTGTGCAGGATATTAATTTCACCGCTCTTCCGGAGCTCATGGGGGTAGAAGAATTTTGGAGCAATATGCTTCGTGTAATTGCTCTTCACATAGCCCATATGCATCCGTGCAACACAAGCAGCGTTATCCTCATAGATAACGGTGGGGACCTGACGGTGTCCAAGCCACATGACTTACGGATGTGGCCAACCATCCGTCTCAACCAGGCACACTCTCGTGTGGCCTCATAGAGTGCAATGATCTCCGAGTGGTTGGTTGACGTGGCAACCAGAGTGCGCTTCACGGACCGCCAAGCAATGGCTGCACCACCACCGAGAAACACGAAACCGATCCGGGATCTCGGTATTATGTGGGTCGGACATATAGCCGGCATCCACATACCCTACCATGGTCGGATCTTGGTTCTTCGGGAACCACAACCCAAGGTCCTGCGTACCTTGCGGATACCGGAGAATGGTCTTGACGCCAACCCAATGCCTTCCGGTTGGGGCAGCACCTGTACCGGCCAACAGATTGACCGCGAATGCAATATCGGGCCTCGTGCAATTCGCAAGGTACATAAGTGCTCCAATGGCGCTCAACTAGGGAACTTCAGGTCCCAGTATTTCCTCATTCTCCCCTTTCGGTCCGAATGGGTCCTTTTTCACGTCAAGTGAACGGACCACCATGGGGGTTCTCGAGAGGGTGGCACTTGCCCATATTAAACTTTTCAAGTACCCTCTTTGTATAAGTAGACTGGTGCACAAACATTCCCCTAGGGAGGTGCTCGAGCTGCAGGCCCAAGCGAGAACTTGGTTTTACCCAAGTCCTTCATCTTAAACTCCGTCTTGAGGTAAGCCATAGCTTCCTCAATGTCCCCTGTGATGCCAATGATATTCAAATCATCGACATAAATGGAGATGATGCAAAATCCACTACGGGATTTCTTTATGAACACACGGGGGCAATCATCATTGTTTGTGTAACCTCTCTTCGGGAGATAGTTACTCAAACGGTTGAACCACATCCTTCCGGATTGTTTCAACCCGTACGAGTGCACGCTGCAGGTGTACACTATACATGTTGCGATTCGGATTCGGTCCGGGGATCTTGAGTCCTTCGGGGACTCGCATATAAATCTCCGAATCCGGTGACCCATACAAGTATGCGGTCACGACATCCATCAACTGCATATTGAGATTTAGATTAGCTGCCATAGATATCAAATATCGGAACGTGATCCCACTCATGACGGGAGAGTATGTTTCATCATAATCGATGTCGGGTCTCTGCGTGAACCCTTGTGCCACCAGCCTCGCTTTATATCTTACCACCTCATCATTCTCATTCCTCTTCCGGAGGAACTACCCATTTGCATCCCACGGGGATGACCTTTGGGGGTGTTGGGACTGCAGGCCCAAACACTTTTCTTTTATAAAGCGAGCGCAACTCTGCCTCGATTGCTGCTTTCCGTTTATCCCAATGCGAGCGCCTTCGGCACTCGCCATGGACTTTGGTTACGGATCCGGATCCATTGAGCAAGCAATCTTTGAGGCAAAGTTCACATTCACAATGCTGGTCTTTCTGTTGAATAACTCTCCCGTGTGCACATAATTAGTGGAGATCTCATCCATATCCTCTAGCTCGTCGTGATTTCCCGAACGAGCCGAGCTAGGGTGTTCCGATTTCCCGGTGCGTTTAAGCGCGCGCGATGCACTAGGAGTTCCATCCTCGGGATGGGGTCCTTCGAGGGACCATCCCAACTTCGAGGTTGGGTCGCCTCTTCGGGGGCTCCGTCTTCGGGACGGTGTCCTTCGGGGACATTCTCAACTTCGAGGTTGAGCTTCTTCAACCGAATCCTGGAGTGGGACAAGTGGCTCGCGGTCGTGCCTCCGCGGATGTCTCCGTGGGGCTTTGTCCCGAGCACCCGGAGGTCTCCCCCTCTTCCTAGGATGGGGGTGACACCGGAGTCGGTAGCCTTCGGGGCTATCTGCACTCTCTCCGGCGCATTTACTGCAGGTATATGCAACCTTGTCACTCCCTTATGATCGGTGAAGGCATCCGGCAGCTTATTTGCAAGATTTTGCAAATTTATAATCCGCTGAACTTCCGGTTCAGCCTCGCTAGTGCGTGGGTCTAAGGACTGCATCCCGGTTGCATTCCATTCAATTTCTCGGCATTCTTCGGGATGCCGGTCTCCCTAATGCTTGGGAAATTGTCCTCATCAAATATGCAATCAGCGTACCGAGCCGTATGAAGATCCCCGAGTCATAGGCTCTAGGAATTTGATTATGGACGAAGTCTCATAACCAACATATATCCCCAACTTCCGGTGGGGTCCCATTGAAGTACTGCTGAGGAGGTGGTATCGGCACATATCTCGCACGACCGAATTTTCGCGAGATGGGAAATACTTGGTACTTACCCACGCACTAGCTGCAAGGGGGATGTCTCATTATATGCGGTTGGCTCGAGTTGGATCAGTGCTGCTGCATGTAGCACTTGCATGGCCCCAACAAGCTGGTTGGGAGCCGACAATTCTGCAACGAGTGGACGAGCAATCCACTTTATCCTTTTGATCAAGGATTCAGCTAGGCCATTTTGAGTGTGGACATATGGTGCTGAATGCTCTACCTTAATGCCCATAGCCATGCAATAATCATCAAAGGCTTTCGACCTGAACTCACCGAGCGTTATCCATACGAATGGATTGAATGCGGTTATCGGGGAAACTTGCCTTTAATCTGATGATTTGAGCGATGAGCTTAGAGAAGGCATGATTTCTTGTGGACAGCAGGTCCACATGACTCCATCCGATAGATGCATCAATCGGTACCATAAAATACCTGAACGGCCCCGAGAGGGGCTGAATAGGTCCACATATGTCCCCTTGTATCCTTTGCGGGAAAACGGGTGACTCATCCCTAATCTTCGGGAGGGATGGCCTAGTGATCAACTTCCCCTTTGCACAAGCCGTGCAAATGAATTCTTCAGGATTCGGGAAGTTCTTTGGCTCAATTTCATGGCCAGCAGAATTGTTGATGATTCTTCTCATCATCCCCAACCCAGGAGTGACCCAGCCTTTCATGCCATGATTTGAAGGCATCGGGGTCACGAAAGATTGTCTTCATCGCAACATATTCCTCGGCGGGTTTAATGTACGTACGGTACAAACCCGATAGCGATGAAGTTTTTCAACCACATGCTTTTGATATCCATCAATTTTTGTGATGAGTAAGTATTCAATACCATGCTCGATCTCGGTTTCCAGTGGAAACCGTTTGCCGGATATCTTTAAAGCTCACAAGGGTACGCTTGGATTACGGATAGAGGATAGCATTCCTCACAAGTATCCGCGTACCCATAGGGAAAACTAGTGTGGCACTTCCGGTGCCAACAATATGAGCATTGCTTCCGACAATGGTCATAATATTTCCGGACTTCTTGGTTAAAGTGTGGAAATATCTAGTTTCCCTTAATATGGTATTGGTGGTTGCGCTATCTACGAGACAACACTCCTCATCCGCCATGGGACCCGACCGAACCTGTATCAAATATCCTGGACATGATAAATAGAGATGCAGGAAATATAAACACATAAAATGATAATAACTACGGGAAGACTGTTTGTAAAGACTTCGGGCTTTACAACGGTTGCTCTTCGAGGAGCATATTCATGACCCAGTGCTGCTTCGGGAGAACTATTTACAACTACGGTTCTTCGGGAACCGTGTGCTCTTCAGGAGCACGACCCATAACCGTGGTTCTTCGGGAACCACGAGCTCTTCGAGGAGCTTTATTACGGTACTTCCGGACTGTAACCGACAGCATGCGGAACATTGCACTTGACATGGAGGGGATTACTCGAGCTCCCCGAATATGTCAAAGTCATCATCAAGAAGGTCGTCCCCGCTGTCGTCCCTTCGGACGTCTCCACTATTCGCAATGACCATGTCATTGGCATGAGCTTCGGGCTCGGTGGTGAAGTGGGACTCGAGGCCCGCCCTCGTTCTTGCTTCCGGAAGAACGACGACGGGCGTCAATCGGGTGTCGGGGACGCGACGGTTGCGAGACCAATGTCCCGAACGTCCGCATCTATAGCATACATTCTTGCTTCCCCGGATGATTCACCGTGACCTTCTTGTCACCTTTACCTCGGGGCTTACCCTTTCCTCCGCCCTTGAACATACCACCCTTCCTTCCCTTTCATTTCTTACGGCCATGTTTCGGGCCATCCGAACTCCCGGCAACATTGGCGTGTGCTTCGAGCACACCCATCGACCCGATGGGTCGGGCAGAGTGGTTCCGCATGAGAACCTCATTCTGCTGTTCCGCAACAAACAGGGTCCGAGCGAGCCGAGAATATCTCGTATATTTCGACACTTGTACTTGTTGTTGCGGAACGATGTTGCCGGGTGGAAGGTGTTCGGGGTTTTCTCGATCATCTCGGCGTACGTGATCTGCTGGCATAGAGACGCAACATCGAGACGATTCGATGAATGGCGAGTTATACGCCGCCACGGACTTATAGTCTTGGAAGCGTAGGGTAATCCAGTCATTCCGAGCTCGTGGGAGTGCAATGGCCTGTTGTTGGTCAAAGCGATCCTTCGGGGATTCCCACAGAACTCGCGGATCCTCCTCGGTCATATATTCCATTTTTAGGTGCTGGGTGTATGTGATGACGCAAGAAATGCAAAGCCTTTGCACTATCGGCGTCATCGACCACAGCCCTTTCCTTGCCTGCTTCGGGCTTGGCAATAGTATGACCGAGGCGCATGGATCTCGGGTTAATGACAATGTCTTGAGCCCAGGTGAGGTAGTTGCTGCCATCCAAGGCGAGCTGGGTGAACTCCCTCTTTGCAATGTCCGACATGCCTGCAATATCATGCAATTTACTTCGGGTAAATTATGCATGTAAATATTACAAATATGCGGGTCATGAATATTCCCGGAAAGATTCCCTACATGTCGGTGAGCATAAAATAATATTTCATAAATTAACCTCAAATAAAACGAAGGGTTAGTCATGGAAATCACGCGATTAAACGCTTCGGGGTTTAATCCACAAATTTCCGGGGTCCGGGAAAAATAATTCTGCGAATTAACCAAACTTTTAGGGGTTAAAGCGCAAAATAAGCATAGGCTGGTATTTGGTCCGGTTTCCATTCTCATTTTTTTATTCTTGCGCATGGGTCAAAGTAACTTGGCCCGAAACTCGGTTTGGTTTATGGGCCGATGGCCCATCGAGCGAGGGCCTCTTGGGCCTTAACCGCCTAGCCCAGCGGCCCATCGGCAGCTAGGGTTTAACCCTAGCTGCTCGGGTTCCGGTGCTAGCGGCACCAGCCGCAAAAGGGGCGAGTCCCCATTTTCTTCTCCCCTCCCGACGGGGGCGGCGACCCGATTTCGCCTCCGTGGCGTCGCACCGAGGGCGGCTAGGGGTGGCGCACGGGGGCCGATGGCCGGCGCGGCGAGCGCTCGCGCGCGGCAAGGTGCGGCGCGGCGTGGCCCACGGCCGGGCGCGGCGAGCGCTTGCGCGCGGCCGAGTGCGGCACGGCGTGGCCCACGGCCGGCGCGGTGTGGCGCGGCCCGCGGCGGGCAGGGCCGAGGCGGCGCGAGCTTGGGGCGGAGGCCCGTGGCTGCGCGGGGCGCACGTGCACGCGGCCGGATCTGCGGCGCGCGGGCGAGGCGGCCGGGCGGCACGCGGCCGGGCGACGCGCGTGCTTGCGGCGGAGCGCCTAGGTAGTGGCGGTGAGCGAAGCTCGCGTCACGGGGTTGCGAGGCCCGTGGCCGGCGGCGCGGCCCGCGGCAAGGCGAGGCGGCGCGCGGGCTTGCACCCGAGCAGGGCGGCCGGGGCGGCACGCAAGGCCCGCGGCTAGGCGGGCGAGCGGTGGATCCGCCGGATCCAGGTGGACCCGCGGCGGGTCATCGCGGCGCGCAAGCGAGGGCTTGGCGGAAGCCGCGGTAGGCGGGCGCGGCCGGAGGGTCCGCGGCTGCAGGCCCAAGGCGACGCTGCGTGGGAACTCCTGCCCAACGGCTCCAAGGGAGTCCGTCCAAAAGGAGGGGTGGCGGCGGCGCTTCGGGGCCACATCCGCCGGGTTCCCGGCCCGATGGCGCGGGCGGTGGCTGCGGCGCTTCGGGGCCGTCGGCACACCGGAGAGGCCCCTACCGCATCCGCCCCATGCTGTAACCGGGGGACTCGCCTCGCCGTCGGTGTGGTGGTGCAGCGGCGACCTCACCACGGTGGCGCGTGGGCGGCGGAATAGCGGGGCCCAAAACGACGAGCACGCGCGTGGGGCTTCTTCCCCACGGCGGTGCTTGGAACTCCCGCGACAGCCTACTACATCCACGGCGTCGACGCGCATGGTGCAAGGTGGCTGCCGGCGGAGACGACACATGAAGTGCGTCAACCCGCAACACTTCGGGTTACGGGTGCTGCGAGCTTCGCAACGACCTACTTCTAGAGGTCCTAACCATGGCACTTCGAGTGCCATGTCCAACCTGTGCTTGGTCTTCGGGACCGGCACACGGTGAGCATCATCTTGTGATGCTAAGTGCTAGCTGCTGGTAGCACTTAGATAGGTGTAGATGGATAAAACAGAGTAGGTTTGTGCTAACTTCAGGTAGCTTTAGTTTCCATAGCACTAGGTCATGGAGTTCAATTATGTTCTCACTGCTGGCAACACCAGCAAGCATTTGTTCATGTGCTCTTATTTCATACTTACCAGTTGATAGCTGAGCATCGGTAGGTAGTGATAACCAAAACTGATCCTTACCTTATAGCTCGATAGAACTCGTGCTGATAACGTGTTGTAAAACAACCGAATCAGCTAGGCAATCACTCTACTAATGCACGCACAAAGCACAGGAATAGATGAACACAAAATAGGGGCAGAACAGGAGCTCTTGTATTATTTCACTTTGGATGATTACAACCGGGAGTTCTCTTGCTTGTCTTCCGTCACTATCGGTGACTACTATTTATAGCAGGAGCAAAGGGGGCAGCACCATCGGATGAGGATGCCCCCTCCTCAACTCCCAACTACCCCAATTAATTCGCCCACACAGTAACTCATTGATGACAGTTTCATAACACTGCCATTGCTTTTCTGGTTGGTGGATGTTTTTGAGGCAATGTAACCTTTTTGTTCACTTGTGTGCCTATATATGATGTATCTGGCGTTTTATTCCCAAATAAAGTCTTGCCACTTGACTCTGTAGTCTTTAATACATGACAGAACAATTTGAGTTTTGTTCAACCAAACATGAAAGCAACAATTCGGTAAAAAAAACATGCAAGCAACAAAGGGCAAGAATAGGAATCCATCCGTGTCAGGTCACTCAGGCCCAACAAGGGTGAGCAAGATATCCTTGTAGTGTCCGGACGTGTCGCCGATGATGTCCTTGGTGACCGTGGTGCGGTAGGTTGCCCTGTACTGCTCCAGTACCTTATCCATGTCGACCTCGGCGCGTGAAACGATCGCCCTCGTCAGTGAGTCCTCGTCGGTGCCGAGCCCGAACATGGAGCTCCAGATCACCTGGAACAAGAACAAGGGCATCATGGGCTGCTTGTTGCCGACAAAAATGATTCGCGAGGAATTCTTGCTCACCTCGGCGAAATGCTTCTCCGGCGACGTCAAGCACCATACCGCTGCCCTCAGGATGGCCACGCTACGGTCGTAGCGGCGCTCCTCTAGGACCTCGTCGATGGCCTTGCCGTACTGGTGCCTGTACCGCTCAAGCGTGGCCTTGAGCTGCGGCTTGCTCCTCGACCCGAGAAGGCGCGCCACGTCGCCGTGCAGCGGCTCCTTCCTGACCACCACTGCGCCGTGCAGCACGGCCGCATCCGCCCTCGCCAGCTTGCCGTCGACGTGCTCGCCGGCGTGCCGGTCGGAGCTCACCAGCCGCACCAAGAACTGCAGTGTGCGATTGACAAGTTGTGGTCAACATCGGGCAAGCGGCAAGATCTAATTTCAGAAAAAAAAATGGCAAGGCTTGCCTGCTTGAGAGGGTCCGTGTAGAACCGGCACGCGGCGACGTCCTGTTCGAGGGAGGCGGAGTAGGCCGCGCAGTAGGCCTTCCGGACGGCGGCGAGGTGTCCCGGCGGCGACGCGCAGGCGACCTCGACGAGCACCCATACATGGTTGTCGCGGTCGCCCCTCTTCGTCAGGGCCTTGTGCGCCAGCTTCGCGTCGCGCGCCGCGGGGTCCGACGCCCACAGCATCATCGCGTTCTGGTGGAAGGGACAGACAGACGCTGACTGAATCCCATGAATAATCGATCGGTAAATGCAAGGAAGCCTACCCAGAAGTCGCCGGAGAGCTTCCAGTGGAGCCTGTCGATGAGGGGCTCATTGTACAGGCCCTCGTACGCCACGGCGATCTCCGCGCGCTGCGCCGCCGTCCGGTGGCCCAGTATCTGGATCAGAGCCCTCTCGTCCGTGCCCCGTCCTGTCCACACCTCTCCAGATTTACTTTCTTTCTTTTTCATGTGATCTGTTCTTAATTAACCAGAGGGAATCGACAGAGGCAGCTCAGTTCTCGAAGGCAGGAGGGTGATCATCGATTCCATCGCTGCCTCATAACAACAACCCTTTCCTCTGATGTTAAACGAACCAAGAACATTTAGAGCCAAGCTTGAAACAAAATACCTTCCACAGCTCTCCTTATGTTCTCCGCGTCTTCGGTTGGTGGCGGGACCGGGTTTGGAACGGAGATGGAGGACATGGAGGAAGACGAGAGGAGGCTGAGACTGAGAGGCCAGGCACACGCTGGGAGACCTGAAAAGCGCCCTTCACAAATCACAACCAGCTCGACCCCTCTGTTCTTGGCTGTGTGTTTCCTTGATCGTGTCATTTCCGTGCATTTTTTAATGCGATTCAACTTGTCAGGCCTCGTGTGGCTGGAGAGTTGGGATCCTCTCATATGTGGATCTGGACCCTCACCTGTCAGTGATTGGTAATGCACCAGCAGCACTATAGAGGATCCTTATCCGTGTCGGGGTGGGCTAGATCGGATGTATGCTCTACACGTAAAATAAGGACACCTAGCATTACAGTAACTTAATTGTTCTCTCCATCTCGTAAATAGTGCTCCATCCGTGTCTAAATTCTTATCGCCGTTGATCTTTTCAGCTACTTTTGATCATTAATCTCATTTAAAAACATGAACTAAAGAAAATTAGAACATGTAGTAACTAATAATTTTATATGTTTGAACCAATATTTTGAATAATGAAAGTGCATCTAGGCTCCCTACTGGATTTTGGTAGTTAATGACAAAACACTTAAGAAACTGATTATGCATTTGAGTTTACGTGGACAGATATCATGAGCGCAAAAAAAGGAGATAAAGAAAAGGAAGAACCCTAACATTTTGGAAAGGTGGAAACCTATACTCGTTTGGGATCTACGTAGAGTTTATTTTTTTCTATTGATTTTATATACGCCGTACTATCAAGAGGGATGCAAATTACTATGTTAAAAATGTCAAAATGCTCAAAAGAATCAATTGTAAAAAATAAGCCAAAAAGTCTGTCACTAGTGGCAGTCCGGCTGTCTAGCGGACGGTTTGCCTGACCCTACAACAGACCACTTTCAGGTTTGGTCCATCACGGACGGTCCAATTGTCTAGCGAACGGTCCACCTCATCTCCCAACAGAACAACTTTCGAGCTTGGTGCTTAATGGACTGTCCGGTTACTAACCACACTGTCTAGCCGTACTTGTTTCTACATTTCCTAGGTTATTTGAATGGTCTAACTGCTAACTGTATCGTTCTGCTTGACTCTATCCCTAGTTCAAGTTCCTAGGCTTTGCGGACTGTTAGTCTGCTAACCGGGCCGTCTGATCCCCTCGAAAATACACATAACTGTCACATTTTTTGGGGCTTGGATATTTATACCCCCTGACCCCAACAATCATTACCTCCAATGGTCATTTAGACCCTTCCCCAGCTGAGAGAACTCAGTCTTGTGCTTCCACTCCTCTCCCTCACCCCTCCAAGGCTAGAACTCCAAGATTTGAGCTAGGGTTAGTGAGAGAGCAATATTATTGAGTTGAGAGCACTCTATCCACACATGAGCAATTTCACATCAACAAGCTTCATGATTTGCATTTGTTACTCTTCAAGCTTCCTCCTAGACGTCTAGCGGTGCTCGGGAGCTGCCAACTTATGTGGTGATGCCTCAGGAAGTTTGTATTATCCATCCCGCAAAGGGATTTGCTAGTGGAGAACTCAAGTTGGATCTTGGTAATCACTCGAGTGAGAAAAAAGGGTTGAAATAGACCCGGTCCTTGGTGGACCTCACAACGGAGACATAGAGTCCTTTGTGGACTTGAACTTTAGGAAGAAATCCTTATATTTGTGTACTTGTAGTTTTTGTTCTTGTTGTGTTCTTGTTCTAGGGTTCATACTAGTGTTCTTGCTTAAATTCCCTCAATCTACTCATGTGCTTGTTCCTAGCTTAAAATAATCCACAGAATTATTTGTTGGTGACCTTTGTAGTCTTTTGAATCAAGTAGATTTTTCTAGAAACTTGTTTAGATTTGAATTTCGCAAAATATTATTCCTACTACCAGATGATCCGGCTACTAACTGGACTATCCACATTTGACTAAGTTGTTAGTAATTGAATTTCTATTGATCGTATCTACGCGCCCACTTATATACCATAAGAGGAAGGTGTACATTGTAGCATTTTTTCCCTTAGAGTATTCCAAGGTTTAATCAAATTCATAAGGATCAGCAAGAGAACCCTGTTTAGGGTTTACTATTTCGTCTAGCAAATTAATAATAGCATGAGGTGCATATTGAACATACGGGAGCATGAAAAAGCTTCGAATTGAGTGTTGCCGACAAGCGCACGGATGTGCCGATCGGCACAAATCAGAGATGGATTGAGAATACTTAAGAAACTTTTAGGAGCATGCACATCGATCAAGGAGGAACACCTGGAGTTAGCATATATGCATCTAGTGGTGGGAGAAAGGATGTGCTGATTGGTATAACAAGTGCGCCGATCGGCACTAAAACAATATTCATTACCATCTTAATCCTACCTTACTTGACACTTTAAACAATTGGTAAACGTCGAAGATGGGCAAGACCACCCTGTCTTTCAAGAGACCCCTGATTTATCACTGCAGAGAGCAATCCCTTAATAGCGCGAGCATCTTACCCTACTTAACTATCTAGACATGTTGCACAAGCTTAGCCCTGTCACAACCAAACCACACATCTAGCATCATCAAGTAATCATGATTCATACAAGATCCTGATAACTATCCTAATCACCACGACAAAGATAGCATCTAAATACTTAGTCGTGAACTAAGAAATTGAATAAGCAGATATAAGATCAATCAATCCAGACGAACATAAATTACAGTCAACGATATAATTAAGATAGATAACATAAAGATCGATAAATTGTACCAATATTCATCACCATCAGGGACGTGTCAATCGTCACAACACGTGTGCCGATTGGCATTGTCTTGTTGCGCACCATTAATGACTACTAAGGTACATGGCTATACTTCTCCTATCTCCGGTGTAGTGGACCACGCAAGACGGCTACCCGACTAGACTACATCTCTCAATTTGATGGCTCTTCAACTTCGACAGCCTCCCGGCGATGTGCAGCGACTCTTATGGCTTGTAGGAGTCCCTCCTAACTTATGATATCGATGTATTGCATTGAGCCTCTCAGCCCGTATACCTTCTCGAATACATATAGCAGTCCTAGATACATAATCTAAACTATCAAATATATTATAACATACTATAGTGCACCAGCCATTTCTGGTGGCCGGGCTTCAACAGCTGTGGAGACCTGGACTCTATTTCTCTTCATTCTGCATGAACAATACAAATCACAGCTGATACTGTACTTTCTTTCGACGCTGTGGCCAGCTTGTATTCATTCTCCGATTTGTATCCCTTCCGACTCGAACGCTTGTCGACTCCGTGTCTGTGCCTGCGTTTTATTCAAGTGGCATACCAGGTAAGGTATATAATGCACTGCTAAGGAGGTTCGAGACCATATTCAAGAGACGAGCTTGGTGTTGAAGACGACCGTGTTAGAGTTATTTTCTTCTTATGATTGATTATTTAATAATAGACTCCAACCTCCTTGTGGTCAATCCGCGTACTGACAATTGTGTAGTAATCAAAATAAACAGAAAATCAGGTTATGTGTTTATACCCGGGTTCTCTTATTTTCATTATCTAAAAAAATATTTGTGTCTGCATGGCATAATGTCACTTGTCCTTGATCCACTAGGTAGAATTTGGGAATCTTATTAGTGCAAGTGGAGATCTCTAATTAGGTACTCCATCCGTTCATTATTACATGTCGTTTTAGAGTTAGGCACGGAAATTAAGGAGAAGTAAAAACGATGGATGCACTGAAAACGATGAGAAGAGAGATAGAGATATATGTGTAGTGAAAAGAATAATATTGAGAAGATCAAAAGATGTATTGGGAAGCGAGAATGACATGTAATTGGAGAAAAATGAGGAAGACTAGAATGACATGTAAATGTGAATAGAGGGAGTAACTAGCAGCCGCGGGCTTTAGACCCTGGGCTTTCAAAATTTGTAGAGTTAATTTCACAAACCCACCAATACTTTGGCTTTATCGTCACAAACCCATCAAATATTATGCTTATTTCACAAACCCACCAATATTTTGCGGTATAGTTTCAGAAACCACCATACTTTTAAATTATACGTATGGTCCCACATGTCAATGATAACTTAGTAGCACAACCGGTACAGTTTACGATTTTCGAACGCTGTCACTTACATGTGGGACCATAAATATTGGACATATATAATTCAGAAGTATGATGGTTTTGTGAAACTACAACCCAAAGTATTGGTGGGTTTGTGAAATATGCATCGTCTTTGATGGGTTTGTGACTATAAAACCAAAGTATTGGTGGGTTTGTGAAATTAACTCAAATTTGTAATATAAAACTATTTTTTACACCGTAAATTTATGGATCCATAACACAAAATTGAGTTCTAACATCATCGATTAAATAATAGATCCCAATTTGAACACATAGATGTACTAAATGATGAACTATCAAAGTAGTAACAGGTGAAATAAATAGCAGATAATGTAGGAAAATGGTAAGAAAGCTTACAAATTACTTGACAACTTTTTGGTTATTAATGCTTTGAAAAAAGAGTAGCAGCTATTGCCACATTTTAAATCTATATGCCGTTTCAGGGATTCCTTCAAATCCATGTAGCTTGAGTTTGCAGAATATTAATTCTTCTTAATTCCAGATGATTGTAATCGTACATATCATTTGGTGTGCTAGATGCATGCCTCATGGAACTTTTTTAAGCTAATCCCAGTCTAGGTAAATCTGCATAGTTGGCAAAAACCATATTTAATTAGTTCTCATTCTAATAGAAAAGATATCTGACCGAACATTTATGTGACTTCACATAATACAAAACAAACAGAATTGATGTTGCTATGGTTTTTACATTTGGCATTGGATAAATTTGTATTTTGAGTCGCTTCTTAACGCCTATACATTTTTCCTTCCACGCAACCACACGAAAATAGTCTCACTGAAATATTTAGCTTAGATTAGCTTGTCTTCATGAGGAATCATGAGATGAATTTATGTGTATTAGGTTTGTTATTATTATTATTTTCTCTAATATTTGTAAACTCGTTCTAACATACTCCAAAGTGAACTTAAGAAAAATTGACGACAGAACCTATATATTATGTTTAGCTCAATATGACAAATACAGTTTGGTAGTGTGCTCACTTTATCTTTTATGTGAGTGCGCCATGTCTTGTTCTCTTCTGATTCGTACCACTGCTTTAGTTCGCAGTCAACACGTAGCTTCTGGAGCTTGCTGAGTTTCTGCATACACGAAGGAAGAAACTTTATATTCTTACATTCATTGATAATAATGCTTCTGAGAGAGGAGAGCTCGCCAATCCATTCTGGCATTGCTGATACGCTTTCGCAAGCATGCAACTCCAGCGACTGAAGGGACACAAGGTTTCGCATGCTCTCTGGCAAGCATGTTAGATTAGGACATTTGGAGATTTCAATCATTTGAAGGGTAGGGAAGTGTTGAAACACTCTCAAACTCTGGCAATCACTCTCTCTGACAATCAGCATGGTGCTTTTAGTAGAGGAGGCGAGATGACTGATGTTTTGCATATCCGCCAATGAAGTAATAACTTGGTCGCTTTTCTCTATTAGCCACTCACAAAATGTTGGCGGGCATGGTCTCAACCTCAACCTTGGACAATGCACTACCTGTAGGTTGTCAAGCACAGGGAACATATACACCTCCACACCATCATCAGCAGCATATGTTGTGTTCCACTCCTCCAATCCTTCCATCATTTCCATGCTAAAGACTGCCAATCGAAAGAAGGCTCCTTTGCCGCCGCAGAAACTTCTGTCAATTACTCTAACCCGGGGCAACCGTATGAGAAACAAGTGTTCTAGGTTCGATAACTGTCCAAGTGGTGGCAGTTCGCTACATGCAAGCAGATCATTCAAGCAAATAAAGCTGATATTTGGGAGGTGATGGGAAATGCCCATGAGCCAACATGGAAAGCCTGTACTTCCATAACCTTCTAGCTCCAACTCCTGCAGACCACTTGGTGGCGTTAGTTGTTCCAACAAATCTTTGTCGTCCACAAGTCGAGCAGCACCCAAAGTCCAAGCAAATGTTAAATTCAAAAGATTTTGTTTGTTCAACAACTTAACTCTTTGTGCTGTTTCCAGAAACCTTACATTTTCAAGACATCGTATTCTTAATTCACTGGCATCGACATCCTCGAGCTTATGAAGATTGCTGCAACCACTGGCATCATCAATAGAAACCTTAAAGAGTGGCAATGTTAGCGAATAGTTACTGAATCGAGCATTGGCTTGATCCATCAGTTCATCTGAACAACCGTCCACTAATAAAGACTTCAGTGTAATTGCATCCATACTGTTTGGCAGGGACTTAAGCTCCGTGCAGTATGATACATCTAATGTATGCAACCTTTTGAGGTTACAAATATTTTCTGGTAGATACATAATCATACGATTATAAGACAAATTTAGATGCTCCAGATTAGTCAGAGTACCAATAAAATCAACATATCTGTCACATTTTTCACCCGCATAACCAAAGCATTCGTTCATGCTGCTTGATAAGGACAATTTCTTGAGATTTGTGAGGCTTCCCAAAGCATCCGATATATCTCTACTAGGTAGCAAATCATCCCTGTTTAAGGAACCGATTGAAAGAAATGACATATCCAAATGTCGTAGTGCAGTCAGACCACGCAGAGCTCCTGCTAGTCCTTTCACACAGCAGCAGTGTAACAAGTCCAGATGCTCCAAATTTTTCAGATTTTGAAAAGACATTGGCAGTTCTTTGATTCTTCCACAACGTGACATGTTCATATACTGCAGCTCAACGAGGCTACCTATAGCTTCCGGTAACCCTCCAAGGTGACAACAAAAGGTCAAGTTCAAATATTGAAGTGACGTGAGGCCACAAAAAGATTCCGGAAGTGCTTTAAGATCGAAGCATTCAGATAATTCAAGACGGTTCAAATTTGTGAGATTACCAAGGGTGCCTGGAAGTTCTGTTATTCCAGAACTGGACATGTCTAGGTGCAACAATTTCTTGAGATCTCCAAATGATTCCGGTAATTTTACTATACCTAAACAATATGACAAGTTCAGGTCGACCAAACATTTCAAGTCCCCAAAAGAATCCGGCAGTTTTGAGATTGCAGAGCAACCAGACATGCTGAAATATGTCAGGAGCCCGAGTTTCCCAATTGATACAGGCAGGGCTGAAATTTTAGAAGATGCATTTAAATTTAGGTACTGCAGTTTAGATAGCTCAGTAATACACTCCGGGAGCCTCTCGTTTTGCACCTTTGGAGCAATAAGACACCTCAGCTGCTTTAGTTGTCCAATAGAGGCTGGTAACAGTACACTCGAACATTCATTGAAATCCAAAATACGCAAACACTTAGCAATTGAAAATATGCTACGGGGCAGAGGCAGATCCAGTTTGCTGCTATGTAGAAAGTGAAATGCTCTCACTTTCTTGGTGGCTAAAATATTTGAGAAATTTTCCAATTTATCGTAATTTGTGAGCATTACATAACGACAGTACTTAAGCTCATTTGCAATGCCCTTCGTCTCAGCATCAAGTACCACTAGCTCGTCACCGATTACTGATCTTGCCAGGTCATGCACTAGGTCATGAATGGTGTACCGTACCACATGCTTCCTAGAACTCTGAAATTCCATATACAGCATGTTCTGTTAGGCATACCATTTTTAAGAAAAAAATATGTTTATCAATTACAAGAAATATTTAACATTACTTCCGCGTGGACATATTTGAATATATGAGGGTGAAGGCAAAAACAGTCCATTAAGGGCATGTACAAAGGAGAGCTCACTGTGGTCTCTTGGACACACTATCTAAGCAAAGAGACATGAAACAACTCTAGTCATACAAAGGAGAGACTCTACACGATGTCTTTTAATAAATGCATATCATTAATGATTGCATGACATAAGTCGTCTCTTCACATATACAACGGTGCTCAGAGTTGTCTCTTACATCGAAACACGTGATAGAAACCGTCTCTTCGTCAAGAGACCACCCAGCCGTCTCTTCAAGGGTTGGAGGGACTATTTGTAAAAATACATTGCCACATCAGCTCAAGAGTCCACTCATTTATTAGCGTTGTACATGCCCTAAGCTACCAAAGGCTCGCAAGCCGCCACCACCTCATCACCTCAGCCCATCCTCCACTGTTGCCCCTCTACCTACCCACCTCCGGCGATCGCAGGCGATAAGAGGGAGTGGGCACCATTTCTTCGAATAATATTTTAGTAGAATAAGTTTAAAATTATTTTTTCTCCATTTTGAGTTTTTTTCTAGGGATTTGGTTTCTTTTCCTCTTCTCCGGTAACGGTTAAAGGTAGGGTAGATTTGGGCTCTCATAGCAGTTCTGGTGAAGTTGATGGAGACAACGATGACGTTGGCTACTTAACATGGTGTTAGAGTACGGCCCGGCTCGTCGTACTCGTACCCGTGAGCCTCTGCCGCCAGCCCAGGTCACATTGGGCCTACCAAGTCATAGACCCAACTGGAGCCCCAACTAAGGTCCTGGATCACCTCAACCCAAAAGACTAGCCTAATAGGTGAGGATCTCTCCACCTTATTAGTTGGGCTCCCCATCATCAAAATCCGATGTGGGAAGATCGTATTAAGCTAATTCTATCCCTTAAGCTAATTCTGATTGGTTTTGAGTTGGGAAGATCATATTACGGTTTCTTCTTTTTTTTTGGTGCCAAAGGAAAAAGAAGACACAAGAAAGAGGATTGTTCTCAATTCCACCTATACGAATGTTGGTTGTCACTTTTTGGGAAGTTATTCTCAATCTGTTTGCTGAGTCTCTGCTTGTTCAACCATCTATATGAATCATCATACAGGTTTAGGATTCAGATTTAAAGCTACATATCAGGTGTATTTAGTTGTAGTCTCTTTGTATCTTAAAGTATTGTTTACATATCAGTATAATTCTTCTTTAAACAACTCAAAAAAATATATGACATATATTTTAATTGGTGATGCATATCAGGTGTATTTGGTTGTAGTCTCTTTCATTAGTTGTAAGGACTAAAACCGGCTGAGCAAACAATCTGGCCAGCATATACTTTCTTAACTATAGACAGTGCCACCTTTAGTTAGCAAGTGGTCACTTTCCTTCAAATGATGAGAAAGCCACGTATGTCCTTCAAAATGAAGAAAGAACAAGAAAAAGGAAGAAGATGATGCCCATAAACATGTAAACTAAACAAAACATGATGACAAGTTCATGGCCGATTCTTAAACTTGTCTCGTTGTGTCATCTAGGTCCCTATACTATCAAATTGCATTTTTAGCTCCTTAAACTTAGCTTATGGTGTCATTTTAGTCCATATACTCTGAAAATGCAAATGTAGGTCCCTAAACATGACTTCAGGTATCATCTAGGTTCGTCAATATAGTGTTGTCATAATGTATTAGTCAACCAGGTAAAATTTGCTCAGAATATAGTTTATTGCTACTACATTTCTAACCACTTAGCTCATCACACTCCATACCCAATCTTAAGGAATCAATAACTATATCTTAGCCCCTAGCTCTATCTTTATAAATTATCCTTGACTAATAAAGATTCCCATTATATAAAAGAAGAAAAGACAAAGAATACACCAAAATCTAGCTAGTAGCAATATCTACCTAACAAGCTAAATAAAGTACTTTTGTTGTTTAATATTACAGTGTCTCCAGGAATCTACAAAAAACACACATTTGAGCTGAAATTCAAATGTTTCATTTAACTATAAGTATGTTATATCTATGAAAAATAAAATCTAATCAAATTATTTGGAATGACGATATATTTTGAAAGTATGGGACCTTAATGTCACCCGAAGTCAAGTTTAGAGAGCTAGATTTTCATTTTGAGAGTAAAGGGTCATAAAGGGTCCTAAATGACACCCGGAGCTAAGTTTGAGGAGTTGAAAATGCAATTTCAGAGTATAGGGACCTATATGACACATCTAGACAAGCTTAAGGACCGGCTATGAACTTTACTCTTAAGAAAAATATTTTTAGGTTGGAAAAAAAGCCTAGATGCGAACAATTTGACCTGAACAATCCAATTGAATCTGCCCCCTCCGAATATTTTGAGCGGCAAGAAGGAGACAAAAAAAATATGGCATGCATAACTTTCCAGCAGGCTCTTCTCATATCATAAAGTTCTCCCGTGTGCAAACCAAACTACACTGACTTGGTTAGGTTTTTGTACCATTTCTTCCCCTGCAGAAGTGGATAGAGAACGATGGTACAGGGAGAAAAGAACAAGGAAAGCCTATGGCTTATGGATTTTATTAGAAAACAGAATATAATAATATTCTAGCCACTGCCTCGGTCGATGAATGTAGCCGTTCTAAAATTTAGTTGATTGTGCAGCATTTTATGTCTTTATATTCAGAAAAAATAATTTTTCTTAATATTCATGTGATGCCACTAATTCTTTCCAATGAAGATTATCACTTTGTTATAGTTATCAGTGATTGCACATGTCATGCATTCTACTACGTCTAAACTGGATTAATATTTAGAAGGAATATAAATTAAGTGATTTTGACTATATTATTTTCATAAAAAACAGGAATTGATAAACAGAGATATTTTCTTTATTAATAACTCACCGAGGGCAACATCGACTGTTGAAGGAAGGACATGCCCAAAAGTTGCTTAACGTATTCGACTCCCTTGGATGGGCTAATGAAATCAAGGGCAACCCATTTGTTAATCAAGTCGTCTTCAACGATTTCCTGGCCTTTTAGGAATGTGGCACAATATGAAAAGCACATCCTCAGGCTTGGTGACATACATTCATAACTTAACTTCAAGGATGGAAGGACTGTTTCATCTTCTGAAGATTCATTCCAGATATCACTGTTGTTTATCTCTGACCACCCATGCAGATCTTTGAATTTTAGCATGTATCCAAGTGCTTGAGCTGCTAATGCAACACCTCCACATTTCTTCGCAATATTGAACCCTATCTGCTCCAATCGGTCTTTGTCAACATTATGCTCGAATGAGCTGAGTCTCTTAATTATTTCCCAGCAAATACCATCATTCAAGGGCTTTAGCATGTATGGTTCATTGGAGCATATTTTCTTAGCAATGTCTTCCTTGCGTGTGGTGACTATGGCATCTATCGTAGTACTGCCCTTCTTACGCACACGAAGCATACATTTCAGTTTTTCCAACTCAGTGGGCTTTTCCTCCCATAAGTCATCTAAAACAATTAGAATCTTCTTGCCATGAAAGAGATCATCAAGGCACATGTATATCTTCTGCAAAGTATCTGCATTCCATTGGCCCGCTACCATTTGTAGTTGGGAAATTATAGACTGTCCTATTTTTTTTAAATCAAATACCTGGGACACATAAACCCATACCCGATTATCATACTTCTTAAATTGGGTGTCGTTATAAACAAGTTGGGCTAAGGTGGTCTTTCCAGTGCCTCCAAGGCCATAGATAGGGACAATCACGGTCCCATCTTGGTCATGATTATTAGCACGTAACAGGCCTATAAGTACCTTCTTTTCTGCATCTCTCCCTATGATGTCAGACTCATTAATATATGCTGTTGTTTCTCGTTGATCATAGGGCTGCTGGTCAATATATGAATTGATGACATTTGTGAAACTGAAACTCTTATGTTCAGATTCGATCTTCAAGAGATTTTCTCTCATTCTCTTCATCTTATTAGCTTGGAAAATCTTTCTGATTGCAACTGGTAGGACTCCTGTCATCTGCAGAGAACCTTTGGTTTACTTCTCAGTTTGAAAGGTAAGGGACATATCTAGTTCTGTAACTGATACATGGAACATATGATCCGTACTTTCTTTGTTCAATAGCTTAAATAGTAACATCGATGTTCATCCAAAAGTCTCCGTGCTTACTCGGAAGCACATAAAATAATCATATTCAATAGGATAATGAGCAAATTCCCTCTATACTATTGGAAAATTTCCAACTTCCCTTTGTACCATCGAAATTTTCAAACTTCCCTCTGTACCATCCACTTAAAATTTCCATGCTTCTATGCCATTGACGCCGGTGCTTAACATCTTCTCCATTCGCTAGCTCAAAAAAATACTTTCTCTACTCCAAAATTTATGAAAATTTATAAATTTATAGAGTAGCACATGGAGAACATTTTTTGTTGTTGCAAAATAGTTTGGTTCTATAACATTTATAGAGGAGCACAAGGAGAACTATTTTGCAACAACAAGAAAGGTTCTTCATGTGCTACTCTATAAATTTACAAATTTTCATAAATTTTGGAGTAAAGAAAGTTTTTTTTTGGGATAGTGAATAGAGAAAAATGTTAAGTATTAGCGCCAGTGGCATAGAGGGTATGGAACTTTTAAGCAGATGGTACAGTGCGAAGTTTGAAAATTTCAATGGTACAAAGGGAAGTTGAAATTTTTCCAATGGTATAGAGGGAATTTGCTCTAGGATAATTTGTCTGTCGGACATTGTAAAATCTTACATCTGTATGCAGGATATAATTAATTTTTTTGTAGGACACTACAACAACTCACAAAAAAAAAATAATGTTTGTCTGCCGAAATTTTAAGTCTTTGTTATTGTGCACAGTAGACAAATTCAATACCAGCTACTACCTAAATGCAGGGTATTTTGATTGAAGTATCCAACACACAGAATTTGACTTCAAAAGTCGTCAGTCGTCCATCAACAGCTCAATGATACTTTTTTTTGGCATCATGGAGTGTGTTGGATCAATTATCTCATACAGATGAAGTATGACTGTATGAGATAGTCTAGTATATATGGCGTACTGTTTATCTCTTTTGTGTACATTCTGTTACCCATGTCAATGAACTTATAACACAGTATATGAGATGCACCAGCTCACATGGATTCTTAACAACCTGAGAGGTACATATTTATTACGAAAATTCCTTATTAGGGTGCGTTTGGCAAGGAGAAACATTTCAGACGGGAAAATTTGGTTAGAACGGTTGCAAACGGGGGAAAAAAATGAAATGTTCTAAAGTGAATCGGTTCAGAATGTTCCACAAATTTGGCCTGCTCCCGTGGAACGGCCAAATCAGAGTTCGACACCTTGAAACTTCAAGCGTATGCACCTCGGCCGGAGTTCACATGATCTACAACCACTTTGCCATCATTTGGCCTGTGCCAGGTCTCTCCCAACAACGCTACGACGTGATTGTGGCTCCCAACACTAACGAATCCGTATGGATGTCGCCCGGACTAGCAGCTTGATGCCACCTGACCTCATTACATGTTATAATGTGGCAAAAAAAGCATATTGCGATAAAGGGTAAATGGGTCATATGTATCCTTCTCATCTCTATGCCAAAACCAAACTAAGAAAACTAGCCAAACGGTTCATGAAGTGATTCTACTTTAGGTTGAAAATTGTTTCTGAGTTGGAATTGAGATGTTTCTGATTCTCGGATAATAATCTGGAACCGTGTGAATTGGTCCCTAAAAACATTGTGGTTCCTTATTAGCCACTCAAAAGATTGAAGTTCTTTATTAGTCGGTTCCTTATTAGCCACTCAAAAGATTGAAGTTCTTTATTAGTCATGACCTTAAAGTTTTATCCCTTTCTAGACGGACCAATACCACTGCTAAAAAATGGCATAAGTAAAGACAATCTCTTGAAAATAGCACGCAAAAAACGTTGTTGTGGTTGTGGACCAAAAAACCTTTTTTTTAAAAAAAACTTTACCTGGCCCCTAGCACCACTTTTACCTATGCAGGGGCTCAAGAAAACCTGAAAGAAACTGAACATTTCACCAGCCATGGCCTCTTAACTGGCGAGCTCGCCCGATGAGGTCTCCCGCCCACTCCGCTTGCACCACATTGCTCACCCGCTCTGGCCACCCGCACCCCAAACCCTAGGTTACGTCAGGATATGGGCAGTCATAGCTCATAGTAGGGGCGGGCCTAATTAGATTCAAGGGTATTCAACTGAATACCGATTATTTTTTAACATATATGTATATATATATACAAAAAACTCGACCTGCCGGGGAATGAAGCCACCCCGACGGCATTATCTAAGGAGAAGAGCCTTCTCACCGCAGACCGAGAAAATCCCCGAACCCCCTCCCTAACCATACACGAGACTCGACTGGCCTTGTGAGCTGTGGCGCGAGTCTTTACCTATGCTTTGATCTAGGAAGAGCGAGGGATTTTTTTCTCGTACTATGCGCAACTATAGTACTTCGGCGCTGCCACAGTGCTAGGCATCGTGCGCGCTACAGTACTGCATTGCAGCACCAGTACTGTGCGGGATCGGAGGTCGAACCCCCGACCTGGGGCAGCCACTCGGGCGCCTCACCACCAGGCCATGGGCCTGTCCGCAAGGTAGATATATACATAAAAAAATAAAAGAAAACACATGCTTTCATGCAATTTTGTCACAAAAAGGCCCGTCTGGACCCAACCTACCCACAGCCCACTACGAATATTGGCCCACCTCACCTCTTGCCAATGATTGATTCAGGTTTCAGCAGAGAGCCCACACGATCGTGAGTGTTCCTCAGTCAATCAAGTTCTATAAAAAATTCAATCACCGCGAGCCTGATAGCCGTTGTGCAGCCTATGCGCCACCTAGAGTTTCGATCGAAACTTTTGCCGTCGCACCGCCACCCACCTGGAAAATTCAAGTCGATCTAAGCTAATTGTCTTCGCCAATTCTAGCCACACCGCCCGCTAGGCTCCATCAGCTAATTTATCATCCCGTCTTGCAAATTGATATCAACGGTAAAGTGAATGCGCTTAATTTTGGCTATCTAGCAGCTTGTTAGGTAGCTAAATCTTTCAGTAGTTGAATGCAAGATGCAAAACTAGGATCCATTATTTAGGGTGCCAAAAAAATTAGGGTGTTAAAAAATTTTTATAGTCATAAATTTTTAATATCCATGGATAACATCCTGGGCCGCCACTGGCTCATAGGTGCGTGTTCTGGCTCCTAGTCTGGCCTGATTTGAATACCCATGGATTAAAACAAAACTGTCCATTTGCAGCTAATTTAGAGACAAAAGAAAAAATATAATATAATAATGCTATCCTTGTTGCGGAGAGAGAGCTTCATGGATAAGCACTGCGTGTTGGTGAGCGTGGCAGCACGAGGCCGCCTTTTTTTTGGCTGGTGCGCAGGATTTGTCTTTCCTGGTACAAACATATTTAAAAATAATAATGAGTAATTGTCTGACCGTCACTCTATGTAGTCAAAATACACGGTTCTTTAGTGGGCTAATGGCGCATGGACGTTGGCCTGCTTAGCTGATGGCGATTCTGCCTGGCCGATGTGTATGTTTAGCCAAAAATATTTAATTTTCTTTGTTTCTATGACATCAACTTCTGGAATTTGCTTTTAAATTTGTGAATGATGCGCGTGATGAAAGTTTGGGTAGTTCGGGTATAACCGAGAACCGAACCGAAATTTAAGTATTCAAACTTTTCATATACCCAAAAAATTGTCGTAACTTTGGATGTCTATTTTAAAGAACCGAAGATCCAAAAGACCGCAAAAACCAAACCGTAACTTTGCGTAGAACCGAATGCCCATGCCCTCAGTTTTATCAAAATTCATGTAATTCGTCATTTTCAAATATGTAAAATTATAAGTTGTGTTACAACCTCCGTTGGGCATAAAACAAATCATAATAAAACATTTGTGTTTCTTAATGTTTTTTTGATAAGATTAACTGTGAGACATGACAAATAAATCAATAGCGCCATCAATTTAAGAACGGATGGATTATGAAAATTGCATGTGTTAGGCAAAATTGATTTTTTTCAATTTCTTACTTTATTTGCGGTTCTTCAGGTTGCTGACAACATGGAACATATGTGCATGTATTTAATTTCTATATACATACTCTGTCCTTGTCTGAACAGGAGACAAATAGCTAAAGATAAATAAAAATATCTTGTGGGCATCAAAGTAGCATGAAGACACTTAAAATAAATTTCATACAGGGATATATGTGTCTTTTACTCTATCAACGTCGTTGAGCTTGAAAAGAGATGGCATTGGCTAAGGTATAAAGGATTGAAGTGATGGCTAATAATAAGGAACTTGGATATTTTGAGTGGTTAATAAAGAATCATAAAAAGTTAGATGATAATTGGCTATTTTCTCAAATTTTCGTTCTTTCCTCATTGCAGCCAAGCTTGCACCGATGCACTCCATCCGTCTCAAAATAGAAGACGGCCTGATAATATTGTTGATTTCAGAATAGAAGATGTTCTTTGAAATTTTCGCTGTTTTTCGATGCACTGACCCGACAGGTCCTGAGGCAGCCTCGTTCAGACCCGAGGAGAAAAACGTGGGGGAAAATAAAATTGGTGCAGTGCACTAACCAGTTTGTGGAGAGAAGTTTTTGATATAGGAACGGACTACACGGTCTATTTAATAAAGATAAATATGGACCAATAAACCTGGATTAATAACATATGCTAAACCTTATCCTAATTCAAAACCGCCGGAGGAAGTATAGAAGATAGAAATTGTCTTTCACGGATCACTAGTTGTATCTAAGTTGTAGCAGAAAAGCAGAAATAGTCTCCTTTTACCTCTTTGGTGGCTGGTCATAGGACATTAGGACCAACGGTGCATACGGCACCTCGGCGATGGTACTGTGCAGGGCTCAATGTGCGCGCCCTGTTTTAAAAGACGCAGAGAGATGTGCGCTGAGCTACCGTACGGCAGAGCATGAGTGAAGAAACATGGAACGAAAGTAAAAAATTTACCAATGACAGAAAATATTTTATTTTTATAAACTAATGCATTATTTTATACTCCCTTCGTCCCTAAATAGTTGTCGCTTTTGACTCTTAGATATCATATTTGACCATTCGTCTTATTCAAATTTTTATATAAATATTATTTTATTTCTTTACAATATATTTTAGTATTAGAAATACTTTAATTATAATATATTTCTTTAAATAGTTAGGAAAAAAATTTAAATAAGACAAAAGATCAAACGTAATGATCGAAGTCAAACGCGACAACTATTTGGGGACGGAGGGAGTAATAGATTAGTAAAAAAATGGTAGCTTATGTAAAGTAGTACCCCCAAGATATATATTGGTGGTCCATTGATAGTATTTGTAAAACAGCACCCCCAAGATATTGGCTTTTGTAAAACAATCTTACTAAAAATGGATGATTTAATACATGATGATCTATAAAAAGTCCATTAAAGATCATTTAATCGTCTTCCCTCGATTCTTCTCAGACCACAGTACCGGAGCTTAACAAAATGCACCGCAATGCTACTACAGAAAACATATACTACTCTCTTACTCCCTCCGTCCCATCTGAAAGTGTCGTTTTAGACTTTTAGACATCGTCTTTTGATTGTTTGTCTTATTCACAAAATTTTTATAAATGCTATATATTTTTTTCTAACTTAATTTATCATTAGTGATACTTTAATAATAATGTATTTATTTTTATATTCTTATAAAATTTTTAAATAAGACAAACGGTCAAACATGAAATCTGAAAAGTCAAAAAGGACACTTTTAATGGGACAGAGGTAGTACTAAATTATTGTCACCATTGACTTTTTTGTTATGTTTGACCATTTGTCTTATTCAAAATTATTTTAAGAAATATCATATATTTTATTAAAATATATTTTATCACTAATGAAACTTTAGATATAATATATAACTTTTTGTATTTGAAGAAATTTTTTGAATAAGACGAATGGTCAAACGTCACAAAGAAATTAATGATGACAATATAATAATAATTTAGTAAAGAAGGGAATAGTATCTAGAGAAACCTCATCGCCATTGTTTTGAATACTACAATAATCATTTGCAGTTGACAATGAGATTTACAATTCGGTGCAAGAACGTCGCCAAGAAGCAACGTGACTTGTAATCCTCTCACCACCATAACAGAGGTTAGAGAAACCGAACCTTGGCGGCACCAGAGAAAGAGAGAGAAGAGGTCAAAAGTTGCCACGTCAAAAGATAGTAAATTACGCCATCCGATTGAAACACCAACTATATAGTATTTGAAGATAATCGAAAGGGTCTGTACTCTCTAGTGGTTACAAGAACCTTTGCAGTACGTCAAGTCTTGGGGTCGAGTCTCTATGAAAATGATTTTTCTAGGATTTAACGATACGGTACTTTCAGTGATAGGCGACGTTCTCATTAATGTTTATAAGTGTCTGAGTTGTACTAGTAATCATAGGAAAAAAAGAAACAACATATCTAGCATATAATTGCACCTTCACTTAAGGTCCAATATGATTAAATATGAAATATAACATATAATTTTATAGGTTTGAACTAATATTTTGAATAAGACGAATAACTAAACGTAACAAAAAAGTTCACGGCAACAACAATTTTGGAATGTGGGAGTACTTAGATCCACAGAAACAACGAATCTCCACTCCCCTCTGGCTACTCAGTGAGACTACCGGAAGGAGAGAGAACCGAGCTTGAGTCAGCGAGGATCCGAGGAGGCGACAACAATTTTGGAATAAAGGGGTACTTAAATCCACGAAAAGAATAAATCTCCACTTCTTCACTTAAGGTCAAATATGATTAAACTTGTAAAATATAGCCTATAATTTTATTGGTTTGGACTAATATTTTGAATAAGACGAATGATTAAACGTAACAAAAAAGTTCACGGCAACAGTAATTTTGGAATGGGGGAGTACTTAGATCTACAGAAACAACGAATCTCCACTCCCCTCTGGCTACTCAGTGAGACTACCGGAAGGAGAGAGAACCGAGCTTGAGGCAGCGAGGATCTGAGGAGGCGACAACAATTTTGGAATAAAGGGGTACTTAGATCCACGAAAAGAATAAATCTCTACTCCTCTCTGGCTACAGCGAGACTGCCGGAAGGAGAGAGAACCGAGCCGGAGGTAGCGAGGATCCGTGAAGGGGGCGCTTAAAAAATATGCTTGGAGGTGGTTCGGTTGCGACAGAGAACGCAAAATTATATGAACCTATAGTCGGTTGCGTGTCTCTGCATTCTTAGTTCTTTTATTGTTAGACAACACAATGAAATAGGTTTCATTCCATATTTACGACTAATATATACCGACCTTTCCTGTTGCTTCTGTATTTGCTTCGAAGTCGTCCAACATGTCGGAGATGTCGTATGACGCGGCCTTGAGCCGCTTTAGCCACAGCCGGACCTCCTCCTCCTTGATTGACCGCATCTCCGCATCCTTCAGCACCGCCCCCAGTGTCTCCAACGTGACCTTCATTTCCTCCAAGTGTTTGCTGATGTTCCACACCGAACTAGCTTGCTTTCCCATGGCGGTGCACAGCTTGTCGATCGCCACCTTGACGACGGCCGAGGCGAGCAGCTCTCCAACTGCCACCATGGCTGCAGACACCTGAATCTCTCTCTCACTTCAGCCAGGCGCCCCGGCCAGTGCCCAGTGCGTAGAATGGCACAAATGCTGGCCTTGTAAAAGTATGAAGGTAAAGTTGGCACCTTAATTAACGTTGGTACTACCAACATTGTAAAGGTAAGGGCAATGTTTATTATCGACTTGGTTAGTAAGGTGAGATCGCACGCCATGTATGGTTGCTCAAATTCTCACATTTGTTTATGACCGGTAAATTGACCATAGGTGGGACCCAGCTG
Source organism: Chloris gayana (assembly GCA_031894775.1). Classification (NCBI taxonomy): domain Eukaryota; kingdom Viridiplantae; phylum Streptophyta; class Magnoliopsida; order Poales; family Poaceae; genus Chloris; species Chloris gayana. The sequence continues at coordinate 237,705 of JAUNZO010003454.1, forward strand.
ACTCGTAGAGTGAGGGAATGCGACAGGGACATTGCTTTGCTAGCTGCTGGCATGAAGCCTCTTTTTCTTATTACCTGGTTGCACAACGGTTCTCCATCGAACATCAGCAAGCAAAGCAATGCGGTTGTTGTAAGGTAGTAGTGTGGTAGCCATTGTTCTTGTTTTTCGTGTGACTTGTGATTTGTGAGGCACGATCGTGATGTTGCGTATGTAGTCAAGCATACTTTGCCACTTGTATCTCGTCTGAAATTAAGACATATAAGTAGCGTTAATTGCCCAGCTGCCAATTAATGGACATTATTAGAGACGAAACGGCTCATAGAGGGTAGTTGTGCCTATATTAGGCCCTAGAAACGTCTGGGTTTCCTGAATCCACAAAATACCCTTCCATTCTTCTTCAGCCCTTTTCCTTAGCGTGCACCGAGGAGGAGGGTGAACGGTAGCCATTGTTTTCATGAAGCCCGCATACGAACGACAATATGGCTTTTGGGCAGCGCATGCATCTTCGTGACCGCTTGAAGTTGTACGTCGATGATGTGTGTTGCCTCTTCGACAAGCTATCACATTTGTATATGTCGACAGTCTACTTCGTCTACAATTTGCAGTAGATAGACAAACCCAACATGAGTACACATGTCTCCTTTGATATTTGTTGTTTTGATTTATCTACTGCTAGTGTTAGTTCGCTTCTTGTGTCTATGTCAAAGAAATATGCCACAAATTATAAAATCTGGATTTACAATAATTTGCAATTTTCCAATATTCCAAAAACTTTATTATTGCATTTATTCTATTCTAGCAATGGTGATGATCCTACTAATGCAATGAAACTAGAGAGATTTGGGGGTGGTGAAAAATTATGTCGATGACAGACTAAAGTCAAAATTTGGCATATATCAATGTGATTGTGGTGGGTGATCCATCTAGTCATGCTAATCACGGTTGAGCAGACCGCCACCTGAGCAGACCACCACCTTCCGAACACCGTGTGATTCTGCGCTAGGCTGCATCTTAACCCTTTTGAATCATAATCATTATGATGTTTATATAAACTATAGCGATCCCACTGAGTTGTGGGATGCACTGGAGTGTAAATAAAGCTTGTGAAGTTGATGTGTGGTACTCACGTTTTTTGTCATATTTGGTTTGACACCATGCTAGAATGTCCAAAATATATTTAATCTATAAGTTTAACATTGTCAAAGAGGATAAAGGTGTCAATCTTGTGTGCAAGCACAAAATCATTTAACAGTTTAGAGGAAAAGAGAAACTTGGCATCACTAGATCTTATCCATTTTGTCTTGTGTGACATGAATGGATTGTGTTCACAAGAGGTGGCAAGAGATATTTCATGATTTTCATTGATGGTGCTACTCGTTTTTGTTGTATGTACTTGAGAAAAACTAAACACGAAGCTTTGCATTAGTTCAAAATTTGTAAGGCCGAGGTTGAGAACCAACTTGAGAGAAAAATCAAACGATTATATGTTGATTGTGGAGGGAAGTATACCTCCAATGATTTCTCTCAATTCTATGTTGGACATGGTATTATCCATGAGGTAAGACCAACATATCACCTCAATCTAATAGGGGTGACCAAGAGGAAAAAATTGAACTTTTAACTTATTTGATAAATTTCGTGTTAGAGAGCATCGACATGCCATATTAATGGTGGGGGAAACTATCGTAACAACAATATTTTTCTAACTAGAAAAGCTTTACCAATTAGGTAGATCTCATGGGAGCCTTAATAAAGAGCTTAAGAAGATTGATTTCGCCAATGCCACATCCTGCTTAGAAAATCCATTTGTGAGGCCTAATCTCAAGCAATGCTCACTCGAGACAGCAATATCTGTATCCTCACTTCCATCACTGAAACCCACTCTTCTTGTGGACACAAAGCATTCTAAACAAGAAGAATCCTAATATTTTTAAAACTAAACCATCATATTTCTGGCCTAAGCCTCTTACCTCTATCCCTCCTTACTCCATTCTCCATGGTGATCCTTAATCAACCATTAAGCCTTTTGACAAAAAATTTGAGAAGGAGAATCGTTAGGCCAAAGAATTCCTTGATTCATTGATTCTTGAGACCGGAGAAAATATTCAATAAATGAGCATATGACAGATTCTTCCATATATTTCAAGACACATGCTTGTATACAGAATCTCTAGTCAATGAGCCTTTAGACCAAGAAATTTCTTGGGATATCTACACTAGAGTTATTTGATGAACATTCAATGGATGTGCATCAGAGCTTCTTTCCCTCAAGTTTTATGCTCATATACTAAAACTCTAGAATTAGTCATCCCTTGTGCCAAAAGCATCTACGTGGACTATAACCACCTTAAGACCCTCGTTTGGAAAACATTTAGAAGGATGGTATAGATGACTTTGTTTATATGAATTTTGCAAAACTCGTAGTTGTACTTTGGCACGGACCATGCAGCTAAGACCTCAATGACACATCAACAAATTGACGATGAATTGAAAACTACATCACTAGTTATAGGTGCAGCAACAAGCCCTCATGGTCGAGCTTCTCACCATAAACAAAGCACTACTGAGAGATAGCCTGGATTATCAATAAGTTTACGTTACCAAATGCAAGAATATGTTTTTGGTTATGTTTCCTTCGAGTATTTTTTGGTCACCGACCCTTTCAAGTTAAGATTAAATAGAATGATGATCACACAAATCTTCAAAACATGGGGGCTGCATCAACTCCAAAACTTTGAATTTTTTTTTGGTGATGGAACCCTCTACGAGGAGGCTACAACACTTGTTTTTTTTGGGTCTCTGATGCAAAAAAAATCTATGTGTGGGGCAGTCGGTTAGTGCCTGGAAGTAAGTTCTATCACTACCATATTCCATATTTGTTTAGAGATGATGCTAGCACCTATGACTTGCCAAAAAGAAAAGAAAAATTTTAAATAATTTGTGACTCAATCGAGCCCAAAAAGCCTTAGAGTCATTTTTCCTTTTCAACCTTGTTTTTATTTTGTTCAGTCAAAAGGTAGGCACCAAAACAAGTGTAGGGGGAGGACTTATGATTTACCGACGAGCAAACGCGATGGAACTCAAAAACATCCACAATGAACACCATTGTATAGACCACCTAGAAAAACCTGAGCTAGGATGAGCTAAATGTCACGTCGGTCGACAAGGCACTCGGCCCACCTCTAGCCCATCTTTGTACCATGGTCTGGTTTGCTTATCTTCCATGCTCGAAAGTGCATCTAGGCCCCTCATTTTATTTTGGATGATTGATATCAATACAATTAAATTTGGACTAATGTTTTCATGAGAATGTGTGTAGTGAACATCCAAAGAATATGAAAGCGCAACAAGTATGATCAAAAAGAAGAAAAGAAATGAGAAATGCAATAAAAGAAGAAATTGGAAAAGACCTATCTCAAAACTTGTGCCTCTCTTTTATTCTTTGCTTTGAGTCATATGGATGCCGTACTATAAAGAGGGATGCAAACAACTTTGGCAAAGAATGAAGATGCACACAAAACTCAAGAAAATCCATCCCAAGCCTATTCTTTCGAGACCCATCGGAAGTTCCGGTGGTTGGTACCGGAAGTTCCGGTAGGCTAACAGAGAGTTTGAGCTCTCGGAAAGCCATACCGGACGTTCGGTCCCCGGTACCGGAAGCTCCGGTAGGCTAACAGAGAGTTTGAGCTCTCGGAAAGCCATATCGGAAGTTCCGGTCTTTGGTATCGGAAGCTCCGGTAGGCTAACGGAGAGTTTGAAGCTCTCTGAAAGCCATACCGGAAGTTCCGGTCCCCGGTACCGGAAGTTCCGGTAGGCTAACAGAGAGTTTTGAGCTCTCCGGAAAGCCATACCGGAAGTTCCGATAGGACACCGGAAGATCCGATACGGCACCGTTTTCAAACCCTAACCCTACGTACCGGAAGTTCCGGTACTCCACCGAAGTTTCGGTGCGGGCCGAAATCCAGATCTAACCCTAAATCGGACCATACCGGATGTTCCGATATGCCATCGAAGTTCCGGTGCGGGGTTTCAGACAGAGCCAACGGCTCTGTTTGGAGCTGTGGTATATAAGCCACACTCCACCCCTCACTCATTGACTCTTGCACATTCCGAACACACACACACTTGAGCCACACTCCACTCACTCCAAATCCTCTCCAAAAGCAAAATTTCCATCCTTGAGCTAGGATTCGAGTGAGAGACTTTAAGCAAGAGATTGAGAGACTTGATTCCATTCTTGAGCATCTTCACTCCCGTCAAGCTTGCGATTTGGATTTGTTACTCTTGGAGCTTTGAGTTCCTAGACGGCTAGGCGTGCTCGTGAGCTCCCAACTTGTGTAGTGACGTCCGAGAAGTTTGTATTACCCATACCAAAAGGGACTTTGATAGTGGAAAACTCAAGCTCAACCTTGGTGGTGACTTGAGAGAGAAATAGGGTTGAAAGAAACCCGGTCCTTGGTGGACTTTCTCAACAGAGACGTAGAGTCCTTGGTGGGCTTGAAGTTCGGTGAAAAATCCCGTTTCTTGTGTGCTCCCACTTTTACTTAAGCGATTTGTTGTTTAATTCACTAGGTTGCTTGTTAGTTTCCCTTTGTGTTGTTAAATTCCTAGAATTGCATAGGGTTGTGCTTTCCTTCTTGCAATCACTAGAATTGTGTAGGGTTTCATTCCACAATTTATACCCTCGCACCTAGGAAGTTCCGGTATTTGACGTTTTCATCTTAGTCTTATTTCGCAGAAATTTTTAGGATCGCCTATTTCCCCCCCCCCTCTAGGCGACTTTCACATGCTTATCCTCCCCTTTTGAAGTTGATTCGTTCAAAACATCCGTATAATCTTATAATCAACTTGAGCAAGCTTTTAAAATTCCTAGAAATTAAAACATGACTTAGATTGATGAGATTTACATGCTTCTATCTCTATGACATGCATGTTGCTTGTGTCAAAATTTCATTAGGAACCCATTTACCCACCAAAGCCTATGATATTCCAAATGAGAAAAATCGATGGATATGTTGCTTGATGCTTTCATTGAACTTTCTCAAATTTTTGCGGCCTAGTTAGTTGCTTATTATGTTTTATGCCCAAGATCTTGTGCATTAAAAGACTCCATCATTATGATTGCTCTCTACCCAAGAAGGAATATGGCCACCACAAAAAAAATAGATAAAAGATCCATGCTCCATGAAGAGTGTGCCACACACACGAAACACACACACATAGAGAGAGAGATTCATGCTCCATGAAGAGATTGACAAAAAAAAAGGATAGCCATATGCCTCCGAAATAAAAGAGAAGCATACAAGAGTCTATATGTTCCATTCCATCAAATGTGCACGCTTGGTCATAATTCATGATTTGCTTTCTGTCCTTTGGTTTGATTTTTGACTTGGTAATATATGAAGCACAAGTATGCCTCAATTTTCCCTACCCGAGCTACACAAAAGCATATTTGTAGAACTAGGAAAAGAGGCAATGCCCGGTGTAACGTCCCACCACTCCGGCGGGCTCGCTACACCGGCGCTTAATAGGCCCTCAAGATTTACCCACGGACCAACACTAGTCTTTTCTGCGCACTTTGTCCTCACTCATGCACACCCGGAAACACTTCCTGGTCGGTCACCCATCCTTAAATTTCTTCAGTGCCAAGTACGCTTAACCTTAGAGTTCTTTAGAGATAAGCTTCCGGAAAAGAAGTTGCAACTTGTTGACATGAGTATTCTATCAATCATATTAAGCCCTAGGCCAGGGTGTTACACACTCACCCTCTTAGAAGACCGACGTCCTCGTCGGTCAATCCCAACCCAGGAACTTCCTCTCTTGGCCACGTCCATGTGTCCACCGCCGGCGCATGTGCCATGTTGTATGACCACTCCGGCCCACACCAGCCATGCACACCATGCCCGCACATGTGCAACACACGCGTCCGTGAAACCGCGAGAGTCGGCTCCGATACCATCCGTAATGTCCCACCACTCGGGTCGGGCATGCTTACACCTGGCAGACTTAATAGGCCCTCAAGATTTTCCCACGGACCAACACTAGTCTTTTCTGCGTACTTTGTCCTCACTCATGCACAACCGGAAAACACGTCCTGGTCGGTCACCCATCCGTAAATTTCTCCAGTGCCAAGCACGCTTAACCTTAGAGTTCTTTAGTGATGAGCTTCTGGAAAAGAAGTTGCAACTTGTTGACATGAGTATTTTATCAATCCTATTAAGCCCTAGGACAGGATGTTACACCTAGTAAGGAAAATACAACCACTTCAACGATCTAGATAAATTATATTAGGAGTTGACTTAGTTTTCATTTCCATAGTATTTTAAAAACCGAAGGGTAAGCAGAAAACATAAGCAAGAATATCCTAAAGTCAAGACTGTTCCAAGTCACAACTATCCAAGGTATGCATGCTAGCCACTTCGGAGATACAAGTATATGCATGGTGTAGAAATATTTGTGTGTTATTTCTAATCGATCAAGGTCCATGTTCCACCTTAGTCCTTTTGTTTTCATTTGGGACGAGTAAAAGGCTAAAGTATGGGATTTTTTTATGGTCCTTATGTACCAAATTTGACCGTCCATTACCTGCATAATTGTGCTATAATAAATAACCAAGATAGTGGTAGGAGTTTGTTACTAACGAATTCCACAGGTGTTGGTGAATATATGAGCGTAGGCGACCGATCCATGAATTTAGGGAATTTCCATATAACAATCCAAGAAAATATCCAATCAACCAATCAGAATTTAGCACAAGGGGTGCATATGTGAAAACATAGGATTCCTCACGCTTCCCGAGCAGAACAACGGAAGATCTCGGGTGTGCTTCCATGTGGTGATAGTTACCGCCTTTGCTAAGGTGGTAGTGAACCACATCCGAAACCGGCCTTTAGAGACTATAAAAGGAGGGGAGGAGATCCACTCAACACACACATCAAAGAGAATAGAGCCACACTCCAAAGGTTCTTGTACTTCTTAATTAGTACATAGAATTAGGAAGAGAGTCGGAGAAGTCTAGGATAAGTCTTTGTGTTTATTTTTGTTCTTCAGTTTTCTTATTTAAGTAAGTTGTGTGCTAAGTTATTTGTGGGTTCAAAGTCCTATCTTGCATAGGTTGTTTAGTCTTCTACTAGTTGGACTAAATAGTGATCGATAAATTAGGTGTGGTGCTTAGGTTACAAATCATCGATCACCTCGTAATCCACGATCTGTAGAGGTAGACAGTAGGTGGTGATAGCCTTGTCCTTTGTACTCCTCCATGTTCGGTTGTGACATGTGTCGGACATGGAGTTTCCTTGTGTATGCCGGGCATGAATCCATACACGAAGCAATAATTAGAGTCTCAACCTTACTTATCTAGGTGCTTATCCATAGATAAACTTCTCTATCATACACCAATATAACTTTGTTGTGTCCTTGGATTGACTAGAATTTAGGATTTACCCATACCGTATTTCCTTGGGCTTGCAAATTATTCTATGATCGTTTAAAAATACCAACATAAACACACCACCGCTTAAATCAAATGATGAGTCATATACATCATATGAAGATGACAATTTAGTCAATGACACTCCTCGTAGGGTAAGAAACAAAAGATTAAGAAGTCTTTTGGTGATGACTTTATTGTTTATATTGTAGATGATGTACCCAATAGTCTAGCAGAGGCTTATACATCACCGGATGCCGACTATTGTAAAGAGGCAGTCCATAGTGAGATGGATTTGATCATGTCAAATGGGACATGGGAGATCACCGATTGTCCAAGTAAGTGTCAACCAATTGTGAGTAGATTTTCAGAAATAAGTTGATGTCTCATAGTACTATTGAGAAGTACAAGGCTAGACTCGTGGTCAAGAGATTTACACAAAAACAAGGAGATGATTTCTTTAAGACATACTCTCTAGTTGTTGGACAACAACCGTTAGAGTGCTCCTTGGGCTTGCTGCTTTCTACGGTCTACATATCCATCAAATGGATGTAAAGACAACTTTCCTTTACCGGGAGTTATGGGAGGACATATATGGAGCAAACTAACAGTTATAAAATTCCTATGCAAGAGAACAAAGTATGCAAATTGATAAAATCCCTCTATGACCTCAAGAAAGCACCCAAATAATGGCATGAAAATTCTACATCACTTTGACATCGCAAGTTTTAGTAGAAATGAGGCAAACAAGTGCGTGTGTACTATCATTATGATGGATATCAAGAACAAATGTGATTGATGAGATCAAATATTTCTTGTCGGTGTTTTGACATGAAAGATTTAGGACCAAGAGACGTAATACTAAATATTAAGTTGATGAAGAGTGGAAATGGAATAACTTTGAGCCATCCCATTATGCGGAGAAACTACTTAGCCATTTTGACATTGAGGACTGTAAAATCTATCCAACTCCATATGATGCAGGTATTAAACTTCAAAAATTCGAAGGAGAGGGACAAGATCAACTGAAATATTCACAAATAATAGGGTCCCTCATGTATCTAGCTAGTGTCACAAGACATGACATCTCATATGGTGTGAGTAAACTTTGTCGGTTTACATCAAACTCGGGAGATGATCATTGGAAGGCACTGGAGTGAGTGCATCGTTACTTGAGAGGCACAACCTCACCTCGGAATTAACTACTCGGTATATCCACTAGTGTTGGAAGAATATAGCAATTCCAATTGGATCTGTGCTGATGTTTGCTAAGCCACATAAATTAAATCATCTCGTAGCAATGGTGCCAGAAATAATTTAATATTGTGCTTTAGTGTCAATTAGGTAAAACCCACAAACGGATGAAAATACCATTGTAGCATTTCACCCGGAAGTATTAAAGGTATCGTTATTTATTTTAGGATAAAGTTCATTTTACTCCCTCCAGCTATTACCGAAGTCCATTTAACCCCCTAAACTATGATATTGTTTCTTTTACCCCTCCAAGTTTGCAATACCATTCACTTTCCCCCTTGTGTGGTTTTGTTGAGTGGTTTTGCCACGCCGGTGGTCGAGGAAGACTCGAACTCACTTGTTAGGCACCGGCAAGGTGGTAGTAGCGGGCATGGAGGCCATCGAGGTCTCCATGTGCGGTACGGACACGGAGACGAAGGGATGGTAGGTGCAGTGCCAAGGTGGAGGGGGACCAATGAGCTGTGTGTCGAAGGTCATGAGCACGTCGAGGCTCATGATCACGTCAAGGTCATCCCCACCTGTAGTTGCGGTGCACCTCGGATACCACGGGGAAAAAACACCAACAAAACCACCCCAGGGGGAAAGTGAATGGTATTGCAAATTTAGAGGGAGTAAAACAAACAATTTCATAGTTCAATGGGTCAAGTCGACTTAGGCGATAGTTGGAGGAAGTAAAGTGAACTTTATCTTTTATTTTATCCCAAAGGAATGCATGGTAAGAATAAATTATTAATAATGATGGCATAGGCATAAAGATTGGTATTGATAATAATAGTGTATACGAGTGGTGAGGATAATAGTTCAAGGGGTAGTGTGTGTAGGATCGAAGGACCCCGGCTAGAGGGGGTGAATAGCCGAAATTACAATTTTAAAACAAATTACTCACTAAATGCGGAATTGAAACAAAAAAGTAATTAGCAAGTAAAACAACTATTCCTATGTTGCAACTATAGAGGGTTTGCAATCCTAGGTGACATGCATCATGGAAAATCTAGTGTTGAAGCAACCAAAGAAGGAGCAACAAAAGAGACAAAGGATATATTCTCGTGGTCTCGGTGACTTGCCGATCACCCCTAATCCACGTTGAGGTGGATTCAAGCGTAGGTGTGTCTCACTCCTCAAGCATCCACTTCTCCATCAAGAAGGGCTCACAAAGAACGACTTGAGTTAGAACACAACCATACCTTGAACCGCTCCAAACCTCGGTTCCACTAAGGTTGCTCTTCACCGCTCCGGCGAGGCGAGCACCAACCTCTCACAATCACCAACCGGGTCTCTTCACAATCTTTTGGAAGAACTCAACGGTTGCAACTCCACTAAGCCGTCTAGGAGGCGGCAACCTCCAAGAGTAACAAGTCGATGACGCTTGCTTGATGAATCCCTAGTGCCACAAAGCTCAAATCTCTCAAGATCAAGGCACTCACACTCACACACTTGCAATCTTTCAACTAAGTCTTTGTGTGAGAGAGGAAGAGGCTCTAAAGTGCTTGCAATGCAATTCAAATGGCAAAGAGAGGTTCTATGCACGGGATGGGTGAGTATTTATAGAGCCCACTAAAAAATCCGTCCTCCCCGACAGCCTGCATGTACGACATCTTGATCCTGGTTGCTTCTGTCCCACTGGGCGTGCCAAAAGTGTGTGTTGACGTCAAAAGTCGCCAACACACCGTTGTCCGGAGAGTCCACCGAAACCCCGGCCGATGCAGGGCCCCGTGCTCCCAACGGACCGGCTCAGCTCGCCGATTCTCGTGTGCGCTGGTGCGTGCGGATGGTTTTCCTGCAAACCAACAAAGACAATAAAAGGTGTAAAATTCCGGGTCATCGGCCCGGATAAACCGATGTGCAGCCGTGGCCGATTCTGGAGTAAGATAGACAAAATCGGCCATCGACGAGGAGCAGCACGGCCCATCCATTTATGTATTAAATGCCAGGCAAACGAATCGTGATACAAACGATACGAAATCGGCCGACGCTATAACATGCGATCGGTGGCTAGCAACCGATTTCATCGGTAAACGATCAAATCATTAAGACTTTGCGAGGATGCATTATCGAATAAAATGTAAACAAGGTAATTATTAATGGGATGTAATTAATTTGATAGCAAGAAGATGGTTTAATCATCAATCGGAGCAATGAATCGGCCGATCGGGCATCCGACCGATTCTGCCATTGATTATAACAATGAGTTATTAGATCATATCTAGATGTATAATGATGATCAATGAAATCGTACTAATAACTCGGGTCCAAAGGCAGCTTTAACAAATTTAGCTAGTTGAACATAAAACAGCTAATGAACGTGATAAGCAATCGGCTAAACACTCCGAAAGAACAAGAAGACAAATACAACCACACGGATCTCGAATCGACCGATCGCTCCAACAGGACAAGTCAATCGATGGCACACGATCGGACCAGGTCTAACGGCCGCGCACGCTCGGCCGATTCAGGACAAGCACAATCATAAACGCCTTAACTATGAAAGTAAATCTACATCCTATCCAATCGGCTGCATGCGTCTAGGACAAGTCAACTATCGCAAAGGCAAACACAGGACACGTCAACCGAATCTGCGCGATCGAATCGGCTAAGATGTAAAAGAAATCTCATAGCGGCTATCGTGACTCGAACGACCAGATCCGAGCCAATCGGCGTTGTGAGCAAAGGCCGGGACGGGAAGGCGGGACAAGTCAAACTACCTCCACCACGAGCCCGGACCGGGTCGACTTGACTCATCCCGCCGATACTCACTACGACGGTCGAAAATAGATCTGGTCGCCGGATAACTAGCAATTAAGCCATCTAATTACGAACAATGCGCCGAGAACTAGACGACATAATTACCTTGTCAAGCCAACTTGTTGTCGACCGGAGCCCCGAAGATCCCCGCGCGAAAACGAGTAAAGACTTGACAGAAAATTAGGGTTTGGCGATGCGCCGAAAGTTGTATTGGATGTGAATCGAGTTTACAGAGTTACACCCGAGTACAAATTTATACTCGGCACGAAGAATCCTCCTCGGACCCTCTTCGGGCCGATTTCCTAACCGACTAGGATCTTTTTTCCAAAATTAAACTATTATTTCTAATTTTACAACGCGGGCCAGGCCCATCAATATTATGCTCTTCTCGTTGGCGTCCGCGCACGATTCCCGGGAGGGACGCGCCTTTACTCGCCCAAGCGGCCGTCGGCCTTCCGCCCACCGGCCCTCTTTTGACCTATAGTCGCCGACAATGGGTCCCTTGGTCAAAAACCGGCGTCAACACATGTCCCCCGGTCCGGGGTATGCAACGCTTGCGTCGGACCGATCTATTCTCTTTTATTGCGCCGGTTTTATCGCCCGTCACTTCTCCATAAAACCCAGGGCCACCCCTGGTTATTTCCCATCTGTTTCCTCTCCTTGGCCTTCATCTTCCTCCATTCCAGCGACCTTTTCCTCCTCGAGCCTTTTCAACTTCTCACCGCGCCGTCGCCGTTTTTCTTCTCCGGCGACCATGAATCCTGCTCGTTGCTGCTGCTGCGGCTGCCGCCGCCGGCCGCGTCTGCCGCCACCACCAACGCCGTTCCGGAGGTAATGTACATTCGGGCATCCTTCTTTCCTACTTTTGCAATTTTTCTTCGTGTTCTTGTTCTTGTTCATTTTCACAATTTATCTTCTTCCCGTTCCGCTTCTCATTTTAGCCCTATTTTTTTTTTTTTTTTTGTTTTTAGGTGATCCGGAACCAAGTCGCTATTCCGTCCAACATCCCGACCCATTTCTTCTTGGGTCCTATGGGCGATCCCGACCCCACGGACCTCATCTCGTGCTGAAACGAACCGGGTTCCGTTTCGGCAACGAGTCCCCATTATCGGCCGAGTGGGCCAACGGCTTTCGGTCATGGCCGACCCCCGTTGCAGGATGGCGTGATTGGTATAACCGGGTGTCGGCCGTCCATCCGCAAGGTTGGGCCGACATCGGCATCGCCCATGCCATCATGCTTTCTCCGGCCGATCATCATAAGAATGAACCATTGCCGGCGGCCGCTTGCTATCTCTCGGTCGGATGCCCCGAATCGCTTTATGTTTGGCCACGGCCCGGCTACCATGACCTTATTGGATACGATCATGTTGGCCGATCCGAACATCACGGCGGAGGCCACTCCGGATGCTGTCCGCATTAAGTCCTCCCACCGGATCAACCCTAAAGACACCAGGGGCTGGAAGGGCTATATTCGGACTTACAACAAGGGGCACGGCACGGTCGATCGCCGCGAACATGTCGCCTTCCTCAACATGTGGCTCGACCATTTCTTCTTTTGTGGGGTCAGCGTGAGCCCCACAAACAATTTTCTGCCGATGGCCGATGTATCGGCCGACGCCCATGCCCTTCCAATGGGCAAGTATCTTCTGGGGTCGGCGTACCTCCTTCTTCACCGGGTTTCGGTGGAGTTGCGCTCCGGCCGATCGGTCAAGAACCCGGGTGGCCCTTGGTGGTTTATTCAAATGTGGTTGTCCCTTCATACCACCAAGGCCATCGATCCGGACCTCGGTGCGCTCACCTTCCCCGGTAACTACGCCGAATCGGCCACGCCCGGATTCAGCCGGTGCATCTCTTTCGGGGAAGCGTTATCCATGGCACCGGGGCGGCTATGTCGGATGACAACCTGGCGTATTGGTTCGCCGCCCTCTACAAGGGCCTCAACAACGAAAGTACGGATTGGTACCCGTCCATCGATTTCTTCGAGAAGGGGTATGACACTCCTTTTCCGATCGACCCAACTTTCCCAACGGCCGACGGGGAGGCGGTCAAGATCTTCACCACCCGCCTCCGCCCTCGTCTCGTCGCCGACGGGACTTATTGCCTTCTCGCTCCTATGAATTCTACCACCCGTCGGTGGCGGCCCGCCAACTCGGCTTCGCCGCTTGCCCCCGACCTCTTCTATGTGGGGCGGATAAAGGCGCGGGCTGCCGTCGACAACGCCATTCGGTGGAATTGGCTCGTCGGCCGCACCGCCGATGTCGTCATCGGCGACTTGGCCGGATTTTCCCGGCGCCCCGCAGTACTCGCCTTTTTGACCGTTGGTGGGGCGAGTGAAACCGGCACCTCCGCAGCCGGAACACCGCTTCTTTCTTCTCGGGCCTAGTCCCGAGAGAACCTTTCGCCGAGGTACGTGTAGCCGATTTATTTTTGCAAGGCCGATTTTGTAAATGAAATCGGCCACTCCAAATGCTCACCCTTGTATATTCTCTTTCGATCGGACTCGGAGGAGCCGCCGACCCGGAGCATCGGTGGCCGGCCGATTGCATATTTAATGCCGAGCCCAATTGTTCCGAATATCGGCTTCACCGACCGCACTCTGCTCAAGCATTTGCGGCGATGAGTCGAGGGCGCCAGCTGCCCGCAAGGCCAAAACTAAAACAGCCGCCCTCAAAAAGAGGAAGGCTAATGTGCCAGCTGCAGGATCGACTCGAGCCCCGAAGCGATACCGCGCGCCGCTAAAGCAGCTCGTGCGCCCGTCCGACCCGGATTACTACAGTGAACCGTCTCCGCTGCGTCAGGTTGTTATTGCATGATCGCCGATTCCTTTTCACTTAACATGCCATCTAACTATGAGTTCTTAGCAGGAATCGGCGGTCCCTCTTCCTCGGGCCCGGACGCCAACGCTCGATAGGCCGATCCGTTCGCCGACTCCTCCACGGGCCAAGACGCCGACGCCCGAAAGGTCGACTCAAACAGCTCCGGAGTCCGAAGTTGTACCAAGCCAGGCCGATCCGAACCCTACGGAGAGCCCAACTCACTCGGATCGGCCTGCGTCTCCCGAGGCCGCCGCCGAAGCCGAACAAGCTGGCCCCGTGTCGCCCACGGCTCCTCCCAAAGGCACCGCTGCCGACGAAGAATCGGCCGGCCGGGAGCCGCCCGCGGCTTCTCCCGAAGGCACCGCTGCCGATGAGCCAGCCGGTAGAGCGTCGCCCGATGCCACCTCCGAAGATGTCGCCGGTGACGGTGGATCGGCCGGCCGAGAGCTGCTTAAAACATATGAACCCGTGGGTTCAATGGCACAGCCGATGGACGTCCGGCCGCTTCGCATTGATGCTTCGCGAGTCTGTTTCTTTTACTATTTCTTCCTTGATTCGCCGCTAATCATTAGCTTCATCTTACTTTTCTTGGTATTTCGTGCGCTCGGCTTCCCTCGTCCTGCGCCGATTTTGGTATCTACCTCCGGTCTCATCACCATGACCGAAATCGCGCGCGAGCTTGAGGCTTCTTCGGTTGATCGCTTGGTGGCCGACGCCCACCCCATACGGGCCCGGTACTTGGAGGTCCGGACCGAGCTCCCGGCCGATGTGCGCGATGCATACATGGAGTATCGGCAAATGGACTTCATCCGTGGCCAGCAGCGTCCGGCTCGCCACGCAGAGCAGCAGCAAGCTGCGTTACTCGCCGAGAACTCCATCAAGCGTTCCGAGGAGGAGGCCCGCAAGACCCAAGAGATGCAAGAGCAACTCTCAAATCGGCAGGATGAACTGCAGGTAATCAACGGGGAGATTGCCGATTTGAGAGCATCGCCGGCTCTCAAGGAGAAGGAGGCGGCGGCCTTGGAAGCCACCATTGCACAGCTGTCGGTTGATGTGGAGGCTCAACGAAGGCGACGGACGAGGCAATCCAAGCGGCCGACAAGATGGTTGTCGCGGCGCATGCCGATGTCGGCCCCGTTGAAGACGACCTGTTGGTCATGGCCAAACTTGACTCCATGCTGGCCCGTGCAGATCTCGTCGTCCAAGACTTCTTGTCCCGTGCTAAGGCCGTCGATCATGCTTAGGTGTAATAGGACTCGAACAAAATCTGGTTGTAAATATTTTTGCACTAAGGGCGATATACAATAATATCGGCCATCCGAGGACGATGTTTAAAACATCGGCTGATTTGTCTGCGTTTTACTTTCATATTTTGGCTAAGGGCGATACTCTTAATATCGGCCGTCTCAAGGCGATGTATATCGATATCGGCTGCAGTTTCTTTTAGGCCGAACACTATGAGTTAATCCAAATACTAGGATAATACTCGCTTCAAATACTTCCCATTAAGTGCTCGGCCAAATTCTTCCCCTGCTAACTCTTTCAAAATATATGCATTACCCGGTGCCGATCGGCTAATCAAATAAGGTCCTTCCCAATTAGGCGACCATTTACCAAACCGATTGTCCTTCACGCTGATCGGCATCCTAAGCTTCCGGACCAAATCGCCCTCTTTAAACTGTTTCTGCACAACCTTCTTATCATAATGGCGGGCGACCCTCGCCTTATTCTGCTCTATCTTTTCCAATGCATCCAGCCGATTTTGTACTACATCTTCTAATTCATCCATCATCAATCCGTGGTACTGATCGGCCGATAGCTTTTGTTGCAATTCAATCCTTCCGGAGCCGATAGTCTGTCTCCCATGGCGATACGGCTTCGTGCCCATATACAAGCTGATACGGCGCGACTTGCATGGCCCCATGCCGTGACATACGATAAGCCCACAAAGCGTCCATCAATTTCATGTGCCACTTACGAGGATACTCTTGTATTTTCCGCTTGATCAACTTGATCGGACTCTTATTTGCCGCTTCGACTTGGCCATTAGCTTGGGCATAATATGGCGACGAATTAATCAACTTAATCCCCATCTCTTCAGCAAAAGATTGAAATTCGTCCGACGTGAATACTGATCCTTGATCTCGTCGTGATTGTTTCTGGAATCCCAAATCTATAAATGATATGCTCTTTAACAAACGTTATCACGTCGACCGTCGAAACTTTGCGATAGGGTGCCGCTTCAACCCACTTCGTGAAGTAATCTGTAGCTACCAATATGTATTGATGTCCTTTGCTTGATGCTGGATTTATCTCGCCGATCATGTCCATGGCCCGATCTCTAAACGGCCAAGGTTTGATCACTCGGATTCATAGCCGACGCAGCGCCTCTCGTATAGGCCCGAATTTCTGGCAATCTTGGCAACTTTTATAATATTTGAAACAATCGGCCAACATTGTCGGCCAAGTAATAACCAGCTCGCCTTAGCAGCCACTTCATTTTATGGGCCGATTGATGTGTTCCGCAAATCCCATCATGTACTTCGCTCATTACCACTTTGGCCTCGTGTCGTCAATACACTTGAGAAGCACCCCATCAATTGTCTTGAAAAATAATTGATCATCCAACAGAACATACTTCAAGGCTTTATATCTTATCTTCTTATCTCGTAGGTTGGGATGGATTGCTCAAAAATTTCGAATTTCCGTACGCCAATCGGCTTCTTCAATATCAGCTATTTCCAAGCTGTTTTCGGCGAGCCGATATCCGGATGCTAGTTGAGCCAAGTTATTTGCTTCAAGTTCTGCTCTCTTGGTATATGGCTGACTTTAACACACTTGAATCTTTTCATTAACTTCTCGGCACTTTTTATGATATTGCAACAATATTTCATCTTTACACTCATACTCACCGGCTAGCTGACTCACAACCAACAAGGAATCGCCGAAAATTTCCACAAAATCAGCCCCGGCATCGATGAGTAATTCCAGTCCTCTTAATATCGCCTCGTATTCGACTTGGTTGTTGGTGTGCGCCTCTACTGTAATAGAGTATCCACGTATTGCCCCCGAGGCGACACAACAACCAAGCCGATTCCACTTCCTTCCTTGCAAATTGAACCATCAAAGAATACCGTCCATGGCACCGGTTCAACGTATCCGGCCGAGTGTTCACCGTGTTGCACTATCAAATCAGCCAATACTTGTGCTTTCACCGCTTTGGTCGATTCGTATCCTAGATCAAACTCCGCAATTGCCAACATCCATTTGCCTAACCGGCCTTTGGGGACCGGGGCCGATAACATATATTTTACGACATCGGCCTGGCAAACCACGAGTACACTCCTCGGCTAACGGATAATGCCTTAGTTTTGTGCATGAAAAATATAGACAGAGACATAACCTTTCCACCTCCGGATACCGCGTTTCTGCATCAACTAATTTGCGGTCGAGATAAAATATGACCCGCTCTTTTCCCTCCTGTTCTTGAGTCAACGCCGAGCCGATGCACCTATCATCGGCCGATAAATATAACTTAAAGGGTATGCCCGAGTTTGGCGGAACCATCACCGGTGGGGACACCAAATATTTCTTGATATCTTCTAAAGCCCGTTGATGGATCGGCTCCCACCGAAACTCTTGATTGGCCTTGAGTTTCAATAACGTCGTAAATACATCAAGTCGACCGGACAAGTTTGAGATAAATCGCCTAATAAAATTAATCTTGCCGACCGGGGATCGGAGCTTTGTCTTGTTCGTCGGCGGTTCCAGCTTTTCGATAGAATCAATACTCTTAGGGCCGACTTCAATTCCCTTTTCATGCACAATAAACCCCAGAAATTGTCCAGCTCGAGACACCAAACGCACACTTGAGCGGGTTCATCTTCGAGCCGTATTGTCTTGTTCTCTTCAACACTTCTCCGAGATCAGCCACATGACTTCCAACCGATTTTGACTTCACCATGACATCATCAATATAAATTTCAACCAATCGGCCGATCAAATCGTGATATATAAAATTCATGGCTCTCTCGATATGTGGCACCGGCATTTTTAGGCCGAAGGTCATGACAACCCACTCATATAGTCCCAACGCTCCGGGCATCCGAACGCCGTCTTCGATATATCTTCTTCGGCCATAAAAATCTGATTGTACCCAGCATTTCCATCCATAAAGCTCAAAATTTTGTTGCCGGCGGCTGCATCAACTAACAAATCGGCGTTTGGCATTGGGTACTCATCTTTCGGAGTCGCCTTATTCAAATTTCTGAAGTCAATGCAGACCCGCATCTTTCCATTTTTCTTTTCCACCGGCACAATACTCGGAAACCCACTCCGCATATCGGCATGGCCTAATGAAGCCGGCCTCATATAATCTCGATAATCTCTTCTTTGACGGCTTCATAATACCTAGGGTCAATTTTCCGAGCCCCCGCTTATATGGCCGATATCCGGGCTTGGTGGGCAACCGATGTTCAACGATCGATCGGCCGAGTCCAGGCATCTCGCTATAATCCCAAGCAAAACAATCTTTATATTCTTTCAACAAGGCCACTAATTCATCTCTTACTTCTTTACACAATTTCTTGCTAATATATGTCGGCCGAGGCTTGTCTCCATCCCCTATATCTACTTCTTCTAACTCGTCGGCCGACACAAAACCGTGGCCTAATTTTCCGTCTTCCGGTTCGTTAATCGGCTGATTCATCATATCTCCAGCGTGCGTGTTAATCGGCCGATTGTCCGTCAATTCTCCTGTGGGGCCCATCGGAGCAGCCGGGGTACTCGACCCCCGGTCACAACAATTCCGTCGTCGGTGATGTTTACGGCTTCCGCATCCCAATATGTGCCCGAGAAACAAGGCAGGCTCTCCGGACCGGCAAACTCGAAATCGGCGGTCGCGATGGTTACGGACTTATCAGCCCGCACGATTTCGACCTTGTTGCCGACCCATTGAATCAAGCATTGGTGCATGGTTGATGGGATGCAATAGTTGGCATGAATCCAATCTCTCCCCAACAAAGTTGTGTATGCACCTTTCCCGTCGATGATGAAAAATGTGGCGGGTATGGGTTTGCTGCCCACGATGATCTCCATTATTGCGGCCCCACGCACATCTTGACTTCTCCCGCTGTAATCCTTGAGCGTCGGATTAGCCCTCATCATTTCTTCCGGCGTCTTCCCGAGCTTGCGGTATGTAGTAATCGGCATGACATTGACCGCTGCCCCTCCGTCGACCAACATTTTCCTCATTGGTGACCCATTGACGTAGCCGCTAATGTACAATGCCTTGAGATGCAAATGATCGAGTTGATCGGCTTATCAAATACCGCCGATTCCGGCGTCCACAGAATCTCTCGAAGTCTCCCCAACCGGTTCTTCTTCAGCCGAATTTTCATCGGCCGATCCGACAATCCCGGGCATCATGGATATCATATTCACCGCGGCTTCAGCCCGGACCACTTGAGACTGCACTTTCGGCCTCCATTCCTTCTTGGGCTTGGGCTCATCATCTTGGTCATCTCTCGTAATATCGTCCACCCTTGATTTCTCGACAGCGCATTCTTTGGAGCCTCCTCTTCGGGTTTTGCTCGAGCAAACCACCGGGCACCACTGTTTTTCGTCCTTGGTTTGATCGCCTCTCGAATCTTCATGGTACTCGGTGATCAAACTCTTCTTCATCGTTGATTGGCCCCACCCGATCGTGAACGGAGGTTCTCTTTGGCACTACGTATCTCCGTTCATCATAGCCGTGATCATAGCCGATCGCTCTTCTAGGGGCCGATTGTTGCGATTCGTAGTTGCGACTAATCGGCCGTCCCTGGTAACTTGATGACCCGCCATCACGATACTCTTTTTGGCCAATGCACTCGGGCAGTTCTCGATAGATGGAAGCTTCATGTTTTGGTCCCAGCAGATCGAAAGAAAGGACAAGCCCAGTGTGGGTCAAAATCTTCTCGGCGGATCACGTCTTGTCCGTACTCGCTGACTTTGGTCGATAGATTCCTGTTCACGTGCCACCCGGGCCCTTTCTTCCCTCTCCCTCTTCCTCTCATATCGGCGTATGAAACCAGCCGATCCACCGCCGATGGTGTTGATGTACATCGTATTAGCCGGAAAGGGTGCCCATCAACTTTCATCTTCTTCTTTACATCGGCTGCTCGCAATATCCCACTCGTCAATCGCCCTCTCGGATTTCATCTCTCATAGCATAACAATCAACGGTGTTATGATGCGAATTTCCATGCCACTTGCACCACTTAGCCATTTTCTTCAATTCTTCTCGGCGTAGGAATTTTGTGATGAGGGGAAAGCTGGATTTTCTTTTCCCGCAGCAACTGATCAAATATTTCGTCGGCCTTAGATAAATCAAAATCATATTTCTTCTCCTTAGGATTGACATGCGGAGAAAATATCGGCCGTTTGTTATTAGTCCACTCAACCGCATTAATTCCCTCTTCATCTTCCTCACTCGTCGAAATCAGCATAAGTCACCCGATACCGCCGATTCCCGGTGAGCTGGAGATTCTCTTCCTGGCCGATCGCCTGCGGGTCACTGTGCCAGCCCATCAAACTCATGTGGGGTAAACTTTTCTTTAATGTTGGAAAATAGCCCCGCATAAGCGATTTCGGCCAACCGTTGCTCGTCAGGTTCAGATTGTAGCATCGTCCCCTCGTGGTCCCGAACCTCCGTATATAATCAGCCACCGATTCCCCGGTTTCTGTTTCATCGCCATTAAATCGGACAAACTAAGCTCGGTAATGCCCGTGAAGAAGTACGAGTGAAACCTTTTCTCCGGATCGGCCCAACTCGAATAGAACCAGGTGACAGCGAAGCAAACCATGAAAAGGCCGATCCGGACAATGACAGTGGGAATAGCCGAACCCGTAAAGCCTCTCGAGTAGACGCCTCACCAAGCTGTGCGTCATACCGGCCGATGTGCTCCATAGTTGATGTGTTATCTTGCCCGTAAAACTTGGAAAACTCAGGAATTTTATACTTATTGGGTAAAGCCACGGAATCCATCCAGTCAGGGTAAGGTCGCCGATATAATGCACTTTTCTCCTTAGGCTTCAAATCGAACCGATCTTTCATCATATCGGCGATCTTAGCCATGAGGCTATTCATATCATTGGGTTCAGCGATCGCCGATCCGGTCCCCGTCATATAAGCTGTGTTGGGCTGCCCCCGGTCGGGTGTATCAACCGGCCGTTTCCGAAATCCCAGTGCGTGGCCGGAACAATGTATCGCGGAGCGATTCCATAATTCATGGCCGATTGGATCGGCCGTCCGATCATGAATCCTCGTCCCCAGCCCGATGCGATTGGTCGTGGAATACCGGATATCGGCCGTACTATAGTGGGTGAGTTCTCAATTCTACTCGGGCCGGTATTTGGTACGTAGAAGAAATTGGGCTGTCTGTGCCACCTGCGGGACCGCTGCCACATTGGTCGCTGCCCCTAATTCGAAGTCGGCTGTTGTACATCTTGTTTGTCGCCCTCCTCCGTTACCGACTTCTTGGGGCCACCGTCATCCTCTTTGCCCGGCTGGGTCGTATCGGTACTTGCATTTGCATTGTCCTTGCCAGGCCATAGGTGAGGTGGCATGCCGTACAGGGCTGAAACCTCGTCGGCGGTGTGGTATTCTAGAGGCCGACTCCCGAATTGGTCGTACAAGAGTGCCAAAAGGCCGAGTGTACGCAGGTCCGGAATATCCTTCGATGAACAGTCCGCCATCAATCGTGTCCTTGATCAAATTCCCGATGGTGTTGGTCAACACGCCCGATTGATTGATTAGGGCCCGATGAACGGACGAGTTGACCATATCACCGAGTTGGTTGGCATCCGGCAGTCTCCGGGCTTTGATTTGGTCTAGTTCTTCCGGATGCGAGAATCCGAGGGATGTCTCCTTTTGTGGCCACTCGCCACGTGTCACTTTCAGTGGCTTGAAAGTACTTTTTCATTGCTTCGGCCGGGTATTCTTGGTACTGCAGCTTTTGTTCTGTCGTCATCTTCCCCAGTGCCGAAACCTCGTTGTCATCGAAACTTCGCCATGCCCTTTGCCATCCGTCCTAAGAGGAACCGGAACAAAAATCGGTCGATTTTCAGCATCGACCATTGGTGTTCCGTCCTCCCCGACGACCTGCATGTACGACATCTTGATCCTGGTTGCTTCGTCCCACCGGGCGTGCCAAAAGTGTGTGTTGACGTCAAAAGTCGCCAACACACCGTTGTCCGGAGAGTCCACCGAAACCCCGGCCGATGCAGGGCCCCGTGCTCCCAACGGACCGGCTCAGCTCGCCGATTCTCGTGTGCGCTGGTGCGTGCGGATGGTTTTCCTGCAAACCAACAAAGACAATAAAAGGTGTAAAATTCCGGTCATCGGCCCGGATAAACCGATGTGCAGCCGTGGCCGATTCTAGCGTAAGATAGACAAAATCGGCCATCGACAGGGAGCAGCACGGCCCATCCATTTATGTATTAAATGCCGGGCAAACGAATCGTGATACAAACGATACGAAATCGGCCGACGCTATAACATGCGATCGGTGGCTAGCAGCCGATTTCATCGGTAAACGATCAAATCATTAAGACTTTGCAGGATGCATTATCGAATAAAATGTAAACAAGGTAATTATTAATGGGATGTAATTAATTTGATAGCAAGAAGATGGTTTAATCATCAATCGAAGCAGTAAATCGCCGATCAGGCATCCGCCGATTCTGCCATTGATTATAACAATGAGTTATTAGATCATATCTAGATGTATAATGATGATCAATGAAATCGTACTAATAACTCGGGTCCAAAGGCAGCTTTAACAAATTTAGCTAGTTGAACATAAAACAGCTAATGAACGTGATAAGCAATCGGCTAAACACTCCGAAAGAACAAGTAAGACAAATACAACCACACAGATCTCGAATCGACCAGTCGCTCCAACAGGACAAGTCAACCGATGGCACACGATCGGACCAGGTCTAACGGCCGCGCACGCTCGGCCGATTCAGGACAAGCACAATCATAAACGCCTTAACTATGAAAGTAAATCTACATCCTATCCAATCGGCTGCATGCGCCTAGGACAAGTCAACTATCGCAAAGGCAAACACAGGACACGTCAACCGAATCTGCGCGATCGAATCGGCTAAGATGTAAAAGAAATCTCATAGCGGCTATCGTGACTCGAACGACCAGATCCGAGCCAATCGGCGTTGTGAGCAAAGGCTGGGACGGGAAGGCAGGACAAGTCAAACTACCTCCACCACGAGCCCGACCAGGTCGACTTGACTCATCCCGACCGATACTCACTACGACGGTCGAAAATAGATCTGGTCGCCGGATAACTAGCAATTAAGCCATCTAATTACGAACAATGCGCCGAGAACTAGACGACATAATTACCTTGTCAAGCCAACTTGTTGTCGACCGGAGCCCCGAAGATCCCCGCGCGAAAACAAGTAAAGACTTGACAGAAAATTAGGGTTTGGCGATGCGCCGAAAGTTGTATTGGATGTGAATCGAGTTTACAGGTTACACCCGAGTACAAATTTATACTCGGCACGAAGAATCCTCCTCGGACCCTCTTCGGGCCGATTTCCTAACCGACTAGGATCTTTTTTCCAAAATTAAACTATTATTTCTAATTTTACAACGCGGGCCAGGCCCATCAATATTATGCTCTTCTCGTTGGCGTCCGCGCACGATTCCCGGGAGGGACGCGCCTTTACTCGCCCAAGCGGCCGTCGGCCTTCCGCCCACCGGCCCTCTTTTGACCTATAGTCGCCGACAATGGGTCCCTTGGTCAAAAACCGGCGTCAACACTTCAGCGCTCACGGCGGTCCGACCTTCGTTTCCACGGTCCGACCTTCGTACAACCCAACGGCTAGTTTTAGATTCAAAACCCACTCGGAGTATGGTCGGCGGTCCGACCGTCGTTCCCACGGTCCGACCGCTGCACCATCGAAGAAATCTCACCCCCGGAACAGCACAAACCGTCAAAAAGGGCAACTCTCCAGCGGTCCGACCGTCGGCCGACGGTCCGACCGTCGGCTAACTCATCGATCCACCGGAGGCTCTGCAGCTCGGTCGATCCTCTCTCGTCTCGGCGGTCCGACCGTCCCCTCGACGGTCCGACCGTCGAGACGCCCATACTTGGTTAAATTGTCTCCGAGATTTGGGCTTAGTTACAACTCACAAGGTCCACTCACAGAGATAGGAATTTGAGCAATGTGGCACCTAAGAATTTTCAAGATCCTTTCATCGATCCCTCTTGATAGTACGACGTTTAACCTATAATCCGGTCACTCATCTCTAATCTCCTAGTGACCGGTAAAATAGAAAACCTATCAGGATACCTTTGCCTTGAGTCATCCTTGTTTATCGTCACTTTTCTTCACAATTTCTCCCCTTATCATGACTAACACTATAAGCATCTCAAGCAACAAAGTTAGTCATAATTAAGGGTCGTCATTAATTACCAAAACACTAAACGAGGGCCTAGATACTTCAATCTCCCCTTTTTGGTAATTGATGACAACACCAAGAAGTGATTTAAAGAATTTTGAGCTAAAAGATATTCATTAAACATTTTAAGCTCTATGGTGAGGTAAAAGATAGCATGTTCACATGATATAGAAGAAATTAACGTCATGAACATGAGAAGATTATTTAAGCTCACCATAAGGTAAAACTCCCCTATGTTAATGCATAGAACAAAAACTTCAAAAAGAGAGCAATGCACAAATTTGGAGAAAAATTTGGTAGAGTTTACCTTGTTTCTTTGGATGCGAGGAGGCAAAGAATAATTAATATATGACTATAGCTCATAATCAATAGAATATCCTCAACATCCACAATATTTGAACCATGAGATAGAATAGACATCAATAATATTTAGGCCAACAAGTTTCATCACACAATAAGATAAAAGGTTCAACGGTGCATAAATAACTTACAAACCATCCAAATGACATAGTTCAAACACACAAACATGGTTCAAATGCATAAAAGTAAGATACATGAGATGTATGAGATGCATGTGCAAATGCAAGAAGGATCAAGAATCATGACTTGACATTGCATCTCCCCCGACTCTATGACGTCTCATCAAGTCATCAACCGCACTTCTTTCTTGTTCTCCCCTTTGGCATCAATGTAGCCACAAAAGGTCAAGACTCATCTCCTAGAGGAGGAGGTGGAGGAGCATATCCAGGGTAGAATGGGTACGGAGCAAACCGTGGTGGAGGCATAGGAGCCGGAAAGTAACCATACATATGTGAGGAGAAGGCATCAAAGGTGGTTTCCAAGGACCGCATCCGTGTAGTCAACTCATCAAGAGAAGTCCTGGCTGCCTCATATGATGTCCGAGCGGCCTCAAACGATGTCCTAGCTGCAACATTGGAGCTGTGCACCTCTTCTAGCCTCTCGCATCACCGGCTGTAGAGCCTGTCCCATCCTCCGATCAAAGTACGATGAGAAGCCACCGAAAAACTCGAAGCGGAGGAGGGGTAACCGAGACCCGTCTACAAAAGGTGGAGGTGGAGGAGTCATATGTGTGGCCTCCGGTGCCTCTCGGTGCTGCTTCATCCTCATGAGCCTCATGCTCATCATCATCATCCTCCGAGTGCCTTAGGAGGTGCCACTAACATATGCTTCGAGAGCTGAAAGGCTGATATGGAGTATGCCTAGAGGTGAGATGTCGTGTCGGGAAATTGCACTTATGCTTGATCGGTGACATAATGTAAGGAGCATAGTACACATTAGACCTTAATCCCATAGACCGTGTCTATATCTCCTTTAGAATGAATAACACAACAGCAATTTTCTTCCCAGTCATAACATATTCGATGAGGTTCCAATAATGATCCCTAACGACATCGGGATTTCCGGACTTGGGATAGAGAGTCTTCCGGATGACCTTGTTGATTACCTTTGGCATAGGCGTAAGTCCCGTGATCGTGCCTATTTTTCGCTCAAGTGGTGCATCAACATAGTATTTAAGCCACTCCCTCTCATGCAAGACCGGCTCCTCGCTCACATCAAGCCGACCCTCGCTCATTGCATAGTCAATCTCATTTGCAGTTGCGAACTCAAGCAAATGTGGCGGTAAACCTCCTAGTATTAGTCATCCAAGTGATGGTCTTATCAATAAAATCAATTTCAACCGTAGCATGGAATTGGCGCACAACCGTATCATTCCAATCTTGTTTGTGAGCCATAAATGCATGCATACCCATGGCTTGAAATTTCTGAATTAGAGGACTCACGAGACTCAAACCGAGAGATATACTCGCCGATCAACATATGAATGTGCAAACACTGTTTTATGCATCAAGTGACCATAGAAAGCATCATGCTGCACCTGAGTATGAAACCGTGCTGTAGGAGAATCGGCATCTTCTCCGTAGGCTATTGCATTTCGGGCCTTGTGATATTCATAAGAGGTCCACACTTTTCTCGGTTCATCATGTATTGTTGGATCAAAAATTAGATCTTCTCCCTGAATCTCATCCATCTCCACATCATTTGTTGATTGACCAAATTCAGAATCATCTGCGGTGGCACTCGTGAGAAGGAGAGTAATCGCTGTCATCCGTTGTACCTCGTCTTCTTTTACTAGAAGAACCACCCCTGAATATTTTCTTGAGTGTCTTTGAAACAGTACGCCGCGGTGGTCCGAAAAATAGTTGAGCACAATAAAGAGATGAGTATAAGTATACCACCGTGAAAGAACCGAATGCAGCAATCCTGTCATTCCCTGGCGGTCCGACCGTTGCTCTGGCGGTCCGACCGCTGGGAGATGTCCGGCCCAACGTCTCTGTTTGTTTGAAACTTGCACAAATCATAGAGGCTATTGCTCAAACTTTGCACACTAAGTCACATTGACCCCAATTTATGTTTCCAATCATTAATTTCAGAATTCCATGGTCCAATTTGAAGTCCCTAAATTGCAAACCCTAGCATATGAATGTCATGAAATTCAACCCAATGACTTGACATAGATGAGTATAGGAACCTAGCAATCATGCCTCAACCATCATACAAGCAGCCCTTGCACTAATCCAAGCAACCCTAGCCACAACCCCCTTTAGAAAAATCCCGAAATCCATGGGGAGAGAGAGGGTGAAACGAAGAAATACCGGTCGCCCATGGTGAAGGAGGTGACGGTGAGACCGGATCCGGGCTCGGTCGAACCGGGGAGCCTTGGATTGAAGCTTTCCCAAGAGATAGTATTTGGAGAGGAGAGGAGAGCTTTGGAGGAAGAAATTTCGTGTTTGGAGTGTTATGAGTCGAAAGGGTATGAGCCAATAGATAAGGCAATGAGTTCTCTCGTATCGGGCGCGACCGGAGTCAGGCGGTCCGACCGCGGTTGCGGCGGTCGGACCGCTGGAAAGCAGACCGTTTAGAGTGTTACGAATTGGTTTCTCCTCACTTCGGACGGTCCGATCGTGGTACCCGGCGGTCGGACCGCTGGACAATGTTATCCGAGCACTCGCTTTGCCATGTTCAATTTCTATCCAAATCACTTCAAACCTTTTCCAATAATTCCAAACTTGTTCAAAATGATATTTCCATGAATTCCAACTTGTTCAAACACCTTTTCAACTTGTCCAAGAAGATTTGCCACAATTCTTGATCGTCCATGACATGATATATGTATGAATGCATAGAAATTCATAAAAACATGCAAGTACCATAATTAGCATAGAAATTAAACAAGATGGTATGAGTATGTTTTTGGGAATGTGTGAGTGCCATGAGCATTTTTGAACCAATATATATGAAGATATATGATCCATAATGCTAGACTCACTAGATGCCATATTAGGTTTAAGAAAGGCGACCAAAAGGAGTTTTCAAGCTGAAATTCAAAAGTGATTAACTTTCAAACGATGGATCATCTCAACGATTTTTGAATACCAAATATGTTCATGATCACTATCTCAACAAGTTTTGCAAATAAACTTTTCTCAAAAAATGATCCAATAAAATTTTAAGAAAATAGGCAAGAAGTGACCGAAAATGATCTTATATGATCTCCAAATGAGCTCCAAATCACGTATAGATGAGAAAAATTTTGAAAATTTAATGGAAGCTTGCAAAACACTCAAGATACATGGAGAAACATTTTGGAACATCAAAATCCATTTTTCAAGCGATAAAAACTCAAAAGTTGACTTTTTGACCAAATGAGCAAATCAATGACTAGTATGGCATCTATATTGATTTGTCCACATTGTGAGGGTAGCAAAACACATGGAAGGTATAGTGCTCCCCCTAAATATGTGAACTAACTTTAAATGCAACAAAATGGTATATGTGTCATGTCATAGCATACAAGATAGATATAAACATACATAGCAATATGGGCAATAAAGCATAAATATGAATAAGGTATGACACAGAGCATGTGAAAGAGATCCTAGGAGGTTTGAGAAAGGTCAAGAATATTTAGCTCACTCCGTAGCTTGCAAAACCTGGCTTCTTCAAGAGGCTTGGTGAAGATATCCGCCAATTGATCATCCGTCCTCACACTTTGCATTACAATATCACCTTTGCCAACATGATCCCTCAAGAAATGATGCCGAATATCAATGTGTTTGGTTCTCTTGTGTTGAACCGGATTGGTAGCAATCTTCACGGCACTTTCATTATCGCACAATAGAGGGATGCAATCAAAGTTAATTCCGTAGTCCAATAGAGTTTGCTTCATCCATAGTAATTGAGCACAACAACTTCCCGCGGAGACATATTCGGCCTCGGCGGTTGATAAGGCAACCGAATTTTGCTTCTTTGAGGACCATGAGACTAGTGAAGTTCCAAGCATTTGACAAGTACCGGAGGTACTTTTCCTATCAATTTTGCACCCGGCATAATCCGAATCCGAATATCCAATGAGAATGAATTGTCCATCCTTAGGAAACCATAGGCCCATATCTTGAGTTTGCTTCAAATATCTCAATATCCTCTTGACGGCAATCATATGACTTTCCTTGGGTGCGGCTTGGAATCTTGCACACATGCAAACACTAAACATAATGTCCGGCCTAGATGCGGTGAGATAGAGTAAACTTCCAATCATAGACCGATATAACTTTTGATCAACCGACTTGCCTTCTTCATCAAGATCAAGATGTGTATTCTTTCCCATAGGAGTAGACATTGGTTTTGCACTTTCCATTCCAAATCTCTTGAGAAGATCATTCACATACTTGCTTTGATAGATGAATGTCCCATTCTTCATTTGCTTCACTTGTAGACCAAGAAAGAAACTTAATTCACCAATCATGGACATTTCAAACTCTCTTGACATCATTTCACCAAATTCTTCACAAAAGTCTTGATTAGTTGATCCAAATATGATATCATCCACATATATTTGGCATATGAATAGATCATTTCCAATTTTCTTGGTGAATAAGGTAGTGTCCACCTTTCCAATGTTGAAGCCTTTTGAAACAAGAAAATCTCTTAATCTTTCATACCAAGCACGTGGTGCTTGCTTGAGTCCATACAATGCCTTGTACAACTTGTACACATGATGTGGCTTCTTGGGATCTTCAAAACCCGGTGGTTGCTCAACATACACTAGTTCATTTATCCTTCCATTCAAGAAGGCACTCTTCACATCCATTTGATATAACTTGATTTTGTGGTTTGTGGCATATGCAAGCAAAATCCTAATAGCCTCAAGTCTAGCCACGGGAGCAAAAGTTTCATCAAAATCCAAGCCCTCAACTTGAGTATAGCCTTGTGCAACCAATCTTGCCTTGTTTCTCACCACAACACCATTTTCATCTTGCTTGTTCTTGAACACCCACTTGGTTCCAATGACATTGTGTCCTTGTGGCCTCTTCACTAATTCCCAAACTTCATTTCGGGTAAAGTTATTCAATTCTTCTTGCATGGCATTTATCCAATCCGAATCTTTCAAAGCTTCCTCTACCCTTGTTGGTTCACCACAAGACACAAAAGAGAAGTGTTGACAAAATGATGCAAGTCTTGATCTAGTTTGAACTCCTTTGCTCAAATCACCAACTATTTGATCCACCGGATGATCTTTTGCAATTGCATGAGGAATCTTTGGTTGATTGCTATTTCTCTCTATAGGAGTAGAGGTGGAGCCATTTTCCGGTTGATCATTTGACTCTCCACCCTCACTAGGTTGAGCTTGAGTACTTGATGTTGAAGCTTCTTGATTTGCTTGAAAGAGAGGTGATGGACCATTATTTGAGTCATCTTCATCCTTGGGCTTCACATCACCTATTGTCATATTCTTCATTGCATCTCTTAATTTTTCATTTGCAACATCTTCCAAGTTCTCATCCTCATCTTGAGATCCATTTGTTTCATCAAATTCCACATCATGTACTTCCTCAACTAATCCTGAATTTTCATTGTACACCCTATAAGCCTTGCTATTTGAGGAGTAGCCAAGGAGAAAACCTTCATCACACTTGCTTTGGAATTTTGAGAGTCTCTCTCCTTTCTTCAAGATATAGCATTTGCATCCAAAAACACGAAAATAGGAGATATTTGGCTTTCTTCCAATGAGCAACTCATAGGGAGTCTTCTTCAACAACCGATGGCAATATAGTCTATTTGATGCATGGCAAGCGGTGTTGATTGCTTCGGCCCAAAAACTATCTGGACACATTATATTCGGCAAGCATTGATCTTGCCATCTCAATCAAAGTCCTATTCTTCCTTTCAACAACTCCATTTTGCTCCGGGGTATATTTGGTTGAAAATTCATGTTTGATCCCATTTTCATCACAAAATTCTTCAACTCTTGTGTTCTTGAATTCGGAGCCATTGTCACTTCTAATCTTCTTGATCTTGTATTCATACTCATTTTCTGCCCTCTTGGCAAACCCTTTGAAAATGTTGAATACATTTGATTTGTCTCTAAGAAAGAAGACCCAAGTATATCTTGAGAAGTCATCCACAATGACAAGTCCATAGGAGTTTCCACCAATGCTTTCATACTTGGTTGGGCCAAATAAATCCATATGCAATAATTCCAAAGGCCTTGAAGTAGACATAATGCTCTTGGTAGGATGAGTATTTGCCACTTGTTTCCCGGCTTGACAAGCACTACACAACTTGTTTTTCTCAAAGTGCACATCATCCTTCATTCCAACTACCAAGTTATGCTTCACTAGCTTATTGAGTTGATTCATTCCAACATGAGCTAGCCTTCTATGCCATAACCATCCTTTTGATGACTTAGTGAATAAACATGTGCTCAAACTTGCTTCACTAGAAGAGAAATCCACAAGATAGAGATTTCCATGACGAAATCCCTTGAAGATAAGACTATTGTCCTTCACACTTGTAATCACAACTTCACTTGATGAGAATTTACATGTAAGACCAAGATCACATATTTGAGCTATAGATAGCAAGTTGTAGCTCAATGATTCAACTAGCAATACATTTGAGATAGAGAAATCATTTGAGATAGCAATTTTTCCCATTCCCTTCACTTTCCTCTTGCTATTATCACCAAAGGTAATCTTGTCATTCTCCCCATCTTCACCAAATGAAGAGAACATCTTGCTATTTCCGGTCATGTGTTGAGTGCAACCACTATCAAGCACCCAATGACTCCCACCGGCCTTGTAGTTAACCTACAAAACAAAGTTAGTGGGTCTTAGGTACCCAAATTTGTTTGGGTCCTTGGAGGTTAGCCACCAAAGCCTTTGGCACCCAAATGGATCTTTTCTTCGTTCCATTACCAAGGGTGTTCTTCATGGTAATTTTAGCATGAGCATTATTCTTACCAATGAACTTAGCATGCACAACACCATTAGAAGATTTGAAAAGCATGTAAGAAGGATCAAAAGCAACTTTGGCAATCTTCTTACCGGTGCAATCTTTTTCAAGATGTCCGGTGTTTTTGCACCTAGAGCAATACAAGCCACACTCTTTAACAAATGTGGGCTTTTTATCAACAAAGGCACCTTTGTTCTTCTTGGGAATGTACCCAAGACCCTCATGTTTGAGAGTGAACCGTTGGCACTTCCACATTTCATTAAAAACAACTTCACCCTTATGACATTTAGCAAGTGCATCAACAAGGTGATCAACGGTTTCCCTTAATTTATGATTCTCAACTATAAGCAAGGGATCACAAGCATTCACATCATTCATGCAATTACCAATCTTAGAGGAACATGGCATAGCAAGTAAGTCATCACATGAGGTAGATATGCTAGATGTAGAACCATGAGACATAGGTATATCATCAATCAAGTTACAAGTCACACCGGCATCAATTTGAATCTTGTTGGTGTGTTGGGTCACATATAGCTTATGAGTTTCCTCAAGCTCCTCATGAGTTTCTTTGAGACTCTCATGAGACACTTTAAGTTCCTCATAAGATTCTTGAAGAGAGGAATACTTCCTCTTCAAGTCCTTATGCTTATCCTTCATGCCACCCAACACATCATCAAGATCACTAAGCATTTCAACAAGCTCATCATAAGTAGGCACATACTCATCGTCATCACATACCTTGGATTCACCCTTCGCCATGAAGCAATAGTGTGAATCAAATAGGGAGGGTGCCTCCTTTATAGCAACGCCGGCAAGACTCTTCTTGGATGACTTGTTATCTTCATCATCGGAGTCGGAATCCGAACTAGCATCGGAATCCCATTCAACATAATAAGCCTTCCCATTCTTCTTTTTCATGAACTTCTTGAAGGATTTCTTCTTGCTAAATTTCTTGTTTTTCTTGGAGTCATCATCATCATTATTGTCATCATCATTCTTGTTTGGGCAATTTGTAGAGATGTGCCCAAATTCTTTGCACTCATAGCACTTCTTGTTGGCAAATGGATTTTTCTTGTAAGATTTTCCACTTTTGTTGGATCCACCATATTTGCCCTTCTTCTTCATGAATTTCTTGAACTTCCTCACCATCAAAGCCATATCTTCATCACTATCGGAGGTATTCTCATTATCATCATCACTATCGTCATGAGATCCACTAGCCTTGAAAGCAACACTCTTCTTCTTGATATCCACTTGATTGTCCGTGGAATCCACTTGAGATTGCTTGAAGATATCATGAGTGAGGATTTCACCCAAGATTTGTGAAGGAGTTGATTCTTCCAAATTTGTCCTCACAAGCATAGTGACAATTGTTTCATACTTTGAAGGCAAGGCCCTAAGAAACTTGTGAGATATATCAACATTGGGAACGTCATGACCAAGCTCCTTGAGATCATTCACAATGTTGGTCAACCTAGCAAATGCGGCCTTCAACTCTTCATTGGGCAATAGAGCAAAACCTTCAAATTTTCCTTTGCAAATGAACAATTTGGCACTCTTGACCATCTTGGTGCCTTCATGAGCTTCCAATAGAGTTTCCCACATCTCATGAGCGGTTTTAAGCTTGCCAACTCTATGATACTCTTCCTTGCAAAGAGACCGAACAATGATATTCTTGGCTTGAGCATTAGCCTTGATGAGCTCCCTTTCACTTTGAGTAGGAGCCGTCGGATCAAGAACCACATAACCATCCTCAACAACCCTCAGTACCAATTCCCCAACGGCCTCAAGATGAATCAACATACAAGTCTTCCAATAATCAAAGTCTTGACCATCAAAGAACGGCGCATTGGACACATTCACCGTGTTAGCCATTTTCCTTCTCCCGGATGATGAAATCCACTCAATTTGGGGAGAACCTGCTCCGATACCACTTGTAGGATCGAAGGACCCCGGCTAGAGGGGGGTGAATAGCCGAAATTACAATTTTAAAACAAATTACTCAACTAAATGCGGAATTGAAACAAATGAGTAATTAGCAAGTAAAACAACTATTCCTATGTTGCAACTAGAGAGGGTTTGCAATCCTAGGTGACATGCATCATGGCAATTCTAGTGTTGAAGCAACCAAAGAAGGAGCAACAAAAGAGACAAAGGATATATTCCCGTGGTCTCGGTGACTTGCCGATCACCCCTAATCCACGTTGAGGTGGATTCAAGCGTAGGTGTGTCTCACTCCTCAAGCATCCACTTCTCCATCAAGAAGGGCTCACAAAGAACGACTTGAGTTAGAACACAACCATACCTTGAACCGCTCCAAACCTCGGTTCCACTAAGGTTGCTCTTCACCGCTCCGGCGAGGCGAGCACCAACCTCTCACAATCACCAACCGGGTCTCTTCACAATCTTCTTGAAGAACTCAACGGTTGCAACTCCACTAAGCCGTCTAGGAGGCGGCAACCTCCAAGAGTAACAAGTCGATGACGCTTGCTTGATGAATCCCTAGTGCCACAAAGCTCAAATCTCTCAAGATCAAGGCACTCACACTCACACACTTGCAATCTTTCAACTAAGTCTTTGTGTGAGAGAGGAAGAGGCTCTAAAGTGCTTGCAATGCAATTCAAATGGCCAAGAGAGCTTCTATGCACGGGATGGGTGAGTATTTATAGAGCCCACTCAAAAATCTAGCCGTTACAGAAGCTTCGCGCTCACGGCGGTCCGACCTTCGTTTCCACGGTCCGACCGTCGTACAACCCAACGGCTAGTTTCAGATTCAAAACCCACTCGGAGTATGGTCGGCGGTCCGACCGTCGTTCCCACGGTCCGACCGCTGCACCATCGAAGAAATCTCATCCCCGAGAACAGACAATCCGTCAAAATGGGCAACTCTCCAGCGGTCCGACTCGCCGGGCCGACGGTCCGACCGTCGACTAACTCATCGATCCACCGGAGGCTCTCGCAGCTCCGGTCGATTCTCTCTCGTCTCGGCGGTCCGACCGTCCCTCGACGGTCCGACCGTCGAGACGCCCATACTTGGTTAAATTGTCTCCGAGATTTGGGCTTAGTTACAACTCACAAGGTCCACTCACAAAGATAGGAATTTGAGCAATGTGGCACCTAAGAATTTTCAAGATCCTTTCATCGACCCCTCTTGATAGTACGGCGTTTAACCTATAATCCGGTCACTCATCTCTAATCTCCTAGTGACCGGTAAAATAGAAAACCTATCAAGATACCTTTGCCTTGAGTCATCCTTGTTTATCGTCACTTTACTTCACAATTTCTCCCCTTATCATGACTAACACTATAAGCATCTCAAGCAACATAGTTAGTCATAATTAAGGGTCGTCATTAATTACCAAAACACTAAACGAGGGCCT